>RYFJ01001855.1:0-387500 GCA_003991445.1 Oryza meyeriana var. granulata | reverse complement strand
GACAAATTTGAGAACTTAACTTATATAATATTTCAGTTAATATCTACAAATCAATTTCTTTGATGAAAATTTGAATGTATAGTATACTTCTTTCATATTTCTTCAAATTCATAATAAACAAAATTTACAAATAAAATATGTGGTTTTTAAAAGAAAAAAAAAAGAGTAAGTAGTCTAGAGGGGAAAAAACCCGCATTTGACATGGTCCCAATGCCGCGCCTCGCCACCGCGCAGTTCGCTTGCCCGATGTTCCTGGCCACGCCACTGGTGCCCATGTTCGACCTGTTGCTCGAACAGGCCAATAGGCCATGCCCTCGCCACCGGCTCCGTTTCTTCACACGGCCACCAGCGCCGGCTAACAGAAGCCTCTTGCCCATGGCTGCGTAGGGAGGAGCAGACGCCGACGGCGTTCCCGTCGTCCCCACCCTCGCGCCTGCCGCGCCGCCGCGGTGACCATCCTCACCGTGCCCCCACGCATCCTCCCCGACCTCACCACACCCAGCAGCTTCCCCTCCGTCCTCGCCGTCGACCCATCTGACCTGCTCCTCCTCTCCGCCCCGCAGGACAGCGTAACGGGCCCGCTCATCGTCGACAACCCGGGGCGCGAGTTCGTTCTCTGGAGCCCCTTCCTTAAGGGCTACTTCGTCTGCGACGCCGTTTCCGCCACTGCTCTCCGCCTCCCCGTCCCCGAGGTGACCCTCGACGACTCGGGCAATCTCGGCCTGGACGTCGCCCCCGTCGGCTGCAGATACGTGGTCACCGAGCTCCACGTCGCCGTTTCTGCCACCGCTCTCCGCCTCCCCCGACTCCGACGTGAACATCGACAACCCGGCCAACCTTGGCCTGGCCGTCGCCCCCGACAGCGGCAGATACATAGTCACCGTGATCCACCCCGCCGTTTCCGCCGCCTCTCTCCGCCTCCCCGGACCCGAGGTGACCCTCGACAACCCGGGCAACCTCGGCCTGGCCGCCGAGCTCCAGCCCATCATCGGGAGGGACTTGGCCACGCTGCTTTACTTCTGGTCGGAGACCGGGGAGTGGACCGAGAAGGACATCGAGCATCCGCTCCAAGGCCGGCCATGCGGCAGACACAGCGTGGTGTCGCGCCAGGGGAAGCTCTGGTGGGTCGATCTCACCTTGGGCCTCTTCATCTGCTACCCGTTCGACAATATGCCGGTGCTGCGCTTCATGTCGCTTCCGGAGGGAAAAACTATGCCTTACAAGTTTTTTGGGGGAGGAGATGGGCTCGAGAAGTGCCGCTGCGTTCAGCTGAGCGATGGGAAGCTTCGTTTCGTGGAGATCACCTCAGCTGTCGAGCGCAGGCGCAGCACCCTGAAGGTGATCATCGCTAGGCTGAGGAATGTCCCGCTTTAAAATAAAATAAGGCCCCTTTGTATCTTTACGAATCTCTGACCGTATAAAATCTCTATAGCCAATTTTTTAATTGGATTCTGAAATCAGAGACAGCTTTTGTTACTAATCTAATTTCAAACAATTCAGTAACTTTCATAACATTGACATGATTCATTTGAGCAACAGATCCTCACGTAATACATCTTCGTAATGAAAATGGAGTAGAAACATCGTAGCTTTTCTGCTTTTTTTTTTTAGAATAAGCACCATAAACTATCCATTTTAAAAAGAATAGTTGATCAAAGTGAAACCAAAGTCAAGTACGTGTCGCCCCCTCTCCACTGCGCCAAGGGTCAGAATGTGGACGCTGACTGAGCCTGAGGCTGGGCAGTGTTCGCCGGAGTATGATTTGAGCATTGATGAGATTTGGGTTGATGAGAGCTACCAGGACCACAAGACCGGGCGAAGGGAGCTGGCCCCCTGCACTTACCTCAGGTACCATAAGAGATGCTCTTGACGTTGCATATTTGTCTCTATGTAAATATTTATCCAGCAATGACCTTGCATGTTTACTCTCCATGTAAATATTTATGCAGCAATAGAAACGTGTGACGGTTCCTAATATGATCAATCGTGTTTCCCCAGTAGATGATCGATTTGTTTTTATGCTAGTTCAAATAGCTCTGGGTCAATCTCATATGATCATATATATCATTTTAGTCAAAACTTCACGGTCTCCAAGCAGCACCGGTCGTCTCCATGCGTGGCTCGGTGTGGCGAGATCCGGATAGGCTTTGGCAATGGCCTAGAGCACACTGTGCAGTGGAAGGTACATTTTTTAGATCGAACACAAGAACCAAACCTACTAGAAAGGGATAAATGGTAGAAATACCAAAAACCAAAAATTTTTGTGGAATAAGAAACCCTTAAACCTGGATGGAGTGAACCGGTCAGACTGTCTGGTGCGCCGGTCTGACCGCCATATGTCCATCGGTAAAACCGCCGTCTTGTCGCCGCGCTCTTATCGGATGAACCGTTGGAATTCGGAAGAATACACACCGAAGGTACTTTTTAAAGTAAATTAACTTTATTGCATCAAGATGTATTTACAAAGTGCATACAAAGCACTTCTCTCTCTCAAAACTAAACCATAGCTTTTCTCTCTTCAAAAAGTTATACTTTCAGGATCTCAACCCCTCATCTATTTATACCTAAAATCTCATACACAAAGTAAGAGTAGAACTCCTAGTCCCACTAGAATTCAAACCTTTACTTACCAAATCTAATTACAATTTACCAAATTAAATTCTTCTTTTTATAGTTAACTCGGAGTCCCTCGCACGCAGGAATTACTGTAGCCGTCCGATTCGGCACTGTAGCAGCCGCTCGGAATACTGTAGCAAACATTTTTCTTGATTTTCTTCTCCAATTTTACTCCAAATTTATTCGTGATATTTCGCCGCTTGTACACCCAATTTGCGAAGTCCGTTGCGAACACCTCCCATACGGTATCCATCCACCGTGTGCCATCTTGTGTCCAATTTCGTCACTCAGCATTCTAGATTGTTCTGGACCTCAGCTCCTCTCTGAGCGTAGTCACGATTCTACCGTTGACCAATATTGACTCTAAGACAAACTGACTTTAGTCCAACCTTGTCACATGACATCCCGACCGTGCTAGAGACCTCGGCTCCTTCCTGAACGTAGTCCCGGTCTTCACCATTGACCAAGTTAGACCTCAAGTCATCTGCACACAAATAGACAAAACAACCGTTTCTGGGCACAGATATCGCAACCTAACCCACATTAGTCACACACACTCACACCAACATCCACATATATTTTCAAACCAAATTTTATTAAATAAATCATTTGTAAAGCCAATTGTTCATAACAAAATATTAATCATGGCAATGATTCTATATTTTTCTTCCTAAACTTGCCATGCTTCAATTGTTTTGGATAAAATTTGTAAGAAATTCCTAGGAATTTTATGAGTTCCAAAGAAATCATTGTTAGTATTTTTGAATATTTAGCATGAGAAAATCCGTTCTAAATAAAGTTTGCTCATAATTCTTGTTTGATGTAATGGGAAAAATGTGGCATATATATACTATAATATTTATGTAAATAACAGGGAGGTGGATTACGCTCGAAGGCTGGATTGTGGGTCTTCATTTTCTTTATCTTCACACTAATTAATGGGGCAGCCTCGTCATCAACAATTCCAAACACTTGTCCGGTACCTGAGATGGCATCATATTTGCCTACATGGGAGGCAATATGTCCTCTTGTAGATGTTTCCTCAGCTCAATGGCAGCATTCAAAGCGTCTTTCACCCATATTTAGATCATCTTCTTCCTCACACAGCAACCAACGTATATTCTCTCCCTACAAATTCTTTAATACGTTATGTGGTGAATATTCATATTGATTTAGTACATATTTTGTTTCAGAGAAACCAAGAGGATAATCTTTCTATGTCTCGCTGATGTTCTGATGGTACCTAGTTCTTTTTTACCTTGGCATGTTAACAAGTGACGAAAAATTCTTTCTAATTTCTTGCTTTCAGCTTGTAGTTTTATGGGTGACCAGCATTGGTTAATAACTTGATGCGTATAATTGTTTGGTGCAGGTTTTCTATTCAAACACTACAGCCAAATGATAGGATCTATATCCGATTGATTGATTGGGAAAGAGATCGTGTTAGTCATTGGAGAGATATTGCCATCACAAGCATATTGTACTATGCTGTTGTCATGTTCATTGGAGTGTCAAATGTGGCTTATTCTAAGACACGAATGATTGGGATTAACATAATCGTTGTGAATGCAATCTGCGCCTTCAGTTTTCTCCTGCTGTTTGTATGGATATATTGGCGGTACACACTAAATCGAGAGTAAACTTACATAGAAACCACTTACTTCCTAAATCTGAAAGCTATTTTATGCCTATAGATTGATTTGTTTTTATGAAGGGCACACTTGGACATTAACGTTAGGGAGTTATGTCATTTAGATCATCAGAGTGTTTTATCTAGCTGTCAGTTGGCATCACTTCCTATATCTGAAAGCTATTTTATGCCAATAGATTGATTTTTTTATGAAGTTCACACTTAGACATTAATGTTGGGGAGTTATGCCATTTTAGATCATTGGAGTGTTTTATCTAGCTGTAAGTCCTAGTATATCAATGGAAAACATGTGTAGAACTTGCTTGGTTCATTTTAAATAGACTGTCCTTGTGGAAATTCAGGAACATTGTCACTTCATAACGGAATAAAATCAAATAATATATGGCAGTTGGATCGAATAGAACTGTAAACTTATTTATAATTATTTATATTTGGACGGATTATTTCAGCTCTGAAAAATAAATCTAGAAAATGACGCATTTTAAAATTTTGGGAAGATTGTCAGATTAGTTGTGAGTGTAAGGCCCTATGTTCAACTTTGCTATGAGTATCCCCCTCTGTAAGTTTCTCTTTGTTCATCATTGAGTTAATTCAATATTTTTCTAAAAGGACATCTAGTTAAGATTAACTAATGATTTCCCCCATTCTGCAATTCTAGGTACCAAATATGTGGGCTGCAAAAGCATTGGCAGGTCTGATAGTTCTCTTAGGTTTGATTCGATTGATGTACCAATTTTGATCAAAAGTGATGATATTTAAAATATCAGGGTTGATATTGGTAGTGCTAATGTACACACTGAGATGGTTCGCAGTGGTATGTGAATTGTCCAATATAGAGCTCCAAAATTCATGTCTTCCATTCGAGTATTGCTGTCAGGGAAGGGAATACAGAAAATTGTAGAGTTTTCAGCAGTACGTTTTAATAAGTATTTAACTTTTTGTGGTACATCATTATTTTTTTCAGAATCTTTCAGGATGGTTTGTCTTTCTCAACATTCTTGGAAGTGTTGGTGGCTTTTTATGGTTGTGCGATCGGGATGGAGGCTGGTTATATGGTGCGATCATCATTTCTGGAGCAGTCTGCCGAATCAACGAGATAATGTTTGCAGTGATCTGGTGGTACAGGGATGGTAATTAATTCATTAGGTTGCATGGCTGAGGATATGAATAGTGATTTGGTAAGCATTATTTTACAAAGAGCGTCGTTCTCTGTAGTCCTGATGATTTCCATGTTAGATTATAGTTCTATCAGAAATATCTTGAGTACAAATCAATTCAATATCTTATATTTCGATACTTTAGTGACCATGTCATGTTATCGACTCAATCTATTTGTTAGAATACCTGCAATAGTGTTGGTGTATCATATCAAACCAGCCTGGTTGCTTATTTATATGGGAAATCACTATAAGTTTAAAAGTAAACTATTGTGGTAGCATAGTATTACAACTGTTCGTGTTGAGCTTTTGCATAATCTATGGCTGAGGAGGCTATTAGTTTTATTAGGCAGTGAACTTGTAATTGATGTTTAAATACCTATCTATTTACTTAATTTCGTATGATTATAGAGTACCTGTCTACTTGAGCAATTTTTAATGTCGCAAATATCTTAAGGAAATTCTGTAAGTTAATTTTCATAGCCAAGTATGTCAAAATTCTCTAAGTTAAATCGTTACGTCATATCACGGAAATTCAAGTAACAACCCAAAGACTTAATTTTGGCAATTGTTACTCATGCAGCTAGCTCATCTTACTTTTTTGTTTGTTTAGTGAAACTTTTCAATTTTTTTTGGGAGTAACATGTGTTAGGCATTTTCTTGTGTTTTGAGATATGTGCATGTACAAGTGTCACCTTTTTTCTTTTTTTTTTTTTGGAATTCTCGTTACTTCGTCAGTTTTTGTTGCACCTTATCCCATGTTGAGAGTAGAATCATGTACAACCTGTAATATCCAAGACTCCTAGCATAATGATTACGTTGATAATTCTAATCAGCACTCGTTTGTGATCCATGTAAGCATGTTGTGGTATTTCATTTGTTTGTGACAGAGCAACACTTCAGTATCACTAAATGTTGACGTGTAGCAAAAATTAATTACATCTATGTTGTACAACGTTTTTCCACTGTTTAATGGTATTGTTGTCCAACTTGTAACTTCAATAATTTGTTTGAAATTTTGAACCTGGCGTCGTGAAATATGGTTTCCAACAAAATAAAACTCCCATGTACTCTGATAAAATCAATCTCTGTTAGCTACTTCTATTGTTCATCGAGTCAATTTACTGCACAGCACCCTTGACCAAGTTATGGTGAACTTGCTCCTCTATACTTTTCTAAAAGAAAAAGATTGATGTATGTCACTGTGCTCTACACTCACCTTCTTCACTTATGCTAGTATTCCTGAAGAATGTGATATCTATATCTATTGGAAATGGTTAAAGTCCTTTTTTTGGAACTAATATGTATATATTGCTTTCGTGGTGTGCATTATCAAGTAAAATTCTGCTAATTATGTTTTAATTTCCTTCATATATACTTGAATAGTTATGGTGATTTTCTATACATTTTGATGAATTCATTTTCTATACATTACTGGGTCATGCAATTCTTTATATATTCTCTACAATTTGCTGTAAATTCTGTATGTAGAATATTGGTCCATACTACATCGTAGTTACTGTAAATAGTCCCTGAATGAAAAAGATAGTTGGAGCCTTTTATATGACACTTTTTTCCTGTTTCTTATTGCAGGGTTTCAACAAATAGAACTGATTTCCTTGGTCCTAATATCAACCTATCGATCTCTGATGTCTAAGCATGACAGAAGCATGTCCTAACTTGAGTCAATTAGTCTTGCATACGCCTGTAAAACAATGCAGTACGTGATGCATTAACCAAAATAACCCGAGCTGTCTAATTTTTGAACCTCACAAACTTTTCTTCATTCTGTCTGAACTTACTACGATGAAATTCAACTTTTCAAGTGCACCTTTTCTTCAGCCATAATGTTGGAAACTAATATGCATTGTCCAAGTGAAATGCTGCTGCTTTTTTCCCCTTATGTTAATAGTGCTATTGTCTTGAAAGAAAAAGGAAGCTGGCACTTGCACGTGGCCTTTTGGTTGGTTTGGTGATTAGCTCTATACTTGCTTTGTTCAGGATTTTCTCACAAAAATAAAGTACTGGCTATTAACGAAGAGTGATGCAGAACCTTTTCGATTTTTTTAGTATACTATCATTTGAATTTTACATGACCTTGATTGTATCAAAAGGTTACTCCAGTTAGAAAAGTCTGTACATATGTCCAAAAGGTTACTCCAGTTACAAAAGCCTTAGGTGTGTGGCCTAGGTCCGAGCGTATTATGCAAAGGCCAGGTCGAGGGATCTCGTTCGACGCGACACGACATCCACGGGATAGCATCCCACCATTAGACCATCACCAACGGAAGCCCAAAAATTGAATAGAGCATATTTCATTATATGTATAGAAATATTTTAGATATTTTACTATTTAATAAAAAATATTTGAACCGAAAATTTTTATATGTTTTAATATTTGGTGAAAAATGTTTTAGATTTTTCCCTTGGTTCCTTAAAATGTGAAACGCAGTAAAATACCCGTTAAAACATTTCGCTCTCGTGTATGAAACATCGAATTGTAATAGTTGAAACATATATTTTTCTTTCATCAAAATATAATAAACTAAGATTTTTTTGGAAAGATTTAATTGCAATGAATATAACGGTGTAATCGGATCTCAAATCAGATAGATAGTTTAGGAGAAAAAATCATTTAAAATTTAATAAAATGTTGTATGTATGTATGCATGCAAGTAATGTGTGCCTTCGCGGGCGTCCGATCGCATGGCTCGCATCGGACGCCTGGGACAGAGCATTCTCCTTAAAAATTTATTCTTAAAATTATGTTTATAGGAATTCTAATCAGATTTTTAGATATAAATAAATTACTCTCTCAAAGAGATAACTAAAATTGACTACTAATAATAAAAAATAGATCCTCCCCACACCAAGAGAGAATAATTGGTCCGTCTCCTTTTCATGCCAATCCCCTCCTGGATGCGATAGACCATTGAATTGATAGATTGGGAGCGAGGAGGCATGTCTAACTTGTAAAGAGCGAGAAACATGACATAGGGTTGGGATTCTAATTTTTAGGCATATCTATAGGAAACTATTAATTTTAGGATTGGGTTTTATTTTAGATTCTGTTAGTCAGCCTGATCACCCGTTGGCGTGTCATTGTTATCACCCTATTAGCTCAAGTCTCACGAAGCACACCAGTGCACGTGAGAAATCTCACTGATTAACATGCGTTCTCGGCCATGAAATCTTCTCAGGAATGTCTCTGGTGCCGTTCGGTGCGTACGTGGTGATTACAATTAGTATGCACCTGTAGAAAGTGATCAAGCATGCCGGCTTGTATCAACCACATCGAGTCCTGACATGACTACAAGGATAATGTGTTCTAAAAGTTGTAATCAAAAGCCCTAAAAATATTTACAGTGCAAGTCATCGGTCACAAGGTGTCACGTAGGCTAAGACTACATTAAAAACAGTTCATCTCTCGCGGTGCAAGTGGCCTAAGTGACGTGTCAGCCCCTAACTTTTTTATTTTAGTCCTCATATTTTTATAAATTTACATATAAGTCCAACATTTTGCACCAAACCCCAAAAATCATAAACAAATATAAAATCTACCCCCTCTCCCATCTCCGTCACTCCCCTCTCTTCACCGGCGCCATCTACCCTCCCCTCCCCTCCCCTCCCCTCCCCGCTGGCGCTCCTCTCTCCTCCCCTCTCCGGCCGCCTGTCCCCCATCCGCCGCTGCTGCCACCATCGGAGCACGCAGTCAGGCTAGGAGGGCGAGGACGAGCTCGGCGACGACCGACGAGGACAAGGACGGGCGGATGCTCGCGGACGAGCTCGTCGAGACTGGGAAGGAGGAGGAGCGGGTGGCCCTGGCGGATTCCGACGCCATCGGGGGGGTGGCGGTAGGGCTTGCCGTTGACGAGCCGAGGCAGCGGTGAGCCGGTGATGGGACCCCGACGGTGGAGTGGCGGATCGGGGACGGCTCCAGGCGTCGCCGCCGCCGAAGAAGGAGCCATGCTAGGCGTCCATGGCCGCAGATCTGGTCCGCGCGGGCCGACAAGCTCGGCGACGCGAAGGACCTGAGGCGGCCCGGCCGGCGAGTTCAGCGGCGAGCCCGTGAGGCGGTATGTTCCTCCTGGCCGCCTCCATGTCTGCCCCAAGGGAGCGAAACAGCGAAACCCCTCGACAATTACACATATCGTGCAATTAGACAGATCGTGCAATCATCTGCTTCATGTCACGTTCCTTGACCCAAGGGAGCGAAACCCCTCAACAATTTTCGGCGAGCTCACAAACTCAAGATAGATCCTGACTCATTAGATAGATAAGTCCGGTAGGAAACCAAACCTGCTGTACGCCTGTGCCCTTCCAGAGTCCAAGGGACGACTTCAAGTTCTAATAGGACTCTTGTGAGTTACAACTACGAAACTCCTTCAGATATGTCACGTATATATATTAGACATCGCTGTGTATAAGCCCATAATACTTTCCACTGCAAGCTTTTTCATCAAGCGATCGACCGCCAGGCCTGTGACAAGATAATTGCATATTGCTCTTTGTCCCCGCTCTTTATTGTTGTAGCCGTACTCATTGGCTTCGTGGCTTTCAAAGATGATGATTTTCTGCGTGAAAAATTCTACGATGTGAAGATTGTTGGCATTAAGGCATCTAATCTGGCTAACATTGGAGACCACTCGAACAGAGAATGGGCCTAACTTTATAATAAAGATATAATAGAATTTGGTGTATATTATCTTATACGATAAGGAAAGTATCGGTGCATATTACATTATACAATAAGGAAAGTATATAGCCCTAGTCGGATACGTTGTATTTCTAGAAGAAAATCTTTTAGTTGGATACAAGGAAAAAATATAGTTCTAGTCGGGTACGTTGTATTCCCAGAAGAAAATCTCTTGGTCGAAGTCCGACTGGGATTCCTATTTTGTAACATATATCAGAACCTTAAAGACAATACATCACAACTAGAAGTAGGGTATTATTTTACATCGAGAGTCTAAATTAGGATAAATTGTTTCGTGTTTCTTTACAATCCATTAAGTTTAGGTCTCACGAGTAACCCCATATTCTTATTGCTGATATAAAACATCGACAGTTGGCGCGCCAGGTAGGGGCATCGGCGAGATCATCTTCGACAAGCCTGATGGATCCAATCACCGGAATCAACGACATCAACTTCTTCCCCGAGCAAATAATCTGCTTCGGAAGCCTCGACTTCATCGCCAACAAATTTGGCTAACTCACCTTGTCCGACTCGGACTCGATCCAATCGGCCAGGCACCAAGCCAACTCCGCGCCGGTCGGCTACTCAACGCTGTAGCAATCTTCAGTGACATGCTGCGGCGATCTCCAACACGCCCGAGTCTAGGGACAACTTTCTCTTTCGGTGTTCGACTCGGACTCGGCCTCGAGCCAATCGAGTTCGGGCTAAGAGAGGAGGAGATCGTCAATCTCCCGTTCGGACTTGGCAACGCCGCGGATAACTTTAATCAGCATCTGATGCGGCAAACCTAATCCCCCGAAGTTCAACTTGGATACGACCCAGAGCCGCTTGAGGTTGGATCTAGGGAAGTCGGGGTCGTTATTACCCCCCTCAAGTATTCTGACTCTGACTCTCAGTCGGGTAGCAATTCAGCGAGCTTCTCTCCACCACGTGAAGTCTTCATGACATCTAAGGGCTCTACTGCTACTCAGGAGGCACGCCGACTACGCGATCAGCAAGAAGAGGAAACCCGCCGACTACGCGAACAACAGGAGGAAGACACAAGACGCCTCTAGGCTGAGCGCGATGCTTGCAACGACAATCTACGCAAGGCTAGGTGCACTGCTTAACAGGAGATCCTCCAAACCCGAGTCGACGACCATGACGTTTTTGTGACTCCTCAACAGAACGCCGTGGCCGCTGCCACTCTACAGGATACACTACAATTCTGGCCTGATCATCAGGCCATCCCGATGATTAAAGCCATGATCACCGCTGCAGTATGCCAGTAGCAGCAACAGTCGGGAGACACGCTTATACCATCCAACAGGACGGCTTCTGCTACGGCGGTCTCATCTGCCTCAGCACGACGCTGGACAGCTGGCTCCAGTCAGCAACATATGGAGTCTCACCACATGTCACTTGGCAACCAGAACAACAACCGACAACGGCGACATCAAGATGACCATTGAGACAACCAGAATGTCCGAAATCGACTACGATGCGATCTCTGGCAAGATATCAACTCTCGACACCGAAAACACGAGAAAGATGAGCATTACCGACTAGAAGACGAAAACGAGCGCTTCGGCCTCCACCATGAGCGATTTCATCGCCGCAGTCAGAGTTAGAGTCCTCACACAGATGAAGGAGTACCGGCCTTCACCCATGAGCTACAACAAGTTGACTGGCCGTCAGGTTTCAAGCCGACTGGAATTGAAAAATACAATGGGAAAACCAACCCTGAGTTCTGGCTAACAGACTACACTCTAGCGATTCAAGCAGCTGACGGAGATCACAAAGGCATGGCTAACTACCTTCCAGTCACTCTAGCCAACTTGGCGAGAACATGACTAATAGGACTTCCCAAGAGATCAATCGGCTCCTGGGGAGAACTCTGGGAATGCTTCATTGCCAATTTTCAAGGGACATACGAGATGCCATCTTTTGAGTACGACCTGTATCAGTACCACCAAAGGAAGAACGAGTCTCTTCGTGATTTTATCAAGAGGTTTTCTGAGAAGAGAAACTCAATCCCGAAGATCAAGGACGAGGTTGTCATCGCCGCCTTCCATAAGGGAGTTAGAGACACCCCGTTTATTGCTAAGTTCACTCGGAAGCCTCTGACTTCTGTCAAAGCTCTATTTGACATGGCCAACAAGTATGCCAACTTGGTTGACGCAGTTGCCGAGGCCCTGGACGACAAGAAGGAGCCCCGATAGAAGGACAAGAAAGACAATGACGAGGCAGCACAGAACAAGTCCGGCAACCACAAGCGCAAGTCGGATAACCTTCAACATCTGGCAGCAACAAGGACAAGGACAAGCCAGAACCGGGCGCAACCGGCGACTACCAAGATCCCCAGGCTGAGCTCAACCACATCTTCGAAGGGCCATCTGCATACGAGTCCAAGAGTAACCAATAGCTAACCGCACGCGAAGTCAACTTGGTCTCAGCAGACGCCCCCAATGTTTGCGTTGGTCAAAAATGCTAATCACGTTCGACCGCGTGGACCACCCTGATCGGGTCACTCACCTGGGGCATTACCCACTCGTTCTGGACCCGTTTATCAGAATCATCAAGCTGAAGAAGGTTCTCATCGACGGAGGAAGCGCTCTCAATATTCTGTTTGCCAAGACGCTCGACGAGATGAAGACCCCTCACTCCGAGCTATGGCCGAGTACAACGCCATTCCACGGGGTAATCCCCGGCCTGTCTTCTACTCCACTCGGACAGATTACTCTGCCAGTTACATTTGGCACGTGGGAGAATTTTCGCACCGAGAACATCTGCTTCGAGGTTGCCGACTTCGAGACTGTGTATCACACCATACTCGGACGGCCAGCACTCGCCAAATTCAGGGCAGTGCCTCATTATACATATATGATGCTCAAGATGCTAGGACCAGCTGGAGTGCTTTCCCTTCGCAGTGATGTCAAGCAAGCCTTTACCTGCGACAAGGAGAGCTGTGAGTTAGCCCAATCACACGAAGCGACAGTCGAACGAAATAACATCCGACTAACCGCTATAACAACAAACAAGGATGATCAAGTTCTGGTGAAGAAAGCAGCCAAGTCGGGAATTTCAACGGACTCTGAAACTAAAAAGATCCCCCTGGACCCTTCCGACCCCTCAAAAACTGCGCTTATCGGGATCAGACTCGACTCCAAATAGGAAGACAAGCTCATCACCTTCCTCCAAGCGAACATGGACATATTTGCTTGGAAGCCTTCCGACATGCCTGGTGTACCAAGGGAGGTGATCGAGCATTCCCTCAATGTCCAGCCGGACGCTAAACCAGTCAAACAAGACTATGGTGCTTCATACAAGACCGCAAAGATACTATTCAGGAGGAGATAACCAAGCTCCTTGCAGCTAGGTTCATCAAAGAGGTCTATCACCCGTATTGGCTGGCAAACCCAGTTCTGGTCCGGAAGAAGAATGGTAAATGACGCATGTGCGTCGATTATACCGACTTAAACAAGGCGTGCCCCAAAAATCCATTTGGTCTATCGAGAATAGATCAGGTGGTTGACTCAACTGCGGGGTGCGAACTACTCAACTTTCTTGACTGTTACTCGGGATATCACCAGATTAGCTTGAAGGAGTAGGACTGCCTAAAGATTTCTTTCATCATGCCGTTTAGAGCATACTGCTATGTCACTATGCCGTTTGGGTTAAAAAACGCTAGCGCAACGTATCAACGAGCAATCCAGCGGTGTATTCACACTCAACTCGGGTGCAAGGCGGAGGCATCTGTCGATGACGTAGTGATCAAGATAAAAGCCAAGAAAGACCTCATTGCCGACTTAGAAGAAACTTTCCAAAGCTTTCGAAGATTCAAGAGGAAGTTGAACCCGGAAAAGTGTGCCTTCGGAGTACCGTCCGGGAAACTACTCGGCTTCATCGTATCGCACCGGGGCATCGAAGCTAATCCAGAGAATATCAACGCTATCATGAACATGGCACCCCCAACTAGCCAGAAGGACGTCTAGAAGCTTACAGGCTGCATGGCGGCATTCAGCCGGTTCATCTCCTGACTAGGAGAACGGGGCATGCTCTTTTTTAGACTGCTGAAGAAAGCAAACAATTTTTAATGGACACCTAAAGCCCAGCAAGCCTTCGAAAACTTCAAGAATTTTCTCACATCACCACTAGTGTTGGCATCACCCATGCCCCAGGAACCACTAATATTGTATCTGGCGGGAACTACTCAAGTAGTCAGCACGGTGCTGGTAGTTGAGCGGATAGAGTTCGGGCACATACAAAAAATACAGAGGCTAGTTTACTTTGTCAGTGAGGTCTTATCTAATTCCAAGATGAGATATCCCCAAGTCCAGAAGCTGCTGTACGGCCTACAAATCACTGTCCGGAAGTTGGTGCACTATTTTCAGTCGCACCAGGTGTCGATGTTTTACACCGGCAATATTAATATGGGGCTACTCGGCGGATGGAAACTCGGTGGATTGCAAAGGAACACAAGGAGATTTTATACTGGTTCAGGCCCTCGATGTGAGGTAATACCCTACGTCCAGTTGTGGTGGTATTCCTTTGAGGAGTTTGTAGATCAATGATCTAGTTGTATGCTTCTACGAGCTTGTGCCCTCAAGGGGGCGCCCTGCCTCCCCTTATATACTGGGGGGGCAGGGGTACAGGATAAGGATCCCAGCCGGATATGACGAAGGGATTTCCTTCTTAGAGATAGAAACTTATCCGACTAGGACTATGTTTTCCTTATTGTACAAGGTAATGCCTACCGGGTGCTATCTTATCTCTAACTGCAAGGTTCGGCCCATCCTCTTTCGAGTGGCCCATATGCTGGTGGTGAGGTACCCGGGGCCCATGACCTCCACAGTAGCCCCCGAGACCTTCATAGTTGAGTCACAGCTGATGCCGAGTGCTCGTCCTCCACGGTGAAGATTGACCGAGTGCATTGCTCCCGAGTACTCTTTGTTCGAGTGCTTCTTCTTCCTGAGTCCTGCTTCATGTCAGCTGGCAGCGAGGCTATGAAGGGCTTCGTGTAGATGTATGAATAGTGTGCACCGAATAGGCGCACCTATTAGGTGTAGCCCCCGACTTTGTGCTTAATTGTAAAGACAATTAAACATAAAGTCAAAGATCTTTAACCTGGTAGCCTTTCCCGAGTAGTTACTACTGGTATATGAGACTCTTCGGTATCATGTCAACCGGAATATAATTTATAGTCTTGCCGAGTAGCATGCCACTCGTATATGGGACTCTTCAGCTTCATGTCAGCTGGAAAAGAGGTTTTATAGTCTTTCCCGAGTGGCATCCCACCCAAGAGTTAGACTCTTCCGCATCATGTCAGCGGGAATAAGAAATTTATAGTCTCTTCCGAGTAGTGCACTACTCAAAAGTTAGATTCTTCAGCGTCATGTCGGCTAGAATAATGTTGCTCATGGCAACTAGTGGCCACGCATGTAGGCCGAGCACCACTTTATGAAGAATAAATCCATTGCGTGGTTAGGTGTACTCGAGAGATACCTGTATCCCCAATTTTAATAAAGACCAGCTTGTGATCCTTGTTTGGATATATCCTCGAGACCTGGTGGATAAGATAGATACCCAAACATATTTGTATAGCAATAAGGCTCTCATGAAGCATATCTGTTTACCTCATCGGTTCCTGTTGGTAGCACCAGCGCTATAATTTCAACTCAGCCTGCAGGCGACCCACAGGGGGCATGCTACTATAGGAACTCATATCTTGGTGGTCTACTGCCAAATAAGTCGGCCTAAACCGACCCACCTAGCGTAGGCTCTATAAAAGTGGCATCCCTCGCATGTTAGGATGAGTACTCCGGTGTTGGTAACCGCCATCGACCAGAGGGATCCTTGTCCGCAAGCCTTTCCGACTTATGTTCTAGATGCAGCCTGGTTGCCACAGGTGCCTGAGTAGGTATATCGCAGAATCTGCTTGCCTTCCCCAGGTGTGACGCAGTGCATGAGAACTCCGGATGCGTTTTGACGACGTAGATCTTCTCTGACTTCGGTAAAGCCGAATAAGGTACCTGAACCTTGCATTAGCATAAGATTCGGTTGGCGACCCTCATGGGGCGTACCCTATCCAACAGAGTTATACCCGAGCTCCAACTAGCGCCGGAGGTCGGTTATTAGCCGAATAAAGTACCCGAACCTCGCATTAGTGTAGGATTCAGCTAGCGACCCACATGGGGCGTACTTTACCCAGCGAAGTTGTGACCGGATGAGGTATCCGAACCTATCATTAGCGTAGGATTCGGCTGGCGACCCTCATGGGGCGTACCTCACCCAGCCAAGTGGTATCCGAGCTCCGACTGTCGTCGGAGGTTGGTTATTGGCCCACATGGGGCGTAGCCGGGGAAGATGACATCCCGACTGGCGTGAGTACCCGGTCAATAGCCCTCATGGAGCATTCCGAGTGACCCTTGGCAGACTGGTCCAGCCCCCGAGCGTAGGAGATGGGCTCGTAGCCCTGAGTTCCTGTCACGCGTATCCGGAACTGGCCCTGCATTATAAAGGCATCGGATGAGTAGCATCTGACGATGAAAACAATCACCCGAATAGAATGTATTTTACAATATATGTAAATACGTGTTCTTCCTTTTTTTGATATTAATTTTCTCGAGTAGTTGACCCCTTACGTTTAAGCACTCTGCCCGACTAGTCATAGCCCCCTAGCGTCGGAAGTTGGCTCATGGCTCTTTCCCAGACACGCGTTTTGGGTGACTTGAGTTCATCTATCATGGAGCAAAGTTTCACGGATCGGAATTTGCTACTTGAGTACTTTTGCAACCATTTAAGAGGAAAAACATAAAAAAGGTGCAGTTTGTACACCTATTAGGTGTAAGCGGCTGCGGTATTGGCAAGGCCGAGTGAAGAAATATTTATCAGAGAGTGACTTAGCTGTTCGGTATTTGGGAGTGGGGATGCCATCCTTCTGTTTGGGCTTTTGAGCCCCCGAGCATGTCACTTGTTGTTCTGATAATTTTCAGTTGTTGAAAGTCGAAAACGGTTGTGACCGGCTGCCACAATGAAGCCGTCCGACTTGCGTTTGCGATTCCCAGCTTTAGTCGGGACCGCGTCGTCGGTGCCCTTCCGCTTCTTCTGTCAGGATGCCTTTTTGTCTTCAAGGGCCTTAGCAACAGCGTGGGCTGAGTCAGCATATTTGTTTGCCATGTCAAATAGAGCCTTAACAAAGTTGGGAGGCTTCTGAGTAAATTTGTCGATGAACGAGGTGTCTTTGACTCCTTTTCGAAAGGCGGTGATGACGACCTCGTACTTGATCTTCGGGATTGAATTTTTCTTCTCAGAGAACCTCTTGATAAAGTCATGAAAAGACTCGTTCTTCCTTTGATGCAACTGATATAAGTCGTACTCGGAAGATGACCTCTCGTATGTTCCCTGGAAGTTGGCGATGAAGTGTTTCCGGAGTTCTCCCCAGGAGCCGATTGATTGCTTGGGAAGTCCCGTTAGCTATGTCCTCGCCGAGTCGGCTAGAGCAATTGGGAGGTAGTTAGCCATGGCTGTGTAGTCACCTCCGGCAGCTTGGATTGCCAGAGTATATGCGGTGAGCCAGGACTCGGGGTTGGTCTTGCCGTCGTATTTTTCGATGCCTGTAGGCTTGAAACCTAACGGCCAGTCGACCTGTTGTAGCTCCTGGGTGAAGGCTGGTATGCCTTCATCGTCATGAGGGCTCCGACTCCGAATACGGCGGCGAAACCGCTTGTGGTGGAGGCCAAAGCGCTCGTTCTCGTCTTCCAGTTGGTGTTGCTCATCTTCCTCTTGTTCGCGGTACCAAGCGCTGATGTTTTGCTGAAGGTCACGCCATGGTTGGCCTCAAAGCCGCCAGTCGTCGTTGGAGTTGCCGAGTGATGTTTGGTGTGACTCCGTGTGCTGCCGACTAGAGCCGGCCACTCGGTGTCGCTTTGAGGTGGACGAGACTGCCGTTAGGGATGCCGACCGGTTGGTCGGTATGAGGGTATCACCTGACTGTTGGTGCTGCTAACATGCAGCAGCGGTAAGCATGGCTTTTATCCTTGTGATCGTCGGGGTGGCCTGGTGATTAGGCCCGAACTAGAGTGTATCCAGTAGAGTTGCAGCGGCCACGATGTTTTGTTGGGGAGTAACGAAGACGTCGTGGTCGCCGACTCAGGTTTGGAGGATTTGTTGCTGAGCGGTTCGCCCAGCCCTGCGTAGATCGTCGTTACGGGCGTGCAGGCGTCTTGCTTCTTCCTCCTGTTGTTCTCGCAGTCGGCAAGCCTCCTCCTCTTGCTGTTCGCGTAGTCGGCGTGATTCCTGAGTAGGAGTAGATCCTTTGGATGCCATTAAGATTTCTCGTGGCGGAGAGAAGCTTGCCGAGCTACTGTCTGACTTAGAGTCGCAGTCCGACTGGAAGTCGGAGTCCAACTGAGAGTCGAAGTCGGAATAATTGATGGGGGTGATTACAACCCCGACCTCCCTAGATTCGATCTCGAGCGGCTCAGGGCCGTATCTGAGTCGAACTCCAGGGGATTGGGTTTGCCGCGTCGGATGAAAATTGTAGATATCCACGGCGTCGTCGAGTCCGAACGGGAAATTGACGATCTCTTCCTTTTTTGGCCTGATCTCGGCTGGCACAAAACCGAGTCCGAGTCGAACACCGAAAGAAAGAGTTGTCCCTAGACTCGGGCATATTGGAGATCGCCGCAGCATGTCGTGAAAGATTGCTGCAGCATCGTGTGGGCCGACTGGCGCGGAGTCGGCTAGTTTCTCGGCCGGTTGGATCGGGTCCGTGTCGTCCAAGGCGAGATTGCCGAACATGTCGGCGATGAAGTCGAGGCTTTCGAATGAGATTGTACCCCCGGGGGAGAATTTACCGCCATTGACTCCGGTTGTTGGATCCATCGAGCTTGTAGATGTAGATCGCGCCGAAGCCCCTACCTGGCGCGCTAACTATCGATGTTTTACACCGGCAATATTAATATGGGGCTACTCGGTGGATGGAAACTCAGTAGATTGCAAAGGAACATAAGGAGATTTTATACTGGTTCAGACCTTCGATGTGAGGTAATACCCTACGTCCAGTTGTGGTGGTATTCCTTTGAGGAGTTTGTAGATCGATGATCTGGTTATATGCTTCTACGAGCTTGTGCCCTCAAGGAGGTGCCCTGCCTCCCCTTATATACTGGGGGCAGGGGTACAGGATAAGGATCCCAGCCGGATACGACCAAGGGATTTCCTTCTTAGAGATAGAAACTTATCCGACTAGGACTATGTTTTCCTTATTGTACAAGGTAATGCCTGCCGGGTGCTATCTTATCTCTAACTGCATGGTTCGGCCCATCCTCTTCCGAGTGGCCCATATGCTGGTGGTGAGATACCCGGGGCCCATGACCTCCACACCAGGTAACTTTCATCACACCGTATCTACTCGGGGACATCCTACACAACCGCGAAGCTACTGGTAGAATCGCGAAATGGGTGCTCGAACTGATGGTGTTTGATATCACCTTTCAACCCCGGACAGCAATCAAGTCTCAAATTCTAGCTGACTTCGTAGCCGAGTGGACAAAAGTCCGGACAACTACAAAAACGGACAAGCTAGAATACTGGACGATGTACTTCGACGGTTCTCTATGGATCGGCAGTGCAGGGGCTGGCGTTGTTCTGACGTCACCTACTGGTGAAAAATTGAAGTACGTTCTTCAGATTCACTTTCCGGCTTCCCACAATGTTGCTGAGTACGAGGCACTCATCCACGGGCTCCGCATCGCTATATCACTCGGCATTCAACCAAGTCATGAAAGACTGGATGTGTCTCGACGATAATTTGGCGGCATACTTGTGGAGGCCATGGGCCCCGGGTACCTCATCACAAGCTTATGGGCCTAGCCTTGTAATTAGAGATATGGTAGAATCCGACAGACTTTGCCTTGTATAATAAGGAATGTATAGTCCTAGTCGGGTAGATTATATCTCTAAGAGGAGATCCCTTAGCTATAATCTGGCCGGGACTCCTACCTTGTACCCCTGTCCCCTAGTATATAAGGGGAGGCAGGGCATCCCCTAAGGGCATACAGAGATTCATCAGAATCATGCTTCCTTAAAGGAATACACCATAACTGGACGTAGGGTATTACCTCACATCGAGGGCCTGAACCAGTATAAACCTCTCGTGTTCCTTTGCAGTCCACCGAGTTTCGATCCGACGAGTAGCCCTATAATCATATTGCTGGTGTAAAACATCGACAATACTGTCAGGAGGTACAAAAATTGGAAAACAAGTTTGATGGGCTGGAAATTACACATGTATTACGACAATACAACGAAGTTGCAGACGAATTGGTCAACATGGGATCCAAACGAGAACTAGTCCCGACTGGGATTTTTATCGAGCAACTATTGGAGCCATCCGTCAAGAAGAAACCAGCGACCGAGTAGTTGGGGCTGAACCTACCCCGGCAACACGCGAAGTACTAGTTATCTCTCAAGACTGGCAAACCCCAATCATCAGATTCCTCTTGGACGACAAACTCCCAAAAGGTCACAGTGAAGCCGAGTGGATTAAACATCGAAGCAAATGGTTCCTTATAGTTGGAGAAGACCTTTATCGTCAAAGTGCATCCAAAGTCCTCATGTGTGCGTCACACCCGAGGAGGGCAAGCAGATTCTATAGTCGATTCACTTGGGCATTTGTGGCAACCATGCTGCATCTAGGTCATTAGTCAGAAAGGCTTATAGGCTGGGTTTTTTTTGGCTGACTGCGGTAATAGACGCTAAAGACATAGTTCACACATGCAAAGGATGCCAATTCTTCACACGACAAACACATCTTCCAGCTCAAGAACTCCAAACAATTCTAATCTTTTGGCCTTTTGCAGTTTGGGGGCTTGACATGGTCAGGCTGTTCAAAAAAGCGCCATGAGGGTTCACACACTTGTTCATCGCAGTGGACAAATTCACAAAATGGATCAAGGCAAAACTCATTGCTACCATAACAGCGGCAAGAGCAAAGGACTTCACCATGAGCATTTTATATCGATTTGGAGTTTCCAATCGCATCATAACAGACAACGGTACTCAGTTCACTGGCGGCGTTTTTCAAGATTTCTATGATGACTTTAGCATCAAGATCTATTATGCTTCTGTAGCACACCCACGAAGCAATGGGCAGGTCGAGCATGCCAACGGCATTGTCTTACAAGTTATCAAAGCTAGGGTGTTATGGGTAAAAGCACTCCCATCTGTTCTCTAGTCTTTAAGAATCACGGTTAGTTGGGCAATAGGGCAATCCCCTTTCTTTCTAGTCTATGGTGCCGAGGCTATGTTACCAACTGAGTGGAAGTTTGGCTCGCCACCAGTTCGGACCCACTCAGAAGATAAATCAAATAAAAACCGACTGATCGAACTTGATCAGTTGGAGGAAGCAAGAGACATCGCAACTATCCAGTCGGCAAGGTATCTTCAAGGCCTACATCGTTATCACAGTTGGAATGTTCGTGGCCACACCTTTTTGGTGGGAGATCTCGTTTTGAGAAAAATACAAACCACCAAAGTCTGGCATAAACTATCCCCCTTATGGGAAGGGCCATTCATTATCGCTGAGGTAACACGTCCGGGCGCCTACCGGCTGAAGACAGAAGACGGTGTCCTAGTCAGCAACTCATGAAATATATAACAACTACGTCCTTTCTATACTTGAGTCTTGTATTTTCTTCATATATATATGAATAAAGCTTTTTTACTCTGACTCACTACATCGCTTATCTCAACTGAGTAGTAAGTCGAGGGCTACATGTTTTACATGCTTGGCTTTTGTTAGTAAAATCTAGGTTTGTTCCAAGTCATGAAGTTTTACAATGATCATGCTAAGTTTGCTCGAGTATAGCTTTAAGAGGTGAACTTTTTTTCCTAAGTTTATCTCAAACTACTTGGCGTAAACTGCTTAGTCGAGTAAAGCTGATGACGATTTAGAACAAACAAGTACTCGGCAGAACTTTACAGACATTAACAAAAGTATTTACAACGGTTATGGTTGTTCATTAGTGGACACCGACTGCATAATTATCTCTTGTCTACATTCCCAGGTCCCTAGCTATTGCCTCCACGGTTGCCCTCACCTGGCTTATCAGCTCCAGTGCCTCTTCTGGAGTTGTCCCCTAGGCGAAAGCCTCACCGATGGCCTTGTACCCTGGGGTAGATCGATTTGGTCATCGTAAGAGCTAGGCGACTCCAATAGCAACACGCTCATCTGAGTACTTCTTTAAGATACTCGGGCCTTCGTTGAGGCGTTCTGCCACTTGGGTGACGGAACTGGAGCTGGACCCAAGATGGTGGGGCTGCATAATGTCCAGGAGCGCTTTCATGGAGTCAACGATGGCCTCCCACGATCCTTTGATCATCTTGATCTTTTCCCCGAAGGTGCCAAAATGGGTTTGGGCGTTGGCTTTCGAAGCTGTTCAGGCGCATCGACAAGTATATTAGTAAATCAAGACAAGCAGATTGAGCAAACTTGTAGGGCCAAAATTCACAGTCAAGAAGGGAGCTTACTATCATAGTCGGCCTCCACCTTGGCTTTGGCTTTCTCGACCTTTTTCAGCTCCTTCTCCTGGCGTTCTTTTTCCTTGGTCTGAGCATTGAGCTCAGCCTCAAGGGTTGCAACACAAAATAGCCAAGAACTTGAGATTGTAGTCTAGACTCAGCAAAACAACCAAGATTCAGGAGCGCGGAGAAGTGTACTTGGGATTCACTCGGGAGAACAACACAGAAGACTTACTTCTAATTTTTTTCAGCTTGGGCCCAGTTCTCATCCTGGAGCTTATCCACTGACCCCCTCAGCCATGTCTCCCTTTCCTGGCTGGTTCGCTCCAAGTCATCCTTGGCCACTTGGAGCTGGCGCAGCTGGAGCAGTTGAGGGGCGAGCTCGATCAGGACCTGGCTCATCTTCTCCGAGCGTTTGACAACCTTCTGCTCAA
Source organism: Oryza meyeriana var. granulata (assembly GCA_003991445.1). Taxonomy (NCBI): domain Eukaryota; kingdom Viridiplantae; phylum Streptophyta; class Magnoliopsida; order Poales; family Poaceae; genus Oryza; species Oryza meyeriana. Next base: position 364,445 of record RYFJ01001855.1, on the reverse strand, counting down.
GACAGACCAAGGATAATCGGAGTCAGCAAGCAGAATACTAGAACCAGAGGAGGTGTCAATCAACCAACACAGCGAAACTTGTTATGCACCTAGATTCCTTTCGATGCAGTGATTGCAGCATACATCAAATCTGTTCTTTCCTTCAAGGCTGCTCGCTCGTCGTGCTCGAAGCTCTCCGCCACTCCCTCAGGGGTAACCCAGTGAAATGTCTTGGGGAAGTTTGGTGAGGAACTTTGAGCCTGGGGAGACCACTGTCGTCAGAAGATGACGGTATCGCTGGTGATGGGGTCCTGGACCTTGTTTCAACAGCTGCAGGGGCTTCGGGAATTAGCTCAGGGGCTGGAGCTATAGCTTGTGCCTCTGTCTCCTGGCTAGCCAGTGCTGGCGGCTCTACAGTTGGGATCACCTTAGCCTTGGTAGCTAGGGTGGTCTCTGGCTCGGCCGATGGCATTGTTGGCTCTGGCTCGGTCGGGACGGGCTCAGTAGCAGGGGTTAGTGGCGTAGTCCCCTTGGGATCTATGTCACTTCGCTTCCTGTGCAAAATATCAAAGATCAAGACACTACAACAACATTTGAGTCTCTTAGAAGATTGAAGATTTTTTATTTCCTCTTGGAAGTCTTGAACTTCCCAAGGGGGGCTTCGGAGGACGTCGGCGAGGGGCTCGAGAGCCTGCTTGACGGCGGAGAGTTGCTGGTAGCCGGGCCAGTTGGCGCCGTGGTTGGTAGTTGTGAGCTAACCCTGGTCGACGCTATGCCTGACGCAGCCAACTAGGGGGTCGAGGCACTCAGCGGCACTGGCCTTGGGCTTGGCGGCTTGGGGGTTGAGCTGATAGGATCCTTGATCTTCAAGCTCCCCTGTGCTGCACTCGGCGCACTCTTCTTCTTGCCCATGTCCTCAATTGGTCTTTTCCCAGCCCTCTTGGGGCTAGGTCGGGCAGCTAAGGGGCTGGCAGGGCATTTCTTCGACTTCATAGCTGGCTGATGCTAGGAGTCATTGTCAAACTCCTCACAGTCCTACAAGTGTTTAGACAATATCTATCAAGCATTACAGAATTGGACAGACATCTACAAGTATTCATCACAAAGGGATATCAAGCTAATGGCAACATCTCATGATTACCTGTGGCCGGGGCTTGCTCCTACAGTAGGGATTGGGGGTGTGTTCTTCGTCCTCAGTTTCCACTACCCCGTTGACGAAGAAGCCCAGTAGGGTGTCAGTCACCTTGCCCTCTCCGTCAGCTAGTATACTTGCCCCATTTCTTTGTATGTTGGCACGGAGGACCAGCTGGGCAGGACGGTTGGTGGAGAGCTAGAGAAAGGGGGGATAGAGGGTTCGAGATTCAAACAGTAAAATCACTCTCGGTGCCACCCCTTGACAGAAGTTTTCAGGGGGACATTGAGATAGGATTTCTTCATCTCATTTCTGAGTTGAAGGCCTGCTCCCCCGATGGTCTGGATTTTGTTTTTGGACGGCTAGGGCTTGATGTGGAAAAGGTATCGGAAGAGATTGAGATAGGGCTTGACCCCCAGAAAAGCTTCGCACAGAGTGGCAAAAATAGAAATGTGAAGAATCGAGTTGGGATTGAGATTCATCAACTCGATTTGGTAGAAAGAAAGAAGCTGGCGAAGGAAATCTGAAGAAGGAAGGGCCAGACCGCTGTCAAAGAAAGTGGTGAAGACAACGGTCTCACCAAATTTTGGGCGCCGGCATGGATTCTCCTTCGGCGATGCAACAGTGAATGACTTCCTGTTGCTGTAAGATCAACCGCTTCTCCAGCAGCCTCAGCTTCACAGGACTGCAGTTCGACATCGGCCAGACTCTGGCGGTTATCTCGGGGATTTCAAACGGAGCCCTCGGCATTGTCGGAGGTAAGAAACTTGGTGGAATGGCTTGTGGAAGCTGGGAGTTGATGTGGCGGAGCAGATCCTGGCGAGTCTCAAGTGGGGGATGCAAGTGGCGAGGAACCCTAGCGAGGCGGAGAGCGCGAAGTTTAGGCGCGGAACTAGAAGCCGAAGCGATTTGGTGGATTGGGAAAGAAAGGGGAATCTTTTCTCTCTCCCATTGCTTTATAAGGCTTGTGCTGGATAAGTGGGCTTGGGCCGACTAGCTCAGTACTGGGCTGCAAGATATGAGTTTCTAAATGGCATGTCCTATTGGGCCGATCGGTGGCTGTGTTAAAATCATAGTGCAGATGCTATTTACAGAAACCGATTAAATAATCAGATATGCTTCATGAAAGCCTAATTGCTGGACACATGTGTTCAGATATCTGCATTATTTAACAGGTATTGAGGATATACCCTTATAAGGATCAACAGCTGGTCTCCATTAAAATTAGGGATGCAGGTATCTCTCAAGTGCACCTGACCACATATTGGGTTAAAATTTATGAAGTGGTACTCGGCTTACATGCTTAGCCAAAAATTGCCCTGAGCAAAAATTCTTCCAGCTGACATGATGCTGAAGAGTTTAACTTCCAAGTAGTATACTACTCGGGAAAGACTAAAAAGTTAAAGACCTTTGACTTTATGTTTAATTGTTTCACAATTAAGCACAAAGTCGGGGGCTACACCTAATAGGTGCACCTATTCGGCGCACACCATTCATATTTTTCCATGAAGCCCTTCATAGCCTCGTTGCCAGCCGATATGAAGTAGGTCTTGGAGAAGGACTACTCAAACAGCGAGTACTCGGGAGCGAGGCACTCGGGAAGTCTTCACTAAGGAGGATGAGTACTCGGCATCAGCTGTGACTCTACTATGAAGGTCTCAGGGGCTGCTGTGGAGGCCATGGGTCTCAGGTACCTCATGAGAAGCATTAAGGCCACTCGGACAGAGGATAGACCTAACCTAGTATTTAGGGATACAATTGAACTCAGCATACATTACCTTGTATGACGAGGAAAGGATATAGTCCTAGTCGGGTATGTTGTATTACTAGAAGGAAATCTCTTGGTCGGAGTCTGACTGGGATTCCTACCTTGTAACCCTGTCTCCTTGGTATATAAGGGGAAGCAAGGCGCCCCCTTGAGGGTTGTCGATGTTTTACACCAGTAATAAGAATATGAGGCTACTCGTGAGACCTAAACTTAATGGATTGCAAAGGAACATAGAACAATTTATACTGGTTCAAGTTCTCGAGGTGAGGTAATACCCTACTTCCAGTTATGGTGTATTGCTTTTAAGGTTTCTCTGGTGAGATTTTGCTGACATGCAGCAGCGGTGATCATGGTTTTTATGCTTGCTATCGTTGGGGTGGCCTGGTGATCAGGCCCAAATTGTAGTGTATCCAGCAAAGTTGCAGCGGCCACAACGTTCTATTGAGGAGTTACAAAAACGTCGTGGTCGCCGACCTGGGTTTGGAGGATTTTCTGTTGAGCAGTTTGCCCAGCCTTGCATAGGTCATCGTTGTGAGCATCACGCTTAGCCTGTAGGCGTCTTGCGTCTTCCTCCTATAGTCGGCGGGCCTCCTCTTATTGATCACGTAGTCGGCGTGCTTCCTGAGTGGGAGTTGAGCCCTTGGATGTCATGAAGACTTGACGTGGTGGAGAGAAGCTTGCCGAACTGCTGTCCGACTTAGAGTCGGAATCAGAGTAGTTGATGGGGGTAGTGACGACTCCGACTTCCCTAGATCCAATCTCGAACGGCTCTGGGCTGTATCCGAGTTGAACTTCAGGGGATCGGGTTTGCCGCATCGGATATTGATTGAGGATATCCGCAGCGTCGCTAAGTCAGAACAGGAGATTGGTGATCTCCTCCTTTCTTAGCCCGATCTCGGCTGGTTCGAGGTTGAGTCCGAGTCGAACACCGAAAGAAAGAGTTGTCCCGAGACTCGGGCATGTTGTACATTGCCGCAGTATGTCGACGAGGGTCATTGCAGCGTCATGTAGGCTGGTCGGTGTGGAGTCAGCTTGGTCCCTGGCTGATTGGATCAGATCCAAGTCGGACAGGGTGAGGTTGCCGAACTTGTCAGTGATGAAGTTGAGGCTCCCGAAGGTGATTGTTTGCCCGAGGAAGAAGTTGATGCCTTTGACTTCGGTGGTTGAATCCATCAGGCTTGTCGAAGATGATCTCGCCGAAGCCCCTACCTGGCGCGCCAACTGTCGATGTTTTGTATCAGCAATAAGATATGAGGCTACTTGTGAGACCTAAACTTGATGGATTGCAAAGGAACATGAAACAATTTATACTGGTTCAGGCCCTCGAGATGAGGTAGTAACCTACGTTCAGTTGTGGTGTATTGCCTTTGAGGTTTCTTTGGTGAGATTGTTCTTCTTCTCTTCTGCCCCAAGAGGCTCCCTACCCCTCCTTATATATGGGAGGGATGTGGGTTACACTGTAGAAAACCCAGTCAGATATGACCAAGGGCTTTCCTTATTACTACATAGAGAGTCTGGCAAGAATTATATCCATTTTCTTGTTATGCAAGGTAAGATGAAGCCAAGTTCTACTCTATCTCCAATTGCAGGAGCCAGCCTACCCTCTGTCCGAGTGGCCGTAATTGCCTTCCTTGAGGTACCTGGTGTAACAGCCCACTTTTGTTCATTGGTGCATAAAACCGTTTTTCATCTGCATGCACTGCATGTCATCTTTCGTGCATGAAAATCCCAGCCAATAGATAAAAGATCGTGCGATCTATATAAACTTTTCCCACCGCCCTCTTTGACCCTCAATTTTCAATCTTCACCAAAAATTCTGGAAAAATTCCTAAAAATTCCATACCTTACTACCAGCCTTGCCTCCAAGTTTCATTCGGTTTGAAGCAAGTTGCCCTATATCGGACCGTCCACCTAGGGATCGGACCGTCCGAATCCCTCCAATCGGACCGTTGCCGCCTCCTGATCGGACCTTCGCCTGTGCTCGCGCCCTCTCTCCCGTGCTCGCGCCCTCTCTCGAGCCCGCGCCCTCGCCCGCGCCCGCGCCCTCTCCTGCGCCCGTGCTCTCTCACGTGCCCGCGCCCTCTCTCGCGCCCGCGCCCTCGCCCGCGCCCACGCTCTCTCCTGGGCCCGCGCCCACGCCCTCGCCCGCGCCCGCGCCCGCACCCTCTCCCGCGCCCGCGCTCTCTCTCGTGCCCGCGCCCTCTCGCGTGCCTGCGCCCGCGCCCTCTCCCGAGCCTGCGCATTCATCCAATGGGTCTCGTGTTTGGATCGTATTGTTGTTGGAGATAGTCCTCAAGTGTGAATCTTTGATACGTGGTACCATCATTTGTGCCCCTGTCCTCCATCGTCCAAACGAGATCACACGAAGATCTCTCTCCATCTGTGCGGCTCGACCAGGTGGCTTCCCCTGCACGCCCCAGACCACGTGAGAGGGAGAGGCAGAGCCGCCTTGGGACCTCGCGAGATGCCCCCAACAGCATCAGTAGCGCCCTGTCCTGTCCCATCTGTCTGCTGCACGCTTGCCCGCGCACACACCATCGCAAGACCGATGGAGAAGACCAGCGCCCCTCCCCTCTCCTCTCCCTTCCCTGCCTTCCTTCTTAACCAAGCCCATATCCTCCTGCCGCCCCAGCTCACCCTCTTTCTCACGCACCCAAGGACCCAGGGGATTGCCCCTTGGTTCGCCGGGAACGTGAGGTGCCACCCACGGCACCGGCGAGCGCACGCCTTCCGTCTAGGAGCTCCGGTGAGTTTCACCTTGTCTCAGCTGTGTCACCATGTGTTCCTGCCCGACCTAACTCCGTTTTTGCCCTCGGCAAGCAGCAGGCACCACCGCAGCCCCATCATGTTTTGCAATGCCGACTGGGTGCCGTCGTGACCTTGCAGCCGCTAAACTGCGCCCTGGTGAGTTAGCGCTGTCCTGGCTGTATCACCATCTTCTCTTCACTCATTGAACTCATCACAGCGCTTGTCTGCAGCCTCCATCACGAGCAACCCTGCCGCCGAGCCGACCATCGCCTCAACGTTGCACCTTACCGCCCGTACTCTTTGGTGAGCTCCTGTTTCTGCATGTGCTTTCTTTTTATTCCTGGGAGGCCACTAGTTCTCCCCACGTCCTTGGCTTGGCCTGTCATGCCATTGTTTTGCCATCCACCCAAGCATCACCACCGTGGCCACATGTGTGGATGAGGCTCAATCGGAGCATGGCCGCATGTATTAGAGCCCTACGACCTTGCATGCAGGACCCCTAGAGCTTCCCCGTGCCCTGCATACACTAGCCATGCACTAGAGCATGAGAGGGCCGAGGTAGACAAGCCGTGCATTAGCTTGGCTTTTCACCGAACACCTTTGGTGCGCTTGTGTTTGAGTGAGCAGCAGCCACCCTATCAGCCCCATGCAAGCCAGGTTGGCCCCACTAGCGTTAAAATGGGATAAAACCACGTGTAGAGCAGCTGCTGTTGAATTCCCGATTTTGCCGGTTGTCGTTAACGTGCGAAGACGTGTAGTTTGCGCGTGCGAAGACATCGTTTTTGGACCGAGGCGTTCGCCACTACCGAAGCCTTCCCATAGGTTCCACTTGTGCATCCAGTGACCCCTAGGCCCTAGAAACCCTCCACGCCCCCAAATGCCTTAGATTAAAACTTCACGCCCAGTGGATTTCACGTGTTAGGCTGTTTAGTGACGTGGGAGCGTGTGCGATTAACACCCTAGCGAGTTGGAGTATATCCACTTTTGGGAGTTGTCCTTAGGTTCACAGCAGCACACATGTAGGTTTCGTACCATAATAATGCCCCTGGGACCGAAAACGTTCCGAATAGACCACCTGTTTGTTGACGCCGAAAACCCGCCGGGGGCCATCCGGCGTCTGGGTGACACGCGAAGGCCTGGGAGATTTGCTTCACTCCAGTGCAGGTCCTAAAGTCTTGAGGTTCGCGGGCGTGCCAGTCAATTTGACCCTGCAATTGATAAGGAGAAAAGACATCAAATTCGTGAGCCAATCAGCTGGAAGCCGACTTGGACTCATCTCATCGGCCGATGGCCGATACGCACTGTAGCACTTATACATTGGCTAAAAGCCGATGACGGCGAGAGCAATAACATAAAATAAACAAGAATTGCGCTAGCCGATCATCGCAGGGACGCTCAAAAAACTGGCTATAAACTTGGTAAAGTAAATAAGCAGGATGCGTAAGTAAAATAAACTAAAGGAATTTCAGCCGATCATAGTTTAGAGTTACTGGCATCGCTGTGAAGATACTGTCTGCACTCGTGCCCGGGCCCTTGTTCGCATCTGCACCCGGGATCTTCTTCCGCTGCCCGTATCTGTGCCCGGGTTCTTACCTAAACCCGTGCCCGGGTCCTCATCTGAGATCGTGCCTAGGAACTTGGCTGAGGTCGTGCCCGGGAACCTACTTGTACTCGCACTTGGATCGACAGAATAAACCAATCGGCTAGCCCTTAACCGATTGTAACAGTAATGCAAGCAAGAATGTATAACAAGGCAAGCAAATAACATAAATGACAAACAATTAATGAACCAGCCGACTACCGAACAGAACACATGGGCATCGGCTAGAAGCCGATGATAGAGTAAATAGCAGAATAAACAATGCAGTCAGCTTCAACAGATAACTTATCGGCTAAGCACTCCGATAACAACATCGCATAACATCCATCGGCTCATCAAGAGTGAAGCTATTATCGTCAGTCTAGTAGATCGGACCCAACCGTTGCAGCACAGCCTGATGATGATAATGATACCTTGATAGGCCGATAGATCTGATGCGATCATGATGTAAAACATGATAACTTACCGGCTATACATCTCGATAAGATGCCCGCGCATAAAGCATCAACTTAGCAGGAACGATTTATCGTTTAGTAGGTCGGACCTAACCGATGCAGCACAAACTGATGATAAACCGCTCCCAGTAAGCCGATACGATCTACGCACGTGTGATGTGATATACCTAATCAATCTATGAGATCAAACTGAACTGATGTAGCCATAGATAAAATAAATATATCGTGGTAAGCCGACTACCATAAACCGACTAGAATATCGGACCTAACCGAGGAAGTCCTAGCCGATAGGTAGCCGGGGTGACGAGACTTACCCTCTCGCAGGAGGTCGGACCTAACCGATGCAGCCCGGCTCAAGAAGCAAGATCCCGTCGAAAGGGTGGCGATGCGCCGAATTTTGTATTGATCGAGTGATAATTTACAAGGTGCCCGGGTGTACGTATTTATACCCTGAGTTACATGAGTCCTTATAGGACACGATACATGATTTCCTAATAATAACAGAAAACGCTAACAGGACCTGACCGGACATGAGGTCAAGTTTCCTAAAGATAAACACTTGCCTAATTAATATGTACAGTAAATAACTGCCAAGCAGCGGTCTTCACGGCCCCTTCCCGGACTCGGTCTCTTCTGGCTCAATCTCCGCCAGTTGACTGTAATTTCCTCTTTGACCGAATCTGACATAGGGCCTTACCAAATTTTGGCGTTAACACATGCCCCCCAATTTCGGAGTCCTCCTATAGGATTTCGCAATTCTTTCATTTTGGGCCTCTAGATTTCTTCCAGACCGAGGTGGCCCAAGGTAGCCCACTTGCCATAATTGTTTGAAACAGTAGCAACGGCCTCGATTCCCGCCCGGTCATCATATCTTTATAAAACGCTTCGTGTTCCCAGCCTTTTTTATGCTTTCAAATCACTAGAGCACCACCGCTTTATCTTCCAAAGCCCCGTCAAGCTCCAGCGAATCCAGACGAATCGTCGCAGCCCCTTTTCTTCAGTTGTTGATTCCTGCATCTTCCCCTCTTCCCGCGATGGCATCAGCATCCGCAGTTCCTGAGGTAATCTTCCTGCCCTGATTGTTTTCCTCCGATCTGCAACCTAGACGAATCTGATCTGCCACGTTTTTTACCTGTTCTTCGTCGTGTTCTTGTTTACTGTAGCATCTTAGAGACCAGATCTTGATCCCGGCCGCCGATTACCCAAACTTCTTCTATCATGGCCCTATGGGTAGCGAAGACCCCATAGATTTTATAAGCGCCGAGACCCAGCGTATTCCTTTCAAGAACTCGGCCATGCGAGTCAGTGACTGGACCAATAGCTTCAGGTCATGGCCGAGCCAACTGCCTGGATGGAGGGATTGGTACATCAGAGTATCGGCTGCGAAGAGAACTATCTGGGACGAATCTCATATCGGCCACTGTATCAATCTCTCCCTGGCCGATATGGAAAGAAACGAACCTCTGCTCGCATTAGCCTCATATTTCTGGTCCGATGCCCTCAATGCCTTCCTGTTTGGGTACGGGCCGATGACCCCCACCTTGCTAGATGTGACCAAGCTCACCTGTCTTGACACAACGAGCTATATCGACCCCTTCAAGCTCCGCTTCAAACCTGCTCATCGGCTCCAAGCAAAGAACATCGGCGGCTGGTCCAGGTACATATCCCTTCACAATAAGGGAACTGGACCGGTTGATGACCGGGAACATGCTGCTTTTTTGAACTTATGGCTGGAGCGGTTTGTTTTTGGTGGCGCAACCCTCGGTCCGACGATCAACATGCAATGTTTGGCAGAATGCTTGGTTGATCGGAAACAGATCCCCTTGGGGCAATTCCTCCTTGGCGCCACCTATCACCTGCTTCACCAAGTGGCAACTAAGTTATCGGCCGGCCAGCCCGTCGGCCATATCGGGGGTCCTTGGTGGTTTGTACAGCTCTGGCTCAACACCTACACCTCCAAGGCTGTCCTTGGGACTTCTCTTCTCAAACAATCCTTCCCAGCCGATTACACAGAAGACGAAGATCCCATTTACCGCCGATGCGTTTCCATGGGCGAAGCTGCATCGACCCTCTCTGGCGGCAAGATAACCCCCGCTGAACTTAGTCAGTGGTTCAAGGGGTTTTACTATGGTTTTACCAAGGAGGCCACTCTCTGGTTTGCATATAATGACACATCATCATTCGTGATGCCCTCTAATTTCGACCCACTCAAAGCTCTGGATAATGATGAATCCAAAGCCATATTTCTATCGGCCATCACCCCTCGTCTGCTACCAACTGGCTTCTCTCTAGGCCGAACGCAGCCTTCATATGAGTTCTACCACCCATCGGTCTGTTCTCGCCAGCTTGGCCTTGGTCAGCTTCCGATCGGCCAATTCTTCGTCAACAAACTTCAGGCCCGGGGCAATGTCAGCAACGCCCTAGAATATGATCGGATGCGAACTTTGACAGATCCCCTTCTTCTAGGTGCCGCCACCGAGGTGTGTATCTGCACTGCCAACACCAAGCTTTTTGTCTGATGGTGGTTAGAATGGAAGAAGCATTTATTCAGCTTAGCGGCCACCTGCTATTGTTCCCGTCTTGACACCGAGTACATCGAATTTGATGAAGAGGTAACACCCGCAAGCTTTAATCATCATCTCCAATCATCTCTAACTCTTATTTCGCAGGCTGCTAGCGTCTAGCCCCCAACAACAAGCAACAGCGGTCGGCCGATCCTGTATCAACCTCCATCGGCCACTCCAAACTTAGGACGCGACGCTCCATCTCCATCGGCTCTCCTCAAGGCGCCTCGGCCGATAGGACAAAAACGGAAAAAGTTAGCGCATCGCCCCTCCCTGAAGAAGCAGAAAACTGATGCTGATGTCGTTGCGCCGACGCCACCTTCTCCTCAAACAACATCGGCTCCCTCATCTCCTCAGGTACAAGCCAAGTCTCCATATTACTACCCGCTTTCTCATTTATCTTATTAGTTTTACTCTCAGCTTGAGTCATCGGCCCCGGAATCTCGACACTCTTCCGATATCCCTCCAAGCACCGAGCCGATGGCTTCTCCAACTGCTCCACTTTCAGCACCAAGTCCTCCAGTCGTCAACGAGACTGCTCCTATTCCATCGGCTGACATCGGCCCTACCGAAGAACAACCTATTCATCTCCCCGAAACCGATGTCGCCCGAGCTGCCGATGTCCTTCCTCAGGGATCCTTTTTATGTCCATACTTTGCTTCTAATCTTCTACTGATCGTTTTACTGATGTCAATTTTGCAGTCCTTGGCCGACCTATTTTCTTTTGACATCGGCAAGTACTTGGAGGTAGAGGACGAAACAGCCACCAGCGCAGCAACCAAACCGTCGTTCCCATCCGATGTGCGTGATTATTTAACGAGCATCAACAATCGGCTGGAAAACCCAATCGATGCGCTAGTTGAAGACTGTGGGCCGATTCGGGCAAGACTTGCAGAAATTGAACACTATCTGCCCGAAGAACTCATCGATGCATTAACCCCCGCAGCATACCTGGAGTCTCATAGGTTTAAACTCATCAAGCTTAGACAACACATAGCCGATCGTGCTGACCAACAGAAGATAAATCAAGATATTCGAGCCGATCGGCTGTTAGCTCAAGCAGACAAGAAAAAACTTGATGATATGGCCGCTGTCCCCCAAGAGCTCCAATCCAAGCTAGATCAACTGAAGAAGAAGGAGGTCGATTTGCTGGCAGAACTTGAAAAAGTTCGCAAGGATCTTGAAACAACGGAGTCCCAGCTTATCGGCCTGCCGCAAGCCATCCAAGATCAAGAAGCTAAGGTTGCAGCGATGGTGCGTCAAGTCGTTCATCGGCGTAAGAATCTGAAGACCATTCCGGGCTCCGACGAAGACGACATCCGTGCCATTAATGAAATTGATCAAATTCGTCTGCGTGCGATTGAAACCATTCAAAAATTCTTGTAGCTTGACGATCGATGGCTTCCTGAAACACGTTGGTTGTGCTGTAATATAACTTGACCAGCCCCGTTGCTTGCTTCTTTTCATCCTTGATAATTTTTCTATTTATTTGATCTAAAGGCGATATCGATTGATATCGGCTATCTTTAGGCGATGCAAAAATATCGGCTTTTGGACTACTTCGAAATCGTGTGGAGGCCATGGGCCCCGGGTACCTCATTACCAGCACATGGGCCACTCGGATAGAGGATGGGCCGGACCATGTAATTAGAGACAAGATAGCACCCGGCAGGCTGTGCCTTGTATAATAAAGAAACATAGCCTTAGTCGGATAAGATTTTATCTCTAAGAAGGAAATCCCTTGGTCGTATCCGAATGGGATCCTTACCATGTACCCCTGTCCCCTAGTATATAAAGGGAGGCAGGGCGCCCCATGAGGGCACACAAGATCATCGATCTATATACACCTCAGAGGAATAACACCTCAACTGGACGTAGGGTATTACCTCACATTGAGGGCCTGAACCAGTATAAATCTCCCTGTGTTCCTCTGCAATCCACCGAATTCCAGGTCGCCGAGTAGCCCCATAGTATTATTGCCGGTGCAAAGCATCGACAGTTGGCGCGCCAGGTAGGGGCCCGGCGAATTCTTCATCAACAGATTCGATGGATCCCATCAACGGAGTCAAGGGCTACAAGTTCTCCAATGGAGACACCATCACCTTCGGGAGTCTTGATTTCGTCGCTGATCAACTCGGTAATCTTTCCTTGGCTAAAGCAGATCCAATCTCGCCAGCCGAGGAGCCAGCCGGCGTTGCGCCAGTCGGCCCCAGGGACGTCGCCATCTCCTTCGACGATCTACTACGACAGTCTCTCACATCGCCGGACGTCGGGACAACTCTCTCCTTCGGCGTCCGACTCGCGCTAGGCCTTGAGCCAGCGCGGGTTGGGCCAAGAGGGGGAAAGATCGTCAATCTCCCGTACGGATTCGGCAATGCTGTGCATCTACAACCCGCGCAGCAGACCCGACCTCCAGCGATTCAGTTCGGACACGGTCATGAACCGTTTCAGATTGGATCTAGAGAGGTCGGAGTCGTCCTAACTCCGATAAACTACTCGGAGTCCGACACCAAGTCGGATAGCGGTTCGAGCACCAACTCGGACTCCACCTTGGCAAGCTTCCTCCTCCCCCGCGAGATCTTCATGGCTTCAATGCCACCTTCCGAGGTGCGCCGACCGCAAGAGGAGCAGCAAGAGGAAGCGCGCCGACTACAGCAACAAGAGGAGGCCAACGGACAAGCTCGCAATGACGGGCTTCGACAGGCTGGGCGAGCCGCCCAGCAGCAGATCCTCCAAACCAAAGTTGGCGACCACGACGTCTTCGTCACGCCACAACAGAACGTCGTGGCTGCCGCAACTCTGCTGGACACGCTCCAGCTTGGGCCGGATCATCAGGCCACACCAACCATCGCCAAGATCAAGGCGATGATTATTGCTGCCGCCTGCCAGCAGCAAGAACAGTCAGGCAACACTCACATACCGACCCATCGGATGGGCTCTCCAGCGGCGAAGTCATCAGCATCAGCGCGACGTCGGGCGGCCGGCTCCACCCGGCAGCACGAAGAGTTCCGCCAAACAATGATCGGCAATACCAACTACGACAACCGGCGGCGTCGCCAATACGACCGCCGACCCAATCAGGACCTCCAAATGCAAATACAACGCGATCTTCGCCACACCATAAGAGCCCGGCGCGAAGAGCGCGAAGAGGATGAACGCCGCCGACTGGAGGACGAACACGAGCGCTTCGGTCTCCATTACGAACGGCTACACCGCCAAAACCGAAGCCCAAGTCCTCACGATAACGAAGGCATTCCAGCCTTTACTCGGGAGTTACAGGACGTCCGCTGGCCAGTCGGCTTTAAGCCTACCGAAATTGAAAAGTACGACGGCAAGACCAACCCAGAGTCCTGGCTCACTGTTTACGTCCTAGCAGTACAAGCTGCCGGGGGCGACAGCAGAGCCATAGCTAACTACCTCCCAGTCGCATTAGCCGACTCGGCGAGGACATGGCTGACAGGCCTCCCAAGGCGGTTGATCGGTTCCTGGGGACAACTCAGGGAGCAGTTCATCGCTAACTTCCAGGGGACCTACGAGAGACCGGCTTCCGAGCACGACCTTTACCAGCTGCATCAAAAGAAGAACGAGTCTCTGCGTGAATTCATCAAAAGGTTTTCCGAGAAGCGCAATCAGATTCCAAGTATCAAAGACGAGGTCGTCATCGCCGCCTTCCGCAAGGGAGTAAAAGACGCCCCGCTCATCGCGAAGTTCACTCGGAAGCCACCATCCACTGTCCGGGCTCTTTTCGACATGGCCAACAAATACGCCGACTCGGCTGAAGCCGTCGCTGAGGCCTTTGACGAGAAGAAGGAGCCCCGACAAAAAGACAACAAGGCGAAAGCCGACAACGAGCCGTCTCAGAATAAGTATGGCAGCCGCAAGCGGAAGTCGGACAACGAGGTGGCCAACATGGAGCGCAGTCGGTCGCGGCCCCAGCGGAACGACTATCAGAAAGTCATGAGCGGGCCTTGCCCCTTTCACCCCAAGGGCCGGCACGCGGCCAAAGACTGCCACATGCTCAAGAAGTTCGCCTCCGAGCAAGCTTCATCGTCTGGCGCCGACAAGGACAAGGACAAGCCAGACTCGGGTCCGGCCGATGATTTCCAGGACCCCCAAGCCGAACTCAACCACATCTTCGGGGGGCCACTCGTGTACGAATCCAAGCGCAAGCAGAAGCTATCAGCGCGGGACATTAACGCGGTCTCCACGATGGATACCCCCCAATACCTGCGCTGGTCAGAGATGGCCATCACCTTCTGTGGGTGCCATGGGCCCCGGGTACCTCATGACAAGCATATGGGCCACTCGGATAGAGGATGGGCCTAGCCTTGTAATTAGAGATATAGCTAGATTCGGCAGACTTCGCCTTGTATAGAAAGGAATATACAGTCCTAGTCGGGTACGTTATATCTCTAAGGGGAGATCTCCTAGTCGTAATCCGATGGGGACTCCTACCTTGTAACCTTGTCCCCCAGTATATAAGGGGAGGCAGGGCGCCCCATGAGGGCAGAAGAGCTCATAGAAGCACACGGCCATACAGTTCATCAGAACTACCACCGTATATCCTCAAAGGAATACATACAAACTGGACGTAGGGTATTACCTCACATCGAGGGCCTGAACCAGTATAAAATTTCCTTGTGTTCCTTTGCAATCCATCGAGTTTGCATCCGCCGACTAGCCCCATATATTTATTGCCGGTGTAAAACATCGACAGTTGGTGCGCCAGGTAGGGGCTTCGGCGCGATCTACATCTACAAGCTCGATGGATCCAGCAACCGAAGTCGACGGCGGCAAACTCCCCCCCGGAGATACAATCGCATTCAGAAGCCTTGACTTCGTCGCCGACCAGATCGGCAATCTCACCCCGGCCGACACGGACCCGATCCAACCGGCCGAGGAACCAGCTGACTCCGCGCCAGTCGGCCCACACGACGCTGTGGCAATCTTCGACGACATGCTGCGGCGATCTCCAATACGCCCGAGTCCAGGGACAACTCTTCCTTTCAGTGTTCGACTCGGACTCGGTTCTGAGCCGGCCGAGATCGGGCCGAGAAGGGAAGAGATCGTCAACTTCCCGTTCGGACTCAGCGACGCCGCGGATATCTACAATCTACATCCGACGCGGCAAACCCGATCCCCTGGAGTTCGACTCGGATACGGCTCCGAGCCGCTCGAGATCGGATCTAGGGAGGTCGGAGTTGTAATCACCCCCATCAACTATTCCGACTACGACTCTCAGTCGGACTACGACTCCCAGTCGGATTCCGACTCCAAGTCGGATACCAGCTCGGCAAGCTTCACTCCGCCGCGAGAAATTTTCATGGCACCCAAAGGCTCTACTCCTACTCAGGAATCACGCCAACTACGCGAACAACAAGAGGAGGAGGCCTGCCGACTGCGAAAACAACAGGGGGAAGAAGCAAGACGCCTGCACGCCCGCAACGACGGCCTACGCAGGGCTGGGCGAACCGCTCAGCAGCAAATCCTCCAAACCCGAGTCGACGACCACGATGTCTTCGTTACTCCCCAACAGAACATCGTGGCCGCTGCAACCCTACTGGACACAGTCCAGCTTGGGCCTGATCATCAGGCCACCCCGACGATCGCAAGGATAAAAGCCATGCTTACCGCTGCTGCATGTCAGCAGCACCAACAGTCGGGAGATACCCTCATACCGACCAACCGGTCGGCATCCCCAATGGCAGTCTCGTCTACCTCAAAGCGACGCCGAGTGGCCGGCTCTAGTCAGCTGCACACGGAGTCACGCCAAACGTCATTCGGCAACCCAAACAACAACCGGCAACGTCGAAGTGACCGTCGGGACAACCGGGATCTCCGAGGCCAACTATGGCGTGATCTTCGGCAGGACACCAATGCTCGGCGCCGCGAACGAGAAGAAGACGAGCAACGCCAACTGGAAGACGAGAACGAGCATTTCGACCTCCACCACGAGCGGTTTCGCCGCCGTAGTCGGGGTCGGAGTCCTCATGAAGACGAAGGCATACCGGCCTTCACCCAGGAGCTACAACAGGTCGACTGGCCGTCGGGTTTCAAGTCTACAAGCATCGAAAAATACGACGGCAAGACCGATCCCGAGTCCTGGCTCACAGCATACACTCTGGCAATCCAAGCTGCTGGAGGTGACCACAAAGTCATGGCTAACTACCTCCTAGTTGCTCTAGCCGACTCAGCGAGGACATGGCTAACAGGACTTCCCAAGCAATCAATCGGCTCTTGGGGAGAACTCCGGGAACGTTTCATCACCAATTTCCAGGGAACATACGAGAGGCCATCTTCTGAGTACGACTTATATCAGTTGCATCAAAGGAAGAACGAGTCTCTTCGTGACTTCATCAAGAGGTTTTCTGAGAAGAGGAACTCAATCCCGAACATCAAGGATGAGGTCGTCATCGCCGCCTTTCGAAAAGGAGTCAAAGACACCTCGTTCATCGACAAATTCACGCGGAAGCCTCCCAACTCTGTCAAGGCCCTATTCGACATGGCAAACAAGTACACCGACTCGGCCCACGCTGTTGCCGAGGCCCTCGATGACAACAAGTCACCCTGACAGAAGAAGCGGGACGACACCGACGACGCGGTCCCGACTAAAGCTGGGAATCGCAAACGCAAGTCAGACGGCTCTATTGTGGCAGTCGGTCACAACCGCCTTCGACCTTCAACAACTGAGGATTATCAGAACAACAAGTGACATGCTCGGGGGCTCACAAGCTCAAACACGAGGATGGCATCCCCACTCCCAAATACCGAACAGCTAAGTCGCTTTCTGATAAACATCTCCTCACTCGGCCTTGCTAGTGCCACAGCCGCTTACACCTAATAGGTGTACAAGCTGCGCATTTACTTTTTTCCGTTTTTGCTCTTAAATGATTACAAAAGTACTCGAGTAGCATAAACCTCGATCCGTGAAACTCTGCTCCATGTAAGACGAACTCAAGTCACCCAAAACGCGTGCCTGGGAAAGAGCCATGAGCCAACTCCCGACGCTAGGGGGCTATGACTAGTCGGGTAGAGTGCTTAAACGTAAGGGGTCAACTACTCGAGGAAATTAATATCAAAAAGAGGAAGAACACGTATTTACATACATTGTAAAATACATTTTATTCGGGTGATTATTTCCATCGTCAGATGCTACTCATCCGATATTTGTATATTGCAGGCCCAGCTCCGGATATGCGTGACAGGAACTCAGGGCTGCGAGCCTATCTCCTACGCTCGGGGGCTGGACAAGTCTGCCAAAATACACTCGGGATGCTCCATGAGGGCTACTCACCGAGTACTTGCGCCAGTCGGGACGTCATCTTCCCCAACTACGCTCCATGCGAGCTAACCATCGGCCCCCGGCGCCAGTCGGGGCTGTATACCACTCGGCTAAGTAGGGTACGCCCCATGAGGGTCGCCAGCCGAATCCTACGCTAATGCTAGGTTCGGGTACCTTATTTGGTCACGGTTCTGTCAGGTTGGGTACGCCCCATGAGGGTCGCTAGCCGAATCCTATACTAATGCAAGGTTCGGGTGCCTAGCTTGGCTATAACTCTGTTGGATAGGGTATGCCCCGTGAGGGTCACCAGCCGAACCCTCTGCTAATGCTAGGTTCGGGTACCTTATCCGGCTTTACCGAAGTCAGAGAAGACCTATGTCATCAAAGCACATCCGGAGTTCCCATGCACCGCGTCACACCTGGGGAGAACGAGCAGATTCTGCAATATACCTACTCAGGCGTCTGTGGCAACCAGGATGCATCCGGAGCATAAGTCGGAAAGACTTGCAGACGAGGATTCCTCTGGCTGATTGTGGTTACCAACGCCGCCATAGTCATCCTGACATGCGATGGATGCTACTTCCCTAGAGCTATGCTGGATAGGTCGGCTCAGGCCGGCTTATTTGGTAGCAGCCACCAAGATATGAGTTCCTACGGTAGCATGCTCCATGTGGGCCGCCCGCAGGCTGAGTTGAAATTATAGCGCTGGTGCTACCAACAGGAGCCGATGAGGTAAACAGATATGCTTCATGAGAGCCTTATTGCTAAACATATATGTTTGGGTATCTGTCTTATCCGCCAGGTCTCGAGGATACATCCTTACAAGGATCACAAGCTGGTCTTCATTGAAATTGGAGATACAGGTATCTCTCTCGAGTACACCTAACCACGTAATGGATTTATTTTTCATACAGTGGTACTCGGCCTATATGTGCGGCCACCAGTTGCCATGAGCAACATTACTCCAGCCGACATGACGCTGAAGAGTCTAACTTTCGAGTAGTGCACTACTCGGGAGAGACTATAAAATTCTCATTCCCGCTGACATGATGCGGAAGAGTCTAACTTCCGAATGGGACGCCACTCGGGAAAGACTATAAACACCTTTTCCGGCTGACATGATGCCGACGAGTCTAATTTTCGAGTAGTATACTACTCGGGAAAGACTATAAACACCCCCTTTCCAGCTGACATGACGCTGAAGAGTCCCATATACGAGTAGCATCCTACTCGGCAAGACTATAAACGCACATTCCGACTGACATGAAGTCGAAGAGTCCTATATACGAGTAGTTCCCTACTCGGCAAGACTATAAATCATATTCCGGTTGACATGATACCGAAGAGTCTCATGTACCAGTAGTAATCTACTCGGGAAAGACTACAAGGTTAAAGATCTTTGACTTCATGTTTAATTGTTTTCACAATTAAGCACAAAGTCGGGGGCTACACCTAATAGGTGCGCCTATTCGGCTCACACTATTCCAACATCTACATCGAGACCTTCACAGCCTCGCTGCCAGCTGACATGAAGCAGGACTCGGGAGAAGCAGCACTCAGACAAAGAGTACTCGGGAGCAATGCACTCGGGAAGACTTCACCGTGGAGGATGAGCACTTGGCATCAGCTGTGACTCAACTATGAAGGTCTCGGGGGCTACTGTGGGTGCCATGGGCCCCGGGTACCTCATGACAAGCATATGGGCCACTCGGATAGAGGATGGGCCTAGCCTTGTAATTAGAGATATAGCTAGATTCGGCAGACTTCGCCTTGTATAGAAAGGAATATACAGTCCTAGTCGGGTACGTTATATCTCTAAGGGGAGATCTCCTAGTCGTAATCCGATGGGGACTCCAACCTTGTAACCTTGTCCCCCAGTATATAAGGGAAGGCAGGGCGCCCCATGAGGGCAGAAGAGCTCATAGAAGCACACGGCCATACAGTTCATCAGAACTACCACCGTATATCCTCAAAGGAATACATACAAACTGGACGTAGGGTATTACCTCACATCGAGGGCCTGAACCAGTATAAAATTTCCTTGTGTTCCTTTGCAATCCACCGAGTTTCCATCCGCCGACTAGCCCCATATATTTATTGCCGGTGTAAAACATCGACACCTTCAACCGCGCAGATCACCCAGATCGGGTTTCCCACCCGGGACGATACCCACTCGTCCTGGACCCGGTCGTCAGAAATATCAGGCTGAAGAAAACCCTCATCGACGGAGGCAGTGCGCTCAACATCCTGTTCGCCAAGACACTGGACGAGATGAGAATACCTCGTTCAGAACTACGGCCGAGCACCGCGCCCTTCCATGGGATAATACCCGGCCTATCGTCGACCCCACTCGGGCAGATAACCTTGCCGGTAACCTTCGGCACTCGGAACAACTTCCGTACAGAAAACGTCTGCTTCGAGGTTGCCGACTTCGAGACCGCGTACCACGCGATACTCGGACGACCGGCCCTCGCCAAATTCATGGCGATACCGCACTATACATACATGGTGCTGAAGATGCCCGGGCCAGCAGGAGTCCTCTCCCTCCGCAGTGACGCCAAGCAAGCCTTCACCTGCGACAAGGAGAGCTGCGAACTGGCTCAAACACAAGAAGCGGCAGTCGGGCGCAACATTATCCGGCAAGCCGCCACACCCGAAGTCGATCAAGACCCAGTTCCGACGAAAAAAGCAGCGAAGTCGGCAATTTCAGCGGACTCTGACACGAAGAAGATCCCCCTGGACCCTTCCGACCCCTCCAAGACTGCCTTAGTCGGGACCGGACTCGACCCCAAATAGGAAGACGCGCTCGTCACCTTCCTCCAAGCCAACAAAGATATCTTCGCGTGGAAACCGTCCGACATGCCGGGCGTACCAAGGGAGGTGATCGAGCACGCCCTACACGTAAAGCCAGACGCCAAGCCATTCAAGCAACGGCTGCGGCGCTTCGCTCAAGACCGCAAGGATGCTATCCGGGAGGAAATCACCAAGCTCCTCGCAGCCGGGTTCATCAAGGAAGTCTACCACCCGGACTGGCTGGCAAACCCAGTTCTGGTCCAGAAGAAAAACGGTAAATGGCGCATGTGCGTTGACTACACTGACCTCAACAAAGCGTGCCCCAAGGACCCATTTGGTCTTCCCAGGATAGATCAGGTGGTTGACTCCACGGCTGGGTGCGACCTACTCTGTTTTCTCGACTGCTACTCGGGATATCATCAAATTAGCCTAAGGGAACAAGACTGCTTAAAAACATCTTTCATCACGCCGTTTGGAGCGTACTGCTATATCACAATGCCGTTCGGCCTGAAAAACGCAGGCGCAACCTACCAAAGGGCTATTCAGCGGTGTCTGCACAATCAGATCGGGCGCAACGTGGAAGCCTACGTCGACGATGTGGTGATCAAGTCCAAGTCCAGAAAAGACCTCATTGCCGATTTGGAAGAAACCTTCCAAAACCTTCGAAGATTCAAGATGAAGTTGATCCCGGACAAGTGCGCCTTCGGAGTGCCGTCTGGGAAGTTACTCGGCTTCATCGTCTCGCACCGCGGCATCGAGGCTAACCCGGAGAAAGTCAACGCCATCAAGAACATGGCGCCCCCGACCAACCTTAAAGACGTCCAGAAGCTGACAGGCTGCATGGCGGCACTCAGCCGGTTTATCTCCCGACTGGGCGAACGGGGCATGCCCTTCTTCAAGCTCCTCAAAAAGGCGGACACCTTTCAATGGACTCCGGAAGCCCAGCGCGCCTTCGAAGACTTCAAAGAATTCCTCACATCACCCCCCGTGCTGGCATCACCCCTGCCCCAGGAACCACTAATGCTTTATCTGGCGGCAACAACACAGGTAGTCAGCACGGTGCTGGTAGTGGAGCGATCCGAACAGGGTCACATTCAGAAAATACAACGGCCAATCTATTTCGTCAGCGAGGTCCTTGCCGACTCCAAAACGAGATACCCGCAGGTCCAGAAGCTGCTATACGGCCTACTCCTCACAGTCCGAAAGCTGGTGCATTACTTCCAAGCACATCAAGTCACGGTGGTCACAGCGTTTCCACTCGGGGATGTCCTTCATAATCGCGAGGCCACCGGCAGGATCGCTAAATGGGCACTCGAGCTGATGGCGTTCGACATCACCTTTCAGCCACGGACAGCTATCAAATATCAAGCTCTAGCCGACTTTGTGGCCGAGTGGACAGAAGTTCAACTCCCAACTCCAACAACAAAGCTAGAGTACTGGACAATGTACTTCGACGGTTCCCTACGAATCGGCGGTGCCGGGGCCGGAGTCATACTGACATCCCCCACTGGCGAAAAATTGAAGTACGTACTACAAATCCACTTCCCGGCTTCCCACAACGTCGCCGAGTACGAGGCACTTGTTCACGGGCTCCGCATCGCCATATCACTCGGCATACGTCGACTGGTTGTGCGCGGAGACTCCCAACTCGTGGTCAACCAAGTCATGAAAGACTGGACCTGTCTCGACGACACAATGGCAGCATACTGTCAGGAGGTTCGCAAGTTGGAAAACAAGTTCGACGGGCTGGAAATGACGCACGTCCTGCGTCAATACAACGACGCGGCGGACGAGCTGGCAAACATGGGATCCAAGCGAGAAGCAGTCCCGACTGGAATTTTTGTTGAGCAACTTATGGAGCCATCAGTCAAGAAGAAACCGGCACAAGAGCAGTCGGGAGGCGAGCCTACCCCGACCACCGACGAAGTGCTGCACATATGTCAAGACTGGAGGGGTCCTGTTCTCAAATTCCTCCTAGATGATGAACTCCCAAAAGACCGCAGTCAAGCCGAGCAGATCAAGCGTCGAAGCAAAAGCTTCCTGCTAGTCGGAGAAGACCTGTACTGAAGGAGCGCATCCGGTGTCCTCATGCGTTGTGTCACCACCGAGGAAGGCAAGCAGATCCTGCATTCAATCCACTCGGGCATATGTGGCAACCACGCTGCATCCAGGACGTTAGTCGGAAAGGCTTACCGGCAGGGATTCTTCTGGCCCACCGCAGTCACAGACGCTAAAGATATCGTTCGCAAGTGCGAGGGTTGCCAGTTCTTCGCAAGACAAACAAATCTCCCCGCCCAGGAGCTCCAGACTATCCCTATTTCCTGGCCATTCGCAGTATGGGGGCTCGACATGGTCGGGCCATTCAAGAAAGCGCCAGGAGGGTTCACGCATCTATTCGTCGCAGTGGATAAATTCACCAAATGGATTGAGGGTAAACCCGTTGCAACAATCACAGTGGCACGAGCAAAGGACTTCATCCTGAGTATTCTATACCGGTTCGGGGTCCCTAACCGCATCATAACCGACAACGGCACTCAGTTCGCGGCTGGCGTATTCCAAGACTTCTGCGACGATTTCGGCATCAAGATCTGCTACGCATCCGTGGCGCACCCACGGAGCAATGGACAGGTCGAACGAGCCAACGGAATGGTTTTACAAGGCATCAAGGCCAGGATATTCGACCGACTACAACCATACGCGAGCCGGTGGGTACAAGAACTCCCATCCGTCCTCTGGTCTCTCCGAACCACGGTTAGTCGGGCAACAGGGCAATCCCCTTTCTTCCTGGTCTATGGTACCGAGGCCATGTTACCAACTGAGATACAGTTCGGCTCTCCGCGAGTCCGGGCCTACTCAGAAGACGACTCAAACAACACCCGACTGGTCGAGTTAGATCAGTTGGAAGAAGCAAGAGACGCCGCAACAATCCAGTTGGCAAGGTATCTTCAAGGCCTGCGTCGCTACCACAATCGCAATGTCCGTGGCCGTGCCTTTTTGGTCGGGGATCTCGTTCTAAGGAAGATACAAACCACCAAGGACAGGCACAAATTATCCCCCATCTGGGAAGGGCCGTTCATTATAGCCGAGGTCACGCGGCCAGGAGCCTACCGACTGAAGACCAAAGACGGCGTCCTCCTCACCAACTCATAGAACATAGAACAGATACGTCCTTTCTATACCTGAGTTTTACATTTTCCATGTGTACAGTTTTTTCTAACTCACTACGCCGCTTGTATCAACCGAGTAGTGAGTCGGGGGCTGCATGTATATATGTGTTCTGTCAATAACATACGAGCTTATCTCACCCCGGTTATGAAGCCCTGCCACGACTGACGCGCTTGCCTGAGTATAGCGTCTTACTCTGAACGTTTTTATCAAGTTCTATCGAATTAACTCGGTGCATGCTACACGGTCGGGTAAAGCTAATGACAACCGAGTGATAAGCTTGGTGGCACGACACATATATTTACACATGACCATGTATGAAAGCTTATATACATACCGACTGCACAATGTATTGCCTTTACAGACCCAGGTCTCGGGTAATTATTTCAGCAGTCGGCTTCGCCTGTGCGATCAGCTCCCGCGCTTCCTCGGGCATCGTCTCTTCGGAAAATCCCTCCCCGATGGCCTCAATGTCTGCCCTCGGGTAGATGGACTTGGTCATTGCTAGGGTCTGGGCCACGCCGGCGGTAACCCGCTCGTCTGAGTACCTTTTCAAGGCACTCGGCGCATCCTCGAGACGCCCCATAATCTGAGGAATTCTGCTATAGCTGGTCCCCACTGGGCGGGGATCTACAAGGTCAAGGAGCCCTTTCACGGACCCGACGAGGGCCTCCCGTGACTCCCTGATTGACCTTATCTCCTCCGTGTAGAACCGGTACTGGGCCTGGACGTTAGCTCTCATGCCTGCCCAGATCGGCCGGCAAGTAAGCTTGTCAAATTCGGCTACACACAGGATAACTAATGGATTGGCTGAGATCACAGTCGGGGTGAGGACTTACTTTCGTAGTCGGCCTCCCACCCGGCCACGGTCTTCTCCAGTTCAGCCTTTTCTTTATCGAGCTTGACGACAGCCTTCTCCAACTCGGACTTCTCCCGGTCAAGCTCGGTGTTGGCCTTCGTCAGGTCGGCCTTAACCTTTTCAAGCTCGGCCTTGGCTTCTTCAGCCTCCTTCTGCTGCGATTCCCTCTCTGCTCGGGTCTTTAACTCCGCTTCGAGGTCTGCACCACAGATTAGCCAAGAGCTCAACCGTGCAGTCATGACACCACCGGGCAGTCGGGATCAACGCAGCTGGCTGAATACATCAACGGTTCAGTCGGGAAGATATACTCGAGGATTTTACCTCTGATCTTCTCGGCTAGAGCCCAATTCTCTGCCCTGAGCTGGTCGGCGCCACTCTTCAGCCAGGCCTCCCTCCCCGCGTGACGCGCCTCCATCTCGGCCTTCAACGCCCGGAGTTGTTGCAATTCCGCGAGGTGGGGAGCCATCTCGACCAAG
Organism: Oryza meyeriana var. granulata; assembly: GCA_003991445.1. Taxonomy (NCBI): domain Eukaryota; kingdom Viridiplantae; phylum Streptophyta; class Magnoliopsida; order Poales; family Poaceae; genus Oryza; species Oryza meyeriana. Next base: position 339,624 of record RYFJ01001855.1, on the reverse strand, counting down.
ATCTCCGTCATCGCCTCGTTGCGATCGACGAGCTTCTGCTCGGGATAAGGAACAAACCGACGACAGAGTCAAACATCAAAACAAGAAGATTGCTGGAGCTTTACTACAAGAATCATACCGCGACCCCTTGGGACCCATTGATGGCGGCGCGAAGCAGGCTTTCGCGCTCTCTCCTTGCAACGACTTCATCGAGCCTGAAGCTTTTTGCAGTACCGTCGCGAGTCGTCCATGTAAAGGTCCGGGGCATCACACGTGGAGGAGCTTCGATCCGAGGCAGATGTGGGATCTCCGGCGGCGGCGGCGGCGGTGGCGATGGCGATGACGATAACCACGACGGCGATGGGGTCCTGGCCTCAGCACCGCCTTCCCCTACGACTTCGGGGACCGGCTCAGGGGCTTCGTCCGCGGCTTCCGCAACGCACGGCGCCTCGGGGGCTGGGGCCTCAGTTTCAGCAGCCACCTCTCGGTCGGGTGGCGGCGGCGGCCCTGCAGTCGGAACCACCTCGGTCTCAGCAACCGGGCTGGCCGCCGGCCCAACAGGTGTGTTCACCGCTGCTGGCTTGGCTGGGGCAGGCTCATCAAGTGGAGCAGACGGGTCAATCTCCTTGAGATCGATATCGGCCCGCTTCCTGCATGACGAAGCAAGACATCAGGACATTACTTCAACACACAAAAACTACAGAAGACCCGGAGTAGCGCACCTCTTGGAGAACCTCAGCTTCCTGCCGGCCAGCCCGCCCCCCGGCGAAGCGCTAGCGTCGGCAGTCGCCCCGGTCGGCGTCATTGATGGCAGAGGCGTATCAGCCCGAGTCGGCCCCGACTCTGGTATGGTTGGTTCGGGTCCCTTCGCCCCAATCAGCCTCTGCTCTGGTCGGCCCCTTGGTGGCGTTGCTGCCAAGCACGATAACGTTGGGCCCGAACCTGCCGGTCTCAGCCTGGGACTCGACCGCGTGGGCGTTGTGGCAGCGGTGTCCTTTATTTTCAAGCTGCCGCTCACGGCGCGCGCTGTCATGGCCCCCTCGCCCCGATATAAAATCGGCTTCTTCCCCGCTCTCTTGGAGTCGGGTTGGGCAGCAGAGGGACTCCTCGGCCTCTTCTTCGACGCGACCGCCGATAATGGACGGGAGTCTTCATCAAATTCCTCATGCCACTACAAGCAAGTTGACGAGATACCATCACGCAAGGTTAAACAATCACCGTTCCACAGGCGTTCACCATAGAAGGAAGTAGAAGGTTACCTTGGTCCGCGGCCGGATGAAGCTATAGGCTGCAACTCGGCGGTTATCATCTTCGGTGGCAACCACCCCTTCGGAGAAGTAGCCAAACAAGGTATCGGCCACTGCCCCTTGTCCGCCGTCTCGCTGCTCACTCGGTCGGGATGGTGTTTACCTTTGAAGGCCCAGCCAAAGGCGCTTCTCAACTTCAGCGGCTAGACGCGCCTCGTCAGTAAACGACGAGCCACCCAAGGCCCTGTCAAGCCAGCCCTCTTGAGGTCATCTATCTTCGTCAGCAATATATGTGCCTGGCCCAGTTCTTCAAAGGTTGGTTCCGAGGACCAGCTTGGCAACACTGCCGGCGGCATACCAGTAAACGGGCGCAAGGAAGGAGCTAGATCGGCGCAATAAAACCACTCCTTGTGCCAACCCTTCAGAGAAGATTTCAAGGGCAAATCGATATACGTTTTCTTCCCATCGCTCCTCAGTTGAAGACCAGCCCCTCCAATCACACTGATATTACTCTTGGAAGGTTGGGGCTTGATATGGAACAGGTGTCGGAAGAGGATGAAATGGGGCTCAACACCCAGAAAGCACTCGCAAAGAGTAACGAATATGGAGATCTAAAGGATTGAGTTGGGATTTAAATGCACCAACTCCAGCCCGTAGAAATCAAGGATGCGGTGGAAGAAATCAGAGGACGGAAGACACAAGCCCCGATCAAAGAAAGAGGCGAAAACTACCGTTTCACCAGGCCGGGGGCTGGGGATTGATTCATCCCTCGCCGACCGCCAGCGGATCACTTCTTGGCTGGGCAACTTCAGCTCGCTCTCCAGCCGTCTCAGCTTCACCGAGCCACAATCCGAGATCGGCCAAGAACTCCCTGGCGCACCCGCAGGATTCGTCGCCTTCGGCATGACTGGAGGTGGTGAGATTTGGGGGAAAGCAGATTGGGGGCTTGGAATAAACGAAGAGGATTGAAATCGCCCGAGTCCGGGTGGGGGACAGCTGCTGCTAACCCTAGCCAGGCGGGAGGCGAAAAGCTAGGCGCGAAGGTGGAAGACGAAGAGATTGGCTGATTTGGGGAAGACGACGGAATCTTTTTCTCTCTCCCCATCTTTTTATAGCCTGTACCGACTAGATGGGCCCGGGCCTGTACAGTCGGTATTGGGCCGACAAGATATGAGTTCCTACAGTAGCATGCTCCATGTGGGCCGCCCGCAGGCTGAGTTAAAATTATAGCGCTGGTGCTACCCACAGGAACCGATGAGGTAAACAGATATGCTTCATGAAAGCCTTATTGCTAAACATATATGTTTGGTATCTGTTCTATCCACCAGGTCTCGAGGATATGTCCTTACAAGGATCACAAGCTGGTCTTCATTAAAATTGGGGATGCAGGTATCTTTCTCGAGAACACCTGACCACGTAATGGATTTATTTTCATAAAGTGGTACTCGGCCTACATGCGTGGCCATCAGTTGCCATGAGCAACATTATTCCAGCCGACATGACGTTGAAGAGTCTAACTTTCGAGTAGTGCACTACTCGGGAGAGACTATAAATATTTATTCCTGCTGACATGATGCGGAAGAGTCTAGCTTTTGAGTGGGACGCCACTCGGAAAAGACTATAAACTCATATTCCGACTGACATGAAGTCGAAGAGTCCTATATACGAGTAGTCTCCTACTCGGCAAGACTATAAATTATATTCCGGTTGACATGATACCGAAGAGTCTCATATACTAGTAGTAATCTACTCGGAAAAGACTTCCAGGTTAAAGATCTTTGACTTTACGTTTAATTGTCTTCACAATTAAGCACAAAGTCGGGGGCTACACCTAATAGGTGCGCCTATTCGGCGCACACTATTCATATATCTACATGAAGCCCTTCATAGCCTTGCTGCCAGCTGACATGAAGCAGGACTCGGGAAGACTTACTCGGACAAAGAGTACTCGGGAGCATCGCACTCGGGCAACCTTCACCGTGGAGGATGAGCACTCGGCATCAGCTGTGACTCAACTATGAAGGTCTCAGGGGCTACTGTGGAGGCCATGGGCCCCGGGTACCTCATTACCAGCACATGGGCCACTCGGATAGAGGATGGGCCGGACCATGTAATTAGAGACAAGATAGCACCCGGCAGGCTGTGCCTTGTATAATAAAGAAACATAGCCTTAGTCGGATAAGATTCTATCTCTAAGAAGGAAATCCCTTGGTCGTATCCGACTGAGATTCTTACCATGTACCCCTGTCTCCTTGTATATAAAGGGAGGCAGGGCGCCCCATGAGGGCACGCAAGATCATCGATCTATATACACCTCAGAGGAATAACACCTCAACTGGACGTAGGGTATTACCTCACATTGAGGGCCTGAACCAGTATAAATCTCCCTGTGTTCCTCTGCAATCCACCGAATTCCAGGTCGTCGAGTAGCCCCATAGTATTATTGCCGGTGCAAAGCATCGACAAATCGGCTACACTTAACCGATTTAAGAATTGATCCAAACGCTAGGATAGTATTTCTTGAGATATTTTTCGTTAAGCGCCTTAGCAAACTCCGTCCCGTCAAGATCTTCTAATACATAGGCATTACCCGGCACATAGCGATTAATCCGAGAGGGCCCTTCCCAATTAAGCAACCATTTTCCAAACTTATTATCCCTGGACCCGATCGGTAAAATTAACTTCCATACAAGATCTCCTTCGACAAATGATTTACTCATCACCTTTTTGTCGTAATGCCGAGCTGCCCTAACCTTGTTTTCCTTGATTCTTTCCAACGCCCTTAACTGATTCTGAGCCAAATCTTCAAGTTCATCTGTCATTAAGTTATAATAATCATCAGCCATTAACTGATTCTGTAAAGAAATTCTCCTAGAGCCGATGTTAGTCTCCCATGGTAAAACCGCCTCATGTCCATATACTAACTGATACGGTGGCACCCGAGTTGATCCATGACACGCCATCTGATAGGCCCATAATGAATCGGCTAACGTAGTATGCCATCGCCGCGGCTGCTCATCAATTTTCCGCTTAATCAACTTGATCAAAGTTTTGTTAGAAGCTTCCGCCTGTCCATTGGCCTGAGCATAATAAGGCGATGAATTTAATAACTTGATCCCCATACTGGCAGCAAACTGTTGAAACTCATCAGACACGAAGATAGACCCCTGATCAGTAGTTATTGTCTGAGGAATCCCAAACCGATAAATTATATGTTCCTTCACAAACTCGATCGCTTCCTTGGACGTAACTTTCTTCAAAGGAATCGCCTCTACCCACTTGGTAAAATAATCCATTGCTGCCAATATGAACTTATGTCCTTTACTTGATGGAGGAAAAACCTGGCCGATCATATCTATTCCCCAATCTCTGAACAGCCACGGCTTGATGATAGGATTCATAGCCGATGCTGGTGCTCGCTGTATATTTCCAAATTTCTGACAATCTTGACACCCTTTATAGTACCTAAAGCAATCTTCCAGCATCGTCGGCCAAAAATATCCTACTCTTCTCAGCAACCACTTCATCTTATGGGCTGATTGATGAGTTCCACAGACGCCTTCATGCACCTCGCACATAACCACTTTGGCCTCTTCCAAATCCAGGCACCTAAGCAGAACTCCCTCAAAAGTCCGATAATATAATTCCCCATCAAGTAGTACATACTTAGTAGCTTTATACCGAATTTTTCTGGAAACCGATTGTGATGGATTTTGCAAATAACCAATTATCTCTTGTCTCCAGTCATCGGCCTTATTCTGAACATTAATATCGGCTATTTCAACCTCAACCTGCCTACTCAGCCGATAACCTGAAGCAATCTGTGCAAGATCATTGGCTTCTAAATTCTGCTCCCTGGGAATATGATCTATTGATACCATCTTGAAATCCTTTAATAAATTTGTACATTCATCATAATATGACCTCAAAACATCATCCCTGCACTCATATTCTCCAGACAACTGCTTGACCACCAATAAAGAATCGCCGATTATTTCTATGACATCGGCTCCGATCTCCTTTAAAAGCTGTAGCCCTTTTAACACCGCCTCGTATTCCGCTTGATTATTAGTCCGATAAGGTTTAATTGTAAAAGCAAACTCAAAACTTGCCCCCCGAGGCGATATAATAACCAAGCCGATACCAGATCCATGCTTGCAAACCGATCCATCAAAAAACAAAGTCCATGGAATCGGCTCTACATAATCTTGGTGAGATCCTCTGTGTTGCACAATGAAATCGGCCACTACTTGTCCCTTGATTGCTTTAGCCGATTCATATCTTAAGTCGAACTCTATCAAAGCAAAAATCCACTTGCCAACTCGCCCTTTCAATACTGGAGCCGACAACATATATTTGACCACATCGGCCTGGCAAACTACTGTACACTCGGCCAATAGGATGTAATGCCTTAACTTCGTACATGAGAAATATAAACACAGGCATAATTTCTCCACCGCAGGATATCTTGTTTCAATATCCAGAAGCCTTCTGCTCAGATAAAACACAACTCGCTCCTTTCCCTCAAATTCTTGTATTAAAACAGATCCGATGGATTTCTCATCGGCTGACAAGTACAACTTGAACGGCACTCCTTTCTGCGGCGGAATTAAAATAGGTGGGAAACTCAGATAATACTTGATCTCGTCAAATGCCTTCTGCTGTGCTGCCCCCCACACAAACTCTTGATCGGCCTTCAACTTCAACAACGGAGTGAAAGGTTCAATCCTCCCTGATAAATTTGATATAAATCTCCTTACGAAATTAACCTTGCCGATCAATGACTACAACTCCGTCTTATTGCTTGGTGGCTCTGTAGTCTTAATGGCTCTGATGCTTCACTGACTAACTTCAATCCCTCGCTCATGAACCATAAAACCCAAAAATTGCCCAGCCGATACACCAAAAGCGCATTTATTAGGATTCATCCTCAGTCCGTATTTCTTGGCCCTCTCCAGCACTTTTCGCAAATCGGCTATATGGCTCTCCTCACTTTTAGACTTGACCACCACATCATCAATATAAATCTCTACCAACAAGCCGATGAGATCATGAAACATATAATTCATCGCTCTTTGATAAGTCGCATCGGCACTTTTCAATCCAAAAGTCCTTACTACCCACTCATACAAACCGATAGCTCCTGGACACCGAAATGCAGTCTTATGTATATCTTCTTCAGCCATAAAAATCTGATTGTATCCTGCATTGCCGTCCATGAAGCTGATAATCTTGTGGCCTGAAGCCGCATCCACCAATAAATCTGCTATCGGCATTCGGTATTCATCCTTGGGGGTAGCTTTATTCAAATCCCGGAAATCAATACATATCCTTAATTTTCCATTTTTCTTTTCCACCGGGAGGATATTAGAAACCCACTCAGCATATCGGCACGGCCTAATAAACTTGGCATCATACAACCTTGTGATTTCTGCTTTGATCGGCTCATACAACTCTGCCTTGAATCTCCTTGGAGCCTGCTTGAATGACCGATATCCTGGTTTAATGGGCAGCCGATGTTCAACAATCGATCGGCTTAATCCTGGCATCTGATGGTACTCCCACGCGAAACAATCCCGATACTCTTTCAACAGTGTTATCAATTCTTCTCGAAATTCAGGACACAATTTCTTGCTTATGTATGTCGGCCTTGGCTTATCTCCGGGTCCTACGTCGATTTCCTCCAAATCATCAGCCGACGTAAATCCTTGCCCCAGTTTCCCCTCGAAATCTTTAATAGAGCCCATTAGAGTAACAATTCAGAGCCGACTTGCTGAATTGGCTGTATCCCTTGGCTAGTGATTTTAAGATAGTCTCCTTCCCATACTTTCTCGGACAGGCAATCAACACCATCGGCTTCCCAGATTGGCAAATCAGTCATTGCGATGTTGGTCGACCGATCTGCTAGAACCATCTCGACTTGATCTCCCTGCCATTGTATCAAACATTGATGCATCGTCGAGGGCACGCAACAGTTCGCGTGAATCCAGTCCCTGCCGAGAAGCAAACTATATGACCCCTTTTCGTCAATGACGAAAAACGTGGTGGGTAATGTCTTATTCCCTACTGTCAACTCCACGTTTAATACGCCCTTCGCTTCTGATGAATTTCCACCGAAGTCTTTTAGCACCATATTTGTCTTGATCAGATCTTCGGCAGTCTTCCCCAATTTCCAGAATGTGGCATGAGGCATGAGATTAACCGCTGCTCCCCCATCAACCAGCATCTTTGTCATCGGCTTCCCATTCACATACCCCTTGATATATAACAGCTTTAGGTGCCGATGCTCTGACTCTTCAGGTTTATCAAATATGGCCTGATCGGGTTGTAACGTCAGCTGAGCGAAAACCTCCTCATCGCCTTCTTCATCTGATGGAAGTGCTTTATACTCCTGAGGCAAAAAGAGCACCATATCTACCGGAGCCGATTGATTAGCTTCATCGTCCCTTTTCTTTACGCACCATACTTGCTTGGTTCTCTTGTGACGACGATCGACCTCTCCTTGATCTTGTCTTTGTTCCTCCTGCTGTTTTCGGTGTCGTAGCCGTTGTGCCCTTCTCTTCTGATTCTTCGTGAATATCCCACTAGGGCACTATTGAGAATTCTGGATCTGTTTTTCATGCACCTCCTCTTCATCCTCTTCAAAAAATTCTTCATGGATCGGCCCTAATCGGCTATGAACCGATGCTCTTTTTCCTAACGACCGATCCTGTGAAAACCTCTGCTGCTGATCATACAGATTCCCCATACCACCGCACTCGGGGCAATTTTCAACTGATGGCAGTCTCATTCCTTGATCCCAGCAGAATCGGAAGAACGGGCAGTCCCAATGCGGATTATATCTTTCTGTTTCATCCCTCTGTTCCTCATATCTCGAATATCTCTCTATCATGTCCAATGAAGTAATCTTTGATTTATACCTTTGACGTCTTGCTCCATCGGCCTGATCCCTTGATGATGACCCCGCATAGACCATGTTTACGGGGAACGGGTGTCCATCAATCTTCATCGGCTTCTTGTCTTCGAACTTGATTCTTCCCTGCTCGACAGCCGATTGAATTTGTTGCCGAAAAACTTTGCACTCGTTAGTATGATGCGATATAGTATTGTGCCACTTGCAATATCTTTTCTTCTTTAGTTCTTCGGCTGATGGAATCACGTGATTTGGCAGCAGTTGTATCTGCTTCTCTTGTAACACAAGTCAAAGATCTTATCGGCCTTATTAACATCAAAATCATACCGCTCATCCTTGCCGATGTCCTTGACCCATGGGCACGATATTGATTTCTTGTTCCTGGCCCACTCCGCCAATCCAACCTCAGCATCGGATTCCTCGCCGTCTGAGTCCAATGAGTAAACTTGTACCTGGGCAACTCGTCTTTGAAATTTATCCTTCTTCGCTTCCTGAAATCGGCTTTCATGAGCCGATACCCTCTGCACTAGATGTGCCAGGGACTCGAACTCTTGGGATGAAAATCTCTCTTTGATCGGTGCCAAGAGTCCCTGAAAAGCCAAATCGGCCAGTTGCCCATCGCTTAGGTTCAGACTGTAACATCGGTTTTTGACTTCCCGAAATCGCTGAATGTATTCCGGTACCGTTTCATCTGTTCGTTGCCTAACCGATGTCAAATCTGTCAGTCTCATCTCATGGATTCCAGCAAAGAAATACTTGTAAAACTGTTTTTCTAGATCGGCCCACCCCTGAACCGAATTCGGTGGTAATGAAGAAAACCATGCGAAAGCCGATCCTGATAAGGATAAGGGGAAAAATCTAATTCTTAGAGCTTCTTCAGCCGATGCCTCTCCGCATTGCGCCAGGAATCGGCTAACATGTTCCACTGTAGATGTATTATCTTGCCCCGAGAACTTAGAAAAATCCGGGACCCTGTATCGGTGTGGTAACGGGACCCTATCAAACCACTCGGGGTATGGATGCCGATACATAAACATTTGTTCTCTGGGCTTCATCCCGAACTGTTCCCTCATTATTTCCTCAACTCGTACCGATAAGTCTTCTTCCCTTGGATTCTCCTGTTGATACTGTACCGGTGGAGTTGGTTGCCGATTTTGTCTATAATAATCCCTCTGGTAATTACCTGGATCGGCCCCTCCTGCTGGATAATTCAGCTGATACCCCCCATAATAAATAGATCTGTGATATCTAGGAGGAATATCCTGTTGCCCCCTAGCCTGGTGTTGTGTAAACAAGTGTTCCGGTACATCTCTACTGATGTTGTAAGCAACTTGATTTGGTTCAGTCTTCGGTGGGAGGTAAACAGGACCCTGAGTCGGTTCTTGGGCAATCGATCCATCAACAGTCTTCTTGATGAGGTTATGTAATGTATTTACCAAGATCCCCGACTGATTAATGAGCGTGTGGTGTACGGCCTCATTGACCATCTCCTGCAAAGGCTTAATCGGTGGGCTCTCGGGTTGTGTGCGGCTCGATTCTCCAACCAACACTGGCTTCGGAAACTAGGATTTTTGAATCGGCCCTTGTCGTGTCATGCTGAAGGACTCTAAGCACAGCTTCTGAAAGTTGGCCATAGTTTGATCAATCTGCTATTTTTGTTCTTATGTTAAATCCTCCATGCTGACCGGAATTATGTTGTCTGTTTTGACTTCCTTCCCGGCCATGTTGCAGGCCTGATTGCCGAAACTTCGCGTTGAGACTTCGGGTTGAAACTTCGTGTCCCACTGGGCGTGCCAAAAGCGTGTTGACGCCGAAAACCCGCCGGGGGCCGTCCGGCGTCTGGGTGACACGCGAAGGCCTAGGAGATTTGCTTCACTCCAGTGCAGGTCCTAAAGTCTTGAGGTTCGCGGGCGTGCCAGTCAATTTGACCTTGCAATTGACAAGGAGAAAAGACGTCAAATTCGTGAGCCAATCGACTGGAAGCCGGCTTGGACTCATCTCATCGGCCGATGGCCGATACGCACTGTAGCACTTATACATCGGCTAAAAGCCGATGACGGCGAGAGCAATAACATAAAATAAACAAGAATTGCGCTAGCCGATCATCGAAGGGACGCTCAAAAAACCGGCTATAAACTTGGTAAAGTAAATAAGCAGGATGCGTAAGTAAAATAAACTAAAGGAATTTCAGCCGATCATAGTTTAGAGTTACTGGCATCGCTGCGAAGATACTGTCTGCACTCGTGCCCGGGCCCTTGTTCGCATCTGCACCCGGGATCTTCTTCCGCTGCCCATATCCGTGCCCGGGTTCTTACCTAAACCCGTGCTCGGGTCCTCATCTAAGATCGTTCCCGGGAACTTGGCTGAGGTCGTGCCCGGGAACCTACTTGTACTCGCACTTGGATCGGCAGAATAAACCAATCGGCTAGCCCTTAACCGATTGTAACAGTAATGCAAGCAAGAATGTATAACAAGGCAAGCAAATAACATAAATGAGAAACAATTAATGAACCAGCCGACTACCGAACAGAACACATGGGCATCGGCTACAAGCCGATGATAGAGTAAATAGCAGAATAAACAATGCAGTCGGCTTCAACAGATAACTTATCGGCTAAGCACTCTGATAACAACATCGCATAACATCCATCGGCGCATCAAGAGTGAAGCTATTATCGTCAGTCTAGTAGATCGGACCCAACCGTTGCAGCACAGACTGATGATGATAATGATACCTCGATAGGCCGATAGATCTGATGCGATCGTGATGTAAACATGATAACTTACTGGCTATACACCCCGATAAGACGCCCGCGCATAAAGCATCAACTTAGCAGGAACGATTTATCGCTAGCAGTTTAGTAGGTCGGACCTAACCGATGCAGCACAAACTGATGATAAATCGCTCCCAGTAAGCCGATACGATCTACGCACGCGTGTTGTGATATACCTAATCAATCTATGAGATCAAACTGAATTGATGCAGCCATAGATAAAATAAATATATCGTGGTAAGCCGACTACCATAAACCGACTTGAATATCGGACCTAACCGAGGAAGTCCTAGCCGATAGGTAGCCGGGGTGACGAGACTTACCCTCTCGCAGGAGGTCAGACCTAACCGATGTAGCCCGGCTTGAGAAGCAAGATCCCGTCGGAAGGGTGACGATGCGCCGAATTTTGTATTGATCGAGTGATAATTTACAAGGTGCCTGGGTGTACGTATTTATACCCCGAGTTACAAGAGTCCTTATAGGACACGAGACATGATTTCCTAATAATAACAGAAAACGCTAACAGGACCTGACCGGACATGAGGTCAGGTTTCCTAAAGATAAACACTTGCCTAATTAATATGTACAGTAAATAACTGCCAAGCAGCGGTCTTCACGGCCCCTTCCCGGACTCGGTCTCTTCTGGCTCAATCTCCGCTAGTTGACTGTAATTTCCTCTTTGACCGAATCTGACATAGGGCCTTATCAAATTTTGGCGTTAACACCGTTAAGTCGGTAGAATGTTTTCAGCCGTTTCAGCAGTTCGGTCGAGCGAAAACGCTGTTTCTCTATTATTTTCGATTTTAGGACAGAGCAGACTTCGTTTAGCCGTATCTCCCTCATACGAACTCAGATTCAAGCGATTCTTTTTCCTAAATTCATCTAAAATCATGCACTAGCATATTCTGCAAAAATATTTGTACTTCCTGTACTGTTAAGTTTTGCCGTTGTTTTCATTGCATTCGTTTGGTATTCTCGTAGAACACGACGTTGCTGACCCAATTGAGGAGGAATCAGAGGAGTACCAGGAAGTCCAGGAGCAAGGCAAGCACCCCCTTGATCAATTGCTCGTATATTTTAAACTTACAAACTATATTGATTGCAAACTATTATGCATGCGATGTTTTACTTAGAAATGTGTGGGATTCTTGGGTAGTTAACCTCTTGTTGCATATGCCTTGTCCTTGTTACTTGAGTATCATGAATTCCTTGTCACTTATGTTGCCACTGAAAATTTGGGTTCATGTTGTTGGGAGGATGTCAATAGGTATGCTTAGTTTGCTGATTAATCAATGCGGCTTATTACTTGATTTTGGTATGTTGGGAAAATGAAGCGTTTGTGAAATTATGGAAATGAACAGTGGGTAATTCCCTGTGCTCTTGGTGGAAAACAAAAACTGAAAATATGCTTTTGACTTGGGCGAGTGGATGTAGTGTTTGGTGCCTTGTTGTGGTACCGATTAGGTGGTTGTCTCGCCCGGGTCACTAAGGACCGATTCTATGGTGTAGCTAGAACCAAGAAACATAGTACAAACCACATGTGGCTCTTATGGGGAGTCCCTGGCTCAGTATAATGTTGATACCTAGCAATAGACCCGCCGGTGGTAGTTGTAGGTCATTATTGTTGACATTGGGTTAGTGCGGGTTATGGTTTTTGTCCTTGGCCCGAAGGTACCTTGATTATTGTTCAAGGGTGACCAGCACATCGTGTGAGCCTTGGGGTTTTGGGAGGCCTCCCAACTCCCTAGGGATAGATCATAAGCGCGGGATATTGCTAGGTCAACGATTGAAAGGCTTTGTCATTGATGGTGTGAGCCTCCTGTGTGGTAGCTCATGTCATCCTTGTCATGTGGGTACAGTTGTACACACTCTCGAGAGTTAAAACTATTCGAATAGCCGTGTCCTCGGTTATGGATGACTTGGGAAATTCTCCACCGTAGTAGATTTAAATTTTGGGAACTATTTTGGGGAAAAATCATGGTGCGAATGGGGAGTTCGCTGGGCTGGTTGTGGCAACGTGTTGTCACGGTTGGCTTGCATGGGCAGGGAGCCTAGATGGTTGGAAACACTTGGGGTCGATGCTTATATACTTGATTTACTGTGCTAGCTTGATTTACGAAAATTTTGTTGCAAAACCGCAATGTTTCCGCTATGTATATTATGATTTATGCAAAGTGCAGGACCTGAACCATTCCTTGTTTATCTTCGCATATTATGAAATACCATTGCAAACACTAAAAGTCTTGCAGAGTACGTATTGTACTCACACACGCTTTTGTGACTTCTTTTTTTTAGAGATGGTTGAGGGGGACCCGACAATCGGGTACTTCTATGCAGCAGGTTTTGGAGACGACGATGACGGTGCTTACTAGAGCTTACCGGTTGGTTGCCTGTGGGCGGGCAGAGGCACACTTGCTGGTTTTTGGTGCCTATATTATCTTGTTTCCGCTGTTGAACTCTTTGTTATTTTGTTGTTCTATTTGGCCGGTTGGCCTCTATGTAATCGCTAAGTCTAGGCTCTTGTATGACTTATGTTGGGACTGCTGTGAGCTGAACCTATGATGTATGGATTATGATGTCAATGTTGAATGTGTGTGCTAGCAATTGATCATGGGACTAGCAGGGTACACACATAGGGTTCGGGGTCAAACCCGGGTCCGACACCCGGGGCCCATGGTGTCGATGTTCTACACCGGCAATATGAATACGGGGCTACTCGGTGATGAGAAACTCGGTGGATTGCAAAGGAACACAGGGAGATTTTGTGGAGGCCATGGGCCCTGGGTACCTCACCACAAGCATATGGGCCACTCGGATAGAGGATGGGCCGAGACTTGTAATTAGAGATATAGTAGCACCCGGCAGACTTTGCCTTGTACGGTAAGGAATATACAGTCCTAGTCAGGTAGATTATATCTCTAAGAGGAGATCCCTTAGCTGTAATCCGGCTGGGACTCCTACCTTGTACCCCTATCCCCCAGTATATAAGGGGAGGCAGGGCGCCCCATAAGAGCAGACAATCATACATCCTCAAAGGAATACCACCACAACTGGACGTAGGGTATTACCTCACATTGAGGGCCTGAACCAGTATAAAATCTCCTTGTGTTCCTTCGCAATCCACCGAGTAGCCTCATATTCATATTGCCAGTGTAAAACATCGACAGTTGGCGTACCAGGTAGGGGCTTCGGCGAGATCTACATCTACAAGCTCAATGGATCTAGCAACCGGAGTCGACGGCGGAAATTCTCCCCCGGAGATACAATCTCATTCGGAAGCCTCGACTTCGTCGCCGACATGTTCGACAATCTCACCTTGGCCGACACGGACCCGATCCAACCGGCCGAGGAACCAGCCGACTCCGCGCCAGTCAGCCCACACGATGCTGCAGCAATCTTTCACGACATGCTGCGGCGATCTCCAATACGCCCGAGTCCAGGGCCAACTCTTTCTTTCGGTGTTCGACTCGGACTCGGTTTTGAGCCGGCCGAGATCGGGCCAAAAAAGGAAGAGATCATCAATTTCCCATTCAGACTCGGCGATGCCGCGGATATCTACAATCTACATCCAACGCGGCAAACCCGATCCCCTACAGTTCGACTCGGATATGGCCCTGAGCCGCTCGAGATCAGATCTAGGGAGGTCGGAGTTGTAATCACCCCCATCAATTATTCGGACTTTGACTTCCAGTCGGAATCTGACTCTAAGTTGGATAGCAGTTCGGCAAGCTTCTCTCCGCCACGAGAAATCTTCATGGCATCCAAAGGCTCTAATCCTACTCAGGAATCACGCTGACTACGCGAACAACAAGAGGAGGAGGCCCACCGACTGCGAGAACAACAAGAGGAAGAAGCAAGATGCCTGCACACTCGCAACGATGACCTACGCAAGGCTAGGCGGACTACTCAGCAACAAATCCTCCAAACCCGAGTTGGCGACCACGACGTCTTCGTTACTCCCCAACAGAACATCGTGGCCGCTGCAACTCTGCTGGACACGCTCCAATTTGGGCCTGATCATCCGGCCACCCTGACGATAGCAAGGATAAAAGCCCTGATCACTACTGCTGCATGCCAGTAGCGTCAACAGTCAGGCGATTCCATCATACCAACCAGTCGGTCGGCTTCTCCAACGGCAGTCTCATCCGCCTCAAAGCGACGCTAAGCGGCCGGCTCTAGTCGGCTGCACACGGAGTTGCACCAAACTTTACTCGGCAACCCCAACAACAACTGGCGGCTCCGAGGCCAACCACGGCGTGACCTTCAGCAGGACATCAACGCTCGGCGCCGCGAACAAAAGGAAGACGAGCAACGCCAATTGGAAGATGAGAACGAGAGCTTTGGCCTCCATCACGAGCGGTTTCGCCGCTGCATTCGGAGTCGGAGCCCTCATGAAGACGAAGGCGTACCGGCCTTCTCCCAGGAGCTACAACAGGTCGATTGGCCGTCGGGTTTCAAGCCTACAGGCATCAAAAAATACGACGACAAGACCAATCCCGAGTCCTAGCTCACAGTCTACACTTTGGCGATCCGAGTAGCCAGAGGAGATCACAAAGCCATGGCTAACTACCTCCCAGTTGCTCTAGCTGACTTAGCGAGGACATGGCTAACAGGACTTCCCAAGCAATCAATCGGCTCTTGGGGAGAACTCCGGGAACGCTTCATCGCCAACTTCCAGGGGACATACGAGAGGCCATCTTCTGAGTACGACTTATATCAGTTGCATCAAAGGAAGAACGAGTCTCTTCGTGACTTCATCAAGAGGTTTTTTGAGAAGAAAAACTCAATCCCGAAGATCAAGGACGAGGTCGTCATCGCCGCCTTTCGAAAAGGAGTCAAAGACATCTCGTTCATCGACAAATTCACGCGGAAGCCTTCCAACTTTGTCAAGGCTCTATTCGACATGGTGAATAAATATGCCGACTCGGCCCACGTTGTTGCCGAGGCCCTCGATGACAACAAGTCACCTTGACAGAAGGAGTGGAAGGACACCGACGACGCGGTCCTGACTAAAGCTGGGAATCAGAAACACAAGTCAGACAGCTTCATTGTGGCAGTCGGTCACAACCGTCTTCGACCTTCAACAACTGAAGATTATCAGGACAACAAGTGACATGCTCGGGGGCTCAAAAGCCCAAATGCAAGGATGGCATCCCCACTCCCAAATACCGAATAGCTAAGTCGCTTTCTGATAAATATTTCCTCGCTTGGCCTCGCCAATGCCGCAGCCGCTTACACCTAATAGTAGTACAAGCTGTACTTTTTTTTTCTATTTTTGCTCTTAAATGATTGCAAAAGTACTCGAGTAGCATAAATTCCGATCCGTGAAACTTTGCTCCATGGAAGACGAACTCAAGTCACCCAAAACGCGTGTCTGGGAAAGAGCCATTAGCCAACTCCCGACGCTAGGGGGCTATGACTAGTCGGGTAGAGTGCTTAAACGTAAGGGGTCAACTACTCGAGGAAATTAATATCGAAAAGAGGAAGAACACGTATTTACATATATTGTAAAATGCATTCTATTCGGGTGATTGTTTTCATCATCAGATGCTACTCATCCGATGTCTTTATAATGTAGGGCTAGTTCCGGATACGCGTGACAGGAACTCAGGGCTACGAGCCTATCTCCTACGCTTGGGGGCTAGACTAGTTTGCCAAGGTATGCTCGGAACGCTCCATGAGGGCTATTGACCGGGTATCTACGCCAGTCGGGACGTCATCTTCCCTGGCTACGCTCCATGTGAGCTAACAATCGACCTCCGGCGCTAGTCGGGGGTTGTATACCACTTGGCTGGGTGAGGTATGCCCCATGAGGGTCGCCAGCCGAATCCTACGCTAATGCTAGGTTCAGGTACCTCATCCGGTCACGACTCTGCTGGGTAAAGTACGCCCCATGAGGGTCGTTAGCCGAACCCTACGCTAATGCGAGGTTCGGGTACTTTATTCGGTTAATAACCGACCTCCAGCACAAGTCATAGCTTGGGTACCACTTTGTTGGATAGGGTACGCCCCATGAGGGTCGCCAGCCGAATCTTGTGCTAATGCGAGGTTCGGGTACCTTATTTGGCTACAATTTTGTCAGATTGGGTATGCCCCAAGAGGGTCGCTAGCCGAGTCCTGTGCTAGCGCAGTGTTCGGGTACCTATTTGGCAAAAACATGGCAACAAGCCACTGCTGGAGCTTTTAGTCGGGAGCAGCATCAAACCCAGAATCAACGGAGATGCCATTATTATCCAAGGCTGGAAGACCCCAATCCTTCAATTACAACGAAGCCGAATAAATCAGGCGACGAAGCAAGACCCTTATCATAGTCAGAGAAGACCTGTATCGTTGAAGCGCATCCGGAGTTCTCATGCATGGCGTCACACCTGAGGAGGGCAAGCAGATTCTGCAATATACCTACTCGGGCATCTGTGGCAACCATACTGCATCCAGAACGTAAGTTGAAAAGGCTCACGGGCAAGGGTTCTTCTGGCTGTTTGAGGTCACCGACACCGGAGTACTCATCCTGATATGCGATGGATGCTAATTTTATAGAGCTTATGCTGGGTGGGATGGTTTAGGCCGGCTTATTCGGTAGTAGGCCACCAAGATATGAGTTCCTACAGTAGCATGTTCGTTACGGGCCGCTCGCGGGCTGTGTTAAAATCACAGTGCTGGTGCTACTTACAGGAACCGATGAGGTAAACAAATATGCTTCATGAAGGCCTAATTGCTGAACATATATGTTTGGGTATCTGTTTTATCCACCAGGTCTCGAGGATATATCCTTATAAGGATCACAAGCTGGTCTTCATGAAAGTTGGGGATGCAGGTATCTTTCTCAAGTACACCTAACCACGCAATGGCTTTATTTCATCAAGTGGTACTCGGCATACATGCTTGGCCAACAGTTGCTGTCGAAGGATGAAACCTCGACGGCGGGAGGTCTGGAGACCCCCCTTTGAGATTCGGCCAGGGGAGTAGTTCTCAGGCGAAGCCGGCATCAGGGTGTAGAAGAAGGATACGCGAAGAAGACGTAGAAGAAACAGAGGAGTCCGGACCGTCCGAGGCGGGTCCGGACTGTCCGAACCGAGAACAAAGGCAGAAGGGTCCGGACCGTCCGAAGCGGGTCCGGACCGTCCGAACCGAGGAGATCGCGCGGGGAAGAAGGGATCGATGCACAAGGAAGACACGAGGATTTATACAGGTTCGGGCCGCCGGAGCGTAATACCCTACTCCTGTGTGTGTTTTGCTATGAGGTGGATGAATGTGGTATTGTGGTTACAAGGTGTATCTAGCTCACGGCTAGAGCCGGAGAAGAAGAACAGTGGTTAGAGAGTGAGCTCGGGGGTGCAGAGCAGAGAGTTAGAAGACGGGGAAGCTCCTGTCTAGTTCGGCCTCCCTTTCTCGGTGGCTTGGATCCTCCTTTTATAATCAAGGGGAGTCCACAGCGCCGAATGCTCATGAGAGAGAGAGAGAGCTAGGTGTGATTTGTCTTGTCGCAGTCTTGTCGCTTGTCTCCACCTGCTGCCGCCTGCTACGCCCATGCCGGGGTAGGTTGACTGCGGGTGGCTGTGTAGAGCATGTCTGGTCATCTCGCCGCCTGGCTGCTGCAGGTGGCTGCGGTCTGCTGGTGCAGAGAGATGTGACGGAGGTTGTCTCAGATGCTGCCATAGGGCAGAGGACCGGAGTCCTCTCGGTCAAAAGCCTCTGACGGTATTGTCGGGAGACAGGCGGGAGGCGCCTTGTCACCTCACCATCAATGCGGATATTTGGAGAGCTGGTCCATCGATCCTGCCGGAGACCGACATGTGGGCCCCGGGCAGGGAGTGAGACGATGGCGCCCGGAGGCAAGGCACGGGCCCGAGGCCAACGACGCCTCGGGGCCGAAACCGGTGGGGACGGCGCCCCGGGACTGCCCGGGGCCGAAGGCGAGGGCGCCCCGGGGTCGTGCCCGGGGCCGATAGGGGCGGCGCCCCGGGGACGTGCCCGGGGCCGATAGGCGGAGCGCCCCTGGGACGTGCCTGGGGCCGAAGGCGAGATGGCCCCTCGGGGAACTGACTTGGCGATGACCCACGCGTCCCAGGGTATGTGGGACCCCCTATCCCATTTCGCCGACAGTTGCCATGAGCAACATTATTCCAGCCGACATGAAGCTGAAGAGTCTAACTTTCAAGTAGTGCACTACTCGGGAGAGACTATAAATATTCCTTCCCGCTGACATGATGCGGAAGAGTCTAACTTTTGAGTGGGACGCCACTCGGAAAAGACTATAAACACCCTTTTTCCAGCTGACATGAAGCTGAATAGTCCCATATACGAGTGGCATGCTACTCGGTAAGACTATAAATCATATTCCAGTTGACATGATACCGAAGAGTCTCATATACCAGTAGAATACTACTCGGGAAAGACTATAAGGTTAAAGATCTTTGACTTTATGTTTAATTGTTTTCACAATTAAGCACAAAGTCGGGGGCTACACCTAATAGGTGCGCCTATTCAGTGCACACTATTCATACATCGACATGAAGCCCCTCATAGCCTCGCTGCCAGCTGTCATGAAGCAGGACTTAGGAAGAAGACGTACTCAGACAAAGAGTACTCAGGAGCAATGCACTCGGGGAATCTTTACCGTGGAGGATGAGCACTTGGCATCAGCTGTGACTCAACTATGATGGTCTCAGGGGCTACCGTGGAGGCCATGGGCCCCGGGTACCTCACCACAAGCATATGGGCCACTCGGATAGAGGATGGGCTGAGACTTGTAATTAGAGATATAGTAGCATCCGACAGACTTTGCCTTGTACGGTAAGGAATATACAGTCCTAGTTAGGTAGATTATATCTCTAAGAGGAGATCTCTTAGCTGTAATCCGGCTGGGACTCCTACCTTGTACCCCTATCCCCCAGTATATAAGGGGAGGCAGGGCGCCCCATGAGAGCAGACAATCATACATCCTCAAAGGAATACCACCACAACTTGACGTACGGTATTACCTCACATCGAGGGCCTGAACCAGTATAAAATCTCCCTGTGTTCCTTTGCAATCCACTGAGTAGCCTCATATTCATATTGCCGGTGTAAAACATCGACAGATTTTATACTGGTTCAGGCCTCGATGTGAGGTATACCTACGTCCAGTTGTGGTGATATTCCTTTGAGGTGTTGTGTCGATCAATAATCTTCTGTTGCCTTCTGCCCTCATGGGGCGTCCTGCCTCCCCTTATATACTGGGGTACAGGGGTTCAAGGTAGGAGTCTCAGCCGGATACGGCCAAGGGATCTCCTCTTAAGGATAGAACTTATCCGACTAAGACTGTTTGTTCCTTATCATACAAGGCAAAGTCTGCCAGGTGTTATCTTATCTCTAATTACAAGACTCGGCCCATCCTCTATCCGAGTGGCCCATATGCTTATGGTGAGGTACCCGGGGCCCATGCCCTCCACAGTAGCCCTGAGACCTTCATAGTTGAGTCACAGCTGATGCCGAGTGCTCATCCTCCATGGTGAAGATTGCCTGAGTGCGTTGCTCCCGAGTACTCTTTGTTCGTGTGCGTCTTCTTCCCGAGTCCTACTTCATGTCAGCTGGCAGCGAGGCTATGAAGGGCTTCATGTAGGTGTATGAATAATGTGTGCTGAATAGGCGCACCTATTAGGTGTAGCCCCCAACTTTGTGCTTAATTGTGAAAACAATTAAACATAAAGTCAAAGATCTTTAACCTTGTAGTCTTTTCCGAGTAGTACACTACTGGTCTATGAGACTCTTCGGTATCATGTCAACTGGAATATAATTAATAGTCTTTACCGAGTAGCATGCCACTCGTATATGGGACTCTTCAGCTTCATGTCAGCTGGAAAAGGGGTTTATAGTCTTTCCCGAGTGGCGTCCCACTCGGAAGTTAGACTCCTCCGCATCATGTCAGCGGGAAAGAATTTTTATAGTCTCTCCCGAGAAGTGCACTACTCGAAAGTTAGACTCTTCAGCGTCATGTCGGCTGGAATAATGTTGCTCATGGCAACTGGTGGCCAAGCATGTAGGCCGAGTACCACTTTATGAAAATAAATCCATGGCATGGTCAGGTGTACCCGAGAAAAATTTCTGCATCCCCAATTTTAATGAAGACCGGCTTGTGATCCTTATAAGGATATATCCTCGAGACCTGGTGGATAAAACAGACACCCAAACATATATGTTTAGCAATAAGGCTCTCATGAAGCATATCTGCTTACCTCATCGGTTCCTGTTGGTAGCACCAGCACTGTGATTTTAACACAGCCTACGAGCAGCCCATAATGAGCATGCTACTGTAGGAACTCATGTCTTGGTGGCCCAATGCCGACTGTGTAGCCCAAGCCCATTAGTCGGCATAGGCTCTATAAAAGGCGGGGAGAGAGAAAAAGATTCCTTCATTTTCCCCAAAGCGACCAATTGTTTCGTCTTCCGCCTCCGCGCCGAAATTTCACCTCTCGCTTTCGCTAGGGTTCACTGCTGCTTGCTGTTCCCCCTTAGAACTCGGGCAATTCCAATCTTCTTTGTCTATTCCAAGCTTCCAATCGCATTTCCCCCAAATTTCTCCACCTCCAACCATGCCGAAGGCCTCAAATCCTGTGGGTGCGTCGGACAATGCCTGGCCGACTTCGAATTACGGCTCGGTGAAGCTGAAACTTTTGGAGAGCCAGTTGAAGCTGCAAAGTCAGGAGGTGTTCCACTGGCGGCTGGCTAAGGGTGAGTCGGTTCCAAATCCCCAATCCGGTGAAATAGTAGTTTTTGCCTCTTTTTTCGAAAGGGGTTGTTTCTTCCTTCTTCCGCATTCTTCCGCCATCTCCTTGACTTCTACGAGTTGGAGTTGGTGAATTTGAATCCTAACTCAATCCTTCAAATCTCCATATTCGTGACTCTCTGCGAGTTCTTTTTGTGTGTGGAACCCCACTTCAACTTCTTTAGGCATTTTGTTCCACGTTAAGCCTCAGCCTCGAGAATAATATCCAAGTGATTGGGGGGGGGGGGGGCTGGTCTTCAGTTGAGGAGTGAGAGGAAGAAAACATATATCGATCTTCCTTTGAAATCTTCCTTGAATGGTTGGCACAAGGAGTGGTTCTACTGTTCAGATCTGAAACCTGTGGGTGCCATGGGCCCCGGGTACCTCACCACAAGCATATGGGCCACTCGGATAGAGGATGGGCCGAGTCTTGTAATTAGAGATAGGATAGCATCCGGCAGACTTTGCCTTCTACAGTAAGGAACATACAGTCCTAGTCGGATAAGCTTTATCTCTAAGAGGAGATCCCTTGGCCGCATCTGGCTGGGACTCCTACCTTGTACCCCTGTCCCCCATTCTATAAGGGGAGGCAGGGCGCCCCCTGAGGGCAAGAGCACACATAAGCTCGAAGGTGCACACAAGTTCATCAGAACCACCACCGTATATCCTCAAAGGAATACATATAAACTGGACGTAGGGTATTACCTCACATTGAGGGCCTGAACCAGTATAAAAATCTCCCTGTGTTCCTTTGCAATCCACCGAGTTTCCATCTGCCGACTAGCCCCATATATCTATTGCCGGTGTAAAACATCGACAGTTGGCACGCCAGGTAGGGGCTTCAATGCGATCTACATCTACAAGCTCGATGGATCCAGCAACCGGAGTCGATGGCGGCAAATTCTCCCTCAGAGATACAATCTCATTCGGAAGCCTCGACTTCATCGCCGACATGTTTGGCAATCTCGCCTTGGCCGACACGGACCCGATCCAACCGGCCGAGGAACCAGCTGACTCCGCGCCAGTCGGCCCACATGATGCTGCAGTAATCTCTCACGACATGCTGCGGTGATCTCCAATACGCCCGAGTCTAGGGACAACTCTTTCTTTTGGTGTTCGACTCGGACTCGGCTTTGAGCCGGACGGGATCGGGCCAAGAAAGGAAGAGATCGTCAATTTCCCGTTCGGACTCGACGACGCCGCAGATATCTACAATCTACATCAGACGCGGCAAACCCGATCCCCTGGAGTTCGACTCGGATACGGCCCCGAGCCGCTCGACATCGGATCTAGGGAGATCGGAGTTGTAATCACCCCCATCATCTATTCCGACCACGACTCTCAGTCGGACTACGACTCTCAGTCGGATTCCGACTCTAAGTCGGACAGCAGTTCAGCAGGCTTCTCCCCGCCACGAGAAATCTTCATGGCATCCAAAGGCTCTACTCCTACTCAGGAATCATGTCGACTACACGAACAACAAGAGGAGGAGGCCTGCCGACTGCGAGAATAACTGGAGGAAGAAGCAAGACGCCTACGCACCCGCAACGACGGCCTACGCAGGGCTGGGCGAACCGCTCAGCAACAAACCCTCCAAACAAAAGTCGGCGACCACGACGTCTTCGTCACGCGACAACAGAACGTCGTGGCCGCCGCAACCCTACTGGACACGGTCCAACTTGAGCCTGATCACCAGGCCACCCCGACAATCGCAAGGATAAAAGCCATGCTTACCGCTGCCGCATGTCAGTAGCACCAACAGTCGGGCAACACACTCATACCGACCAGTCGGTCAGTTTCATCCACTTCAAAGCGACGTCGAACGGCCAGCTCTAGTCAGCAGCACACGGAGTCACGCCAGACGTCACTCGGCAATCCCAACAACCGGCAGCGTCGAAGCAACCGTCGGGATAATCAGGATCTCTGAGGCCGACTACGGCGTGATCTTCGGCAGAACATCAAGCCTCGGCGCCGCGAACACGGGGAAGAAGAACAACGCCGACTGGAAGACAAGAACGAGTGCTTCGGCTTCCACCACGAGCAGTTTCGCCACCGTAGTCAGAGTCGGAGTCCTCATGAAGATGGAGTATCGGCTTTCACCCAGGAGCTACAACAGGTCGACTGGCCATCGGGCTTCAAGCTTACAGGCATCAAAAAATACGACGGCAAGACCAATCCGAGTCTTGGCGTCACGGTCTACACTCTGGCATCGAGCAGCTGGAGGAAATCACAAAGTCATGGCTAACTACCTCCCAGTCGCTTTAGCCGACTCAGCGAGGACATGGCTAACAGGACTTCCAAGCAATCAATTGGCTCCTGGGGAGAACTCCGGGAACGCTTCATCACCAACTTTCAGGGAACATATGAAAGACCATCTTCTGAACACGACCTGTATCAGTTGCATCAAAGGAAGAACGGTCTCTTCGTGACTTCATCAGGAGGTTCTCTGACAAGAGGAATTCAATCCCAATGATCAAGGACGAGGTCGTCATCGCCGCCTTTCGAAAAGGAGTTAAAGACACCCCGTTCATTGATAAATTCACACGGAAGCCTCCCAGCTCTGTCAAGACCTTAGTCGACATGGCGAACAAGTACGCCGACTCGGCCGAAGCTGTTACTGACGCCCTCGATGATAAGAAGACACCCTGACAGAAGCAGCGAGAGGGCACCAACGACGCGGTCCCGACTAAGGCTGGGAATCGCAAACGCAAGTCGGACGGCTTCATTGTGGCAGTTGGTCACAACCGTCTTCGACTTTCAGCAACTGAAGATTATCAGAACAACAAGTGACATGCACGGGGGCTCACAAGCTCAAACGCAAGGATGGCATCCCCACTCCGAAATACCGAACAGCTAAGTCGCTTCCTGATAAATACACGGCCTTGCCAATGCTGCAGCCGCTGACACCTAATAGGTGTACAAGCTGCACCTTTTTTTTAGGTTTTTCCTCTTAAATGATCGCAAAAGTACTCGAGTAGCATAAATCCTGATCCATGAAACTTTGCTCCATGAAAGACAAACTCAAGTCACCCAAAACGCGTGTCTAGGAAAGAGCCATGAGCCAACTCCCGACGCTAGGGGGCTATGATTAGTCGGGCAGAGTGCTTAAACGTAAGGAGTCAACTACTCGGAGAAATTAATATCAGTAAGAGGAAGAACACATATTTACATATATTGTAAAATACATTTTATTCGGGTGATTGTTTTCATCATTAGATGCTACTCATCCGATATCTTTATATTGCAGGCCTAGCTCCGGATACGCGTGATAGGAACTCAGGGCTACGAGCCTACCTCCTACGCTCGGGGGCTGGACAAGTCTGCCAAAATACACTCGGGATGCTCCACGAGGGCCACTGACCGAGTACTCGCACCAGTCGGGACGTCATCTTCCCCGGCTATGCTCCATGCGAGCTGACAACCGACTTCCGGCACTAGTCGGGGGTCGTATGTCACTTCGCTAGGTGAGGTACGCCCGATGAGGGTCGCCAGCCGAATCCTACGCTAACGCTAGGATCGGGAATCTTATTTGGTCACAACTCTGTCAGATTGGGTACGCCCCATGAGGGTCGCCAGCCGAATCCTCTGCTAATGCAAGGGTCGGGTACCTTATTTGGCCATAACTCTGTTGGATAGGGTACGCCCCAAGAGGGTCGCCAGCCGAACCCTCTGCTAATGCAAGGTTCGGGTACCCTGTTCGGCTTTACCCAAGTCAGAGAAGACTTACATCGTCAAAGTGCATCCGAGGTTCTCATACACCGCGTCACACCTGAGGAGGGCAAGCAGATCCTGCAATATACCCACTTAGGCTTCTGAGGCAACCAGGTTGCATCCAGAACATAAGTCGGAAACGCTTGCGAATAAGGATTTCTATGGCTGATTGTGGTTACCGACACCAAAAAACTCATCCTGACATGCGATGGGTGATACTTCTATAGAGCTATGCCGGATAGGTCAGCTCAGGCCGGCTTATTTGGTCTCGAGGATATATCCTTACAAGGATCACAAGCTGGTCTTCATTAAAATTGGGGATACATGTATCTTTCTCGGGTACACCTGACCACGCCGTGGATTTATTTTCATAAAGTGGTACTCGGCCTACATGCGTGGCCATGAGCAACATCATTCCAGCCGATATGACGCTGAAGAGTCTAACTCTTGAGTAGTGCACTACTCGGGAGAGACTATAAATTTCTTATTCCCGCTGACATGATGCGGAGGAGTCTAACTTCTGGGTGGGACGCCACTCGGGAAAGACTATAAACCCCTCTTTCCAGCTGACATGACGCTAAAGAGTCCCATATACGAGTAGTATCCTACTCGGCAAGACTATAAACACACATTCCGACTGACATGAAGTCGAAGAGTCCTACGTACGAGTAGTTCCCTACTCGGCAAGACTATAAAATTAAATTCCGGTTGACATGATACCGAAATGTCTCATATACCGAGTAGTATACTATTTGGGAAAGACTATCAGGTTAAAGATCTTTGACTTTATGTTTAATTGTCTTCACAGTTAAGCACAAAGTCGGGGGCTACATCTAATAGGTGCGCCTATTCAGCGCACACTATTCATACTTCTACATGGAGCCCTTCATAGCCTCGCTGCCAGCTGACATGAAGCAGGACTCGGGAGAAGAAGCACTCAGACAAAGAGTACTCGGGAGCAATGCACTCGGGAAGACTTCACCGTGGAGGATGAGCACTCGGCATCAACTGTGACTCAACTATGAAGGTCTCAGGGGCTACTGTGGGTGCCATGGGCCCCGGGTACCTCACCACAAGCATATGGGCCACTCGGATAGAGGATGGGCCGAGTCTTGTAATTAGAGATAGGATAGCATCCGGCAGACTTTGCCTTCTACAGTAAGGAACATACAGTCCTAGTCGGATAAGCTTTATCTCTAAGAGGAGATCCCTTGGCCGCATCTGGCTGGGACTCCTTCCTTGTACCCCTGTCCCCCAGTCTATAAGGGGAGGCAGGGCGCCCCCTGAGGGCAAGAGCACACATAAGCTCGAAGGTGCACACAAGTTCATCAGAACCACCACCGTATATCCTCAAAGGAATACATATAAACTGGACGTAGGGTATTACCTCACATTGAGGGCCTGAACCAGTATAAAAATCTCCCTGTGTTCCTTTGCAATCCACCGAGTTTCCATCCGCCGACTAGCCCCATATATTTATTGCCGGTGTAAAACATCGACAAAACCCTCCCTGCCCCCATTCACCGGCTTGCCACCAGTGGTTTCACCAAATTGGTCATCAGATCCAACCTTTGAGGAGATGGGACAAGTACATCAATTGTTGGCGAAATTGGATAGATTCAAGAAAGCCGTCCTGACCGAACCCTGGGTGGCCAGGCGTTTTTTGACTCGGTGTATCCAGCCATTGAAGCTGAGGAGCACCTTCTGCTGGGATTATCAGGGGAAGAACGACCCTGACCGAGAAAGCCCCAAGTCGGCTGACCAGCAAAAGGTAACTGAAACCTTGTTTGGTTACTTCTTCCACGGGGTAATCGAGACCGAAGACGCGAAGCGCTCCATTGTAGCTTTTAGCCACAATCGGCCCCATCCCGAGGTAACCTTTGTCTTTCTTCTATGATGAATGCCTGTGGACTTGTATCTGTGATTGCCCAGCATTGTGTGATGTATGTTGTTGAATTTTCTGTAGTGGTGTGAGGAATTTGATGATGATTCCCGCCCGCTGTCGGCCACGAAATTGAAGAAAAGGCCAAGGAGTCCTTCTGCTGCCCAACCCGACTCCAAGAGAGTAGGGAAAAGACCAATTACAAATCAGGGCAAGAAGGCTGTGATGCCGAGTGCCGCGGCAGGAAGTCTGAAGATAAAGGACACTACCGGTGCGGTTCCCAGGCCATCAAGTCCCAGACCGGGACCAGTGCGACCGAGCTCAACATTGTCGAGCTCGGCAAGAGTACCGCTGAGTACGCGGTCCGGGCCGGTGCCGTCAAGCGCCCAAGCACCCGAGCCAGCCACGCCGTGAAAGGGGCTGACTCCAGCAGCAGCGCCTCCACCGACTGCCTCACCAGCTAGGCTGAAAACCGGGCGCAGCGCACCGCCGGGGCCTGGATCACCCGGTGGGAGACTTAAGTTCTCCAAGAGGTAAGTTGCTCTGAATCTTCTGAAATTCTTGTCCGCTGTAGCAGTGTTTTGATGTTTGATTTGTTATGCAGGAAACGTGCTGATATCGATCTCAAGGAGACCGCTCCGGCCGCTCCCGTTGTAGATCTTGCCCCAGGCAAGCCGGCGCCCGTGAGCACGTCTGCCGAGTCGGAGGCCGTCCCAGTCGCAGAGACTGAAATGGTCCCGACTGCAGGGTCACTGATGCCGCCTGTCCAAGGGGTGGTTGCCGAAGCCGCTGCCTCAGCCCCTGAGCCAGCGCCTGCCGTTGAAGCCGTCGCCGGAGCCCCCAAGTCAGCCCCCGAGGCCCCAGGGGCCGCTGAAGTGGGAGCTAGGACCCCATCGCCATCGTGGTCGTTTTCGTCGTCGTCGTCATCAGCGCCGTCCGAAGTGCCGAACCTCCCCAGGATTGAAGCGCCACCGCGCAAGTTTCCCAGAACGTTCCAGTGGACGGCACCCGACGGAACCGCGAAGAAGTACAAGCATGATGAAGCCGCGGCGGAAAAGGAACGTGAAGACTTGCTCCGTGCCGCCATCGCCGTGTCCCAGGGGATTCAGGTATAATCCTCGCCATAGTGGGATCTTGGTGGTCTTCCTTGGACGAGTGTTCTGATGTCTGACTCCGCTCTCGACTTATTCCTTCCCCGAGCAGAAGCTTGTTGACCGCAACGAGAAGATGAGCGAGATCCTGACCCAAGTCGCCCCCGATCTTCAAGAATTAAAGCAGCTCCGGACATTGAAGGCCGCATTGGAGGAGCACCACGAGGGGAGGGAAACTTGGCTGAAGGAAGCTGTCACCCAGCTCAGGGACGAGACTTGGGCCCAGGCCGGGAAGATTAGAAGTAAGTCTCCCAAATGTATCTTCCCGACCGAACCCTTGATGTATTTTTCCAGCTGTGTTGTTCCCGACTGCCCAGTTGTGTCTTGACTGCAAGGTTAAGTTCTTGACTAATCTATCGTGCAGCCCTCGAAGCAGAGTTGAAGACCTGAACAGAGGGGAAAGTTCAGCTGAAGGAGGCCGAGAGAGCCAAGACCGAGCTTGAGAAGAACAAGGCCGATCTGACAAAGGCCAATGCCGAGCTTGAATGGGAAAAGGCCGAGTTGAAGAAGGCTACCACCAAGCTCGAGGATGAAAAAGTCGAACTGGAGAAGGCCGTAGCCACGTGGGAGGCCAACTATAAAAGTAAGTCTCTGCCCTGACAGTGACTTTAACCAATCCGTTAATTATTCTATCTGCAATTTTGCCTAATAAGTTTACTTGTGTGTGAACCCGGGTAGCTGCTAGGGCCAATTCCCAAATCCAGTTTCAGGCTTTTGCAAAGGAGATCAGGACGGTCAAGGAGTCACGGGAAACCCTTGCCGAGTCCGTGAAAAGGCTCCTTGACCTGATGGATCCCCGCCCTGTGGGAACCAGCTCCAGCACAATCTTCCAACTAGAGAAGCGCCTTAAAGATGCATCGAGTGCCCTGAAAAGGTACTCAGATGAGCGTGTTATTGCCGGCGTGGCCCAAACCCTGGCAATGACCAAGTCCATCTACCCAAGGGCAGATGTTGAAGCCATCGGGGAGGGGTTTGCCGAGGAGACGACTCCTGAGGAGGCGCTGGAGCTGATAGCTAAGGCAAGGCCAACTGTGGAGATGATCACCTGTGACCTAGGTATGTAAGACCAATATATCATGCAGTCGGTGTGTAGGAACTTTTGTAAGTACATGTGTAAATATATGTGCAATGCCGCCAAGCCCTAAGTTGTTACTCAGTTGTCATTAGCTTTACCCGACTATATAGTCTGTGCTGAGTTAGTCTATAGGAACTTAGTAAAAATCGTTTACCGCAGAAAGCTGTACTCGGGCAAACGTGACAGTCATAGTAAAACTTCCTAACTTAAGTAAAAACAGGCTCGTATATCATTGAAAAAGCACATATGATACATGCAGCCCCCGACTCACTACTTAGTTGGAACAAGCGGCGTAGTGAGTTAGAAAAGAATTGTACACATGGGAAAAATGTAAAACTCAGGTATAGAAAGGACGTAGCTGTTCTATATTCCATGAGTTGCTGATGAGGGCACCGTCTTCGGTCTTTAGTCAGTAGGCGCCTGGCCGCGTGACCTCGGCTATAATGAACGGCCCTTCCCAAATTGGGGATAACTTGTGCCTGTCTTTGGTGGTTTGTATTTTTCTCAAGACGAGATCTCCGACCAAAAAGGCGTGGCCACGGACATTGCGATTGTGGTAGCGACGCAGGCCTTGAAGATACCTTGCCGACTGGATTGTTGCGATGTCCCTTACTTCTTCCAACTGATCTAATTCGACCAATCGGGTATTATTGGAGATGTCTTCTGAGTAAGCCCGGACTCGCGGAGAGCTGAACTGTAACTCGGTCGGTAGCATAGCCTCAACACCGTAGACCAGAAAGAAAGGGGATTCCCCTGTTGCCCGGTTAACCGTGGTTCTGAGAGACCAGAGAACGGATGGGAGTTCTTGTACCCACCAGCCTACGTATGGTTGTAGTCGGTCGAATATCCTGGCCTTGATTCCTTGTAAGACCATACTGTTGGCTCGTTCAACCTGCCCGTTGCTCCGTAGGTGTGCCACAGATGCGTAGCAGATCTTGATGCCGAAATCTTCACAGAAGTCTTGGAATACGCCGAGTAGGAGTACTACTCGTATAGGATACTACTCGTATATAGGACTCTTCGACTTCATGTCAGTCGGAATGTGGGTTTATAGTCTTGCCGAGTAAGATGTTACTCGTATATGGGACTCTTCAGCTTCATGTCAACTGGAAAAAAGGGTTTTATAGTCTTTCCCGAGTGGCGTCCCACCTAGAAGTTAGACTCCTCCGCATCATGTCAGCGGGAATGAGAGATTTATAGTCTCTCCTGAGTAGTGCACTACTCGAAAGTTAGACTCCTGTTAACGCCAAAATTTGGTACGGTTCGTTACCATGTTCGGTTAAGGAAAGAAGCGATATCAGCCGTTGGAAACTAATCCAGAAGAGTTCGAGCTTGGGAAGGAATCGTGAAGACCACGTTATGGCAGTTAATTACCTTATCTATTAATTAGGTAGTTTTGATAATTTTTAGGAAACCTGATCTCGTATCTGATCGGGGCTTGTTAGTTTTCCTTTTCTAGTTAGGAAAGTCCTGTTCCGTGTCCTATAAGGACTGTAATAACTCGGGGTATATATACGTATGCCCGGGTACCTTGTAAATCATCTCTCGATCAATCAAATTCGGCGCATCGCCACCCTTTACCAACGGGTTCTTGCTTCTCGCGCCGGGCTGCATCGGTTAGGTCCGAACTCCGGCGAGAGGGTAAGTCTCGTTACCCCGGCTACCAATCGGCTAGGACTTCCTCGGTTAGGTCCGATATTCTAGTCGGTATATGGTAGCCGGCTTACCACGATATATCTGCTTTGTCTACGGCTGCATCGGTTCGGTTCGATCTCTTAGGCCCATCAGGTATATCACATCACGCGTGCGTAGATCTTATCAGCTTACTGGGAGTAGCTTATCGTCAGTTTGTGCTGCATCGGTTGGGTCCGACCTACTAAACTGTCGCGATAAGTTGTTCCTGCTAGGTTGATGTTTTTTGCGCAAGTGTTTTATCGGAATGTATAGCCGATAAGTTATCTTATTACATCACAGTTGCATTAGATCTATCGGTTTGTTGAGGTTCCTTTACTATTATCGATCTGTGCTGCATCAGTTAGGTTTGAACTACTAGATCGATAATAATAGATTTATCCTTGTCGAGCCGATCGGTGTGTATGCGACGTTCTATCGGAGTGCTTAGCCGATATGCTATCTTTTTATAAAGCCGACTGTATTATCTTTACTATTTTGGTCATCTATATTATCATCGGTTCTCTAGCCGGTGCACATGTGTTTCCTTGGCAGTCGGCTAGTTCACTATTCTGCCTATCTATTTTATCATCGGCTTCTAGCCGATGCACATGTTATACTGACAGCTTATCCATTTATCTATAGCGTTATCGGTTTCCTAGCCGATACACAGGTGCCATCGGCTATCGGCTACAAGGAGCCTACATCAGACCATATCGGCCGATAGCCGATGTGCAATTGCTGCTGATCCGGGCGCGAGCACAAGCGAGGACCCGGGAGCGAGAACCCGAGCACGAGACCCGGGCGCGAGTACAGGCGAGGGCCCGTGCACGAGCATAGCGGCGATCGGCTGGAAGGAATCCGTATCGGCTTACTGGCCGATTGGATCAATAATCAAATTTCTTCATCTCCTTGTCAATTGCGGGGTCAAATTGACTGGCACGCCTGCGAACCTCAAGATTTTAGGACATGCACTGGAGCTAAGCAGATCTCCCAGGCCTTCGTATGTTCAATCGCATCAAACCAGATCATCAACAAGCTTCTTGGCACACCCGGTGGTTTTTGGTGCGAACATATTTTTGGCACGCCCGGTGGGACACAGAACTTCAACATGGCTGAAAAGGAGGTCAGCACAGATAATATAATCCCAGTCACGATGGAAGATTTGACCGAAGAACAAAGACAACAAGTGGAGCAGAACATTACTGAATTTCAGAAGCTTTGTCTAGAATCCTTCGGTATGACAGATCAAGGGCCGATTCAGAAGTCGCAATTTCCAAAGCCTGTGCTGATTGATGAATCGAGCCATACATCACCAGCAAGTTCACAGAAGCAACTTCAAGACATGGTTAATGAGGCAGTTCATCATGCATTGATCGATCAATCTGGGATATTGGTGAACACATTACAGAACTTGATCAAGAAGGCGATAGAGCCGATTCAGCTGGCTGGGGGGCAACAAGATGGAATTCCTCAAGGATATCATCAAACTGCGTACTCTAGGGGGCATCAGCAGAGTTATCCAGGAGCTGTCCCTGAGTACAAATATCAGAAAGAATATCAGAGGCAAAATCGGCTACCAACTCCACCTCTGCGTTATCACAGCGAAGATCCAGAAGAAGATTTATCGGCAAGAATTACAGAGGTGATAAGAGAACAATTCGGTCTAAGACCGAAGGAGGAAATATTTATGTATCGGCCTCCATATCCGGATTGGTTTGATAGAGCTCCGTTGCCGCGCCGATACAGAGTACCAGACTTCTCCAAATTCTCAGGGCAAGATGATGTATCTACAGTGGAACATGTCAGCCGGTTCTTGGCTCAATGTGGAGACGCATCGGCTGTAGAAGCTTTGAGAGTTAGACTCTTCCCGTTATCATTATCCGGATCGGCTTTTACATGGTTTTCTTCATTGCCACCTAACTCAGTTCAAGGTTGGGCCGATCTGGAAAAGCAATTCCACAAGTATTTCTTTATGGGGAGTCAGGAGATGAGTTTGATAAATTTAACATCGGTAATACAGAAGCCGGAGGAATCAGTCACGGAGTATATCCAGCGGTTTCGTGATGTTAGAAACCGATGTTATAGTTTAAGTCTGGATGATGCACAGCTGGCCGAGTTAGCATTCCAAGGTTTGGTGGCTCCGATCAAGGAAAGATTTTCATCAGAAGACTTCGAGAGCCTAGCACACCTAGTACAAAAGGTATCGGCTCATGAGAGCCGACTTCAAGAGGCCAGGAAGGAATATTGAGGCCCAAACAGAAGAAGAATTTCGAAGTTTGATAACAAACTCCGAAATTGGGGGGCATGTGTTAACGCCAAAATTTGGTACGGTTCGTTACCATGTTCGGTTAAGGAAAGAAGCGATATCAGCCGTTGGAAACTAATCCAGAAGAGTTCGAGCTTGGGAAGGAATCGTGAAGACCACGTTATGGCAGTTAATTACCTTATCTATTAATTAGGTAGTTTTGATAATTTTTAGGAAACCTGATCTCGTATCTGATCGGGGCTTGTTAGTTTTCCTTTTCTAGTTAGGAAAGTCCTGTTCCGTGTCCTATAAGGACTGTAATAA
The DNA here is from genome assembly GCA_003991445.1 of Oryza meyeriana var. granulata. NCBI lineage: Eukaryota > Viridiplantae > Streptophyta > Magnoliopsida > Poales > Poaceae > Oryza > Oryza meyeriana. The sequence continues at coordinate 305,905 of RYFJ01001855.1, read as the reverse complement.
CTCAGGGTATATATACGTATGCCCGGGTACCTTGTAAATCATCTCTCGATCAATCAAATTCGGCGCATCGCCACCCTTTACCAACGGGTTCTTGCTTCTCGAGCCGGGCTGCATCGGTTAGGTCCGAACTCCGGCGAGAGGGTAAGTCTCGTTACCCCGGCTACCAATCGGCTAGGACTTCCTCGGTTAGGTCCGATATTCTAGTCGGTATATGGTAGCCGGCTTACCACGATATATCTGCTTTGTCTACGGCTGCATCGGTTCGGTTCGATCTCTTAGGCCCATCAGGTATATCACATCACGCGTGCGTAGATCTTATCAGCTTACTGGGAGTAGCTTATCGTCAGTTTGTGCTGCATCGGTTGGGTCCGACCTACTAAACTGTCGCGATAAGTTGTTCCTGCTAGGTTGATGTTTTTTGCGCAAGTGTTTTATCGGAATGTATAGCCGATAAGTTATCTTATTACATCACAGTTGCATTAGATCTATCGGTTTGTTGAGGTTCCTTTACTATTATCGATCTGTGCTGCATCAGTTAGGTTTGAACTACTAGATCGATAATAATAGATTTATCCTTGTCGAGCCGATCGGTGTGTATGCGACGTTCTATCGGAGTGCTTAGCCGATATGTTATCTTTTTATAAAGCCGACTGTATTATCTTTACTATTTTGGTCATCTATATTATCATCGGTTCTCTAGCCGGTGCACATGTGTTTCCTTGGCAGTCGGCTAGTTCACTATTCTGCCTATCTATTTTATCATCGGCTTCTAGCCGATGCACATGTTATACTGACAGCTTATCCATTTATCTATAGCGTTATCGGTTTCCTAGCCGATACACAGGTGCCATCGGCTATCGGCTACAAGGAGCCTATATCAGACCATATCGGCCGATAGCCGATGTGCAATTGCTGCTGATCCGGGCGCGAGCACAAGCGAGGACCCGGGAGCGAGAACCGAGCACAAGACCCGGGCGCGAGTACAGGCGAGGGCCCGGGCACGAGCATAGCGGCGATCGGCTGGAAGGAATCCGTATCGGCTTACTGGCCGATTAGATCAATAATCAAATTTCTTCATCTCCTTGTCAATTGTGGGGTCAAATTGACTGGCACGCCTGCGAACCTCAAGATTTTAGGACCTGCACTGGAGCTAAGCAGATCTCCCAGGCCTTCGTATGTTCAATCGCATCAAACCAGATCATCAACAAGCTTCTTGGCACACCTGGTGGTTTTTGGTGCGAACAACTCCTCAGTGTCATGTCGGTTGGAATAACGTTGCTCAAGACAACTGATGGCCACGCATGTAGGCTAAGTACCACTTTATGAAAAATAAATCCATTATATGGTTAGGTGTACTCGAGAGAGATACCTGCATCTCCAATTTTAATGAAAACCGGCTTGTGATCCTTGTAAGGATATATCCTCGAGACCTGGTGGATAAGATAGATACCCAAACATATTTGTTTAGCAATAAGGCTTTCATGAAGCATATCTGTTTACCTCATCGGTTCCTGTTGGTAGCACCAGCGCTATAATTTCAACTCAGCCTGCAAGCGGCCCACATGGAGCATGCTACTGTAGGAACTCATGTCTTGGTGGCCTGCTACCAAATAAGCCGGCCTAAACCGACCCACCCAGCGTAGGCTCAATAAGAGTAGCATCCATCGCATGTCAGGATGAGTACTCCGGTGTTGGTAATCGCCATCGGCTAGAGGGATCCTTGTCCGCAAGCCTTTTTGACTTATGTTCTGGATGCAGCCTGGTTGCCACAGATGCCTGAGTAGGTATATTGCAGAATCTGCTCGCCCTCCCCAAGTGTGACGCAGTGCATGAGAACTCCGGATGCGCCTTGATGACATAGGTCTTCTCTGACTTCGGTAGAGCCGGATAAGGTACCCGAGCCTTGCATTAGCATAGGATTCGGCTGGTGGCCCTCATGGGGCGTACCCTACCCAACAGAGTTGTACCCGAGCCCCAACTGGCGTCGGAGGTCGGTTGTTAGCCGAATAAGATACCCGAACCTTGCATTAGCATAGGATTCGGCTGTCGACCCTCATGGGGCATACCTTACCCAACCGAGTTGTGACCGAATAAGGTACCCGAACCTAGCATTAGCGTAGGATTCGGCTGGTCACCCTCATGGGGCATACCTTACCCGGCCAAGTAGTATACAACCCCCGACTAGCGCCGGAGGTTGGTTGTTGGCTCACATGGAGTGCAGCCGGGGAAGATGACATCCCGACTGGTGCAGGTACTTGGTAAGTAGCCCTCATCGAGCATCCCAAGTGTATCTTGGCAGACTTGTCGAGCCCCCGAGCGTAGGAGGTAGGCTCGCAGCCCTGAGTTCCTGTCGCGTATCCGGAGCTAGCCCTGCACTATCAAGATATCGAATGAGTAGCATCTGATGATGAAAACAATCACCCGAATAAAATGTTTTTTATAGTATATGTAAATATGTATTCTTCCTCTCTTTGATATTGATTTCCTCGAGTAGTTGACCCCTTACGTTTAAACACTCTGCCCGACTAGTCATAGCCCCCTAGCGTCGGGAGTCAGCTCATGGCTCTTTCCCAGACACGCATTTTGGGTGACTTGAGTTCGTCTTTCATGGAGCAAAGTTTCACGGATCAGAATTTGCTACTTGAGTACTTTTGCAACCATTTAAGAGGAAAAACATAAAAAAAAGGTGCAGCTTGTACACCTATTAGGTGTAAGTGGCTGCGGCATTGGCAAAGCCAAATGATGGAATTTTTATCAGAAAGCAACTTAGCTGTTCGGTATTTGGGAGTGGGAATGCCATCCTTGCGTTTGGGCTTTTGAGCCCCCGAGCATGTCACTTGTTATTCTAATAATCTTCAGTTGTTGAAGGTCGAAGACGGTTGTGACCGACTGCCACAATGAAGCCGTCCGTCTTGCGTTTGCGATTCCCAGCTTTAGTCAGGACCGCGTCGTCGGTGCCCTCCCGCTTCTTCTGTTAGGATGCCTTTTTGTCTTCAAGGGCCTCAGCAACAGCGTGGCCTGAGTCGGCGTATTTGTTCGCCATGTCGAATAGAGCCTTAACAGAGTTGGGAGGTTTCCGAGTGAATTTGTTGATGAACGAGGTGTCTTTGACTCCTTTTCGAAAGGCAGTGATGACGACCTCGTCCTTGATCTTCGGGATTGAATTTTTCTTCTTAGAGAACCTCTTGATGAAGTCACAAAGAGACTCGTTCTTCCTTTGATGCAACTGATACAGATCATGCTCGGAAGATGACCTCTCGTATGTCCCCTGGAAGTTGGCGATGAAGCGTTCCCGGAGTTCTCCCCGGGAGCCGATTGATTGCTTGGGAAGTCCCGTTAGCCATGTCCTCGCTGAGTTGGCTAGAGCGACTGGGAGGTAGTTAGCCATGGCTTTGTGACTTCCTCCGGCTGCTCGAATCACTAGAGTGTAGACTATGAGCCAAGACTCGGGGTCGGTCTTGCCGTCGTATTTTTTGATGCCTGTAGGCTTGAAACCCGATGGCCAGTTGACCTGTTGTAGCTCCTGGGTGAAGGCTAGTATGCCCTCATTGTCATGAGGGCTCCGACTCTGAATACAGCGGCAAAACCACTCATGGTGAAGGCCGAAGCGCTCGTTCTCGTCTTCCAGTTGGCGTTGCTCGTCTTCCTCTTGTTCGTGGTGCCAAGCGCTGATGTTTTGCTGAAGGTCACACCGTGGTTGGCCTTGGAGCCGCCAGTCGTCGTTGGGGTTGCCGAGTGACGTTTGGTGTGACTCTGTGTGCTGCCGACTAGAGCCGGCCGCTCGGTGTCGCTTTGTGGTGGACGAGACTGCCGTTAGGGATGCTGACCGGTTGGTCGTTATGAGGGTATCACCCGACTGTTGGTGCTGCTGACAAGCAGCAGCGGTAAGCATGGCTTTTATCCTTGCGATCGTCGGGGTGGCCTGGTGATCAGGCCCGAACTGGAGTATATCTAGTAGAGTTGCAGCAGCCACGATGTTCTGTTGAGGAGTAATGAAGACGTCGTGATCGCTGACTCGGGTTTGGAGAATTTGTTGCTGAGCGGCTTGCCCAGCCCTGCGTAGATCGTTGTTGTAGGCGTGCAGGCGTCTTGCTTCTTCCTCCTGCTGTTCTCGCAGTCGGCAGGCCTCCTCCTCTTGCTTTTTGCGTAGTCGGCGTGATTCCTAAGTAGGAGTAGAGCCTTTGAATGCCATGAAGATTTCTCGTGGCGGAGAGAAGCTTGCCGACCTGCTGTCCAACTTAGAGTCAGGGTCCGACTGATAGTCGGAGTCTGACTTCGAGTCGAAGTCGGAATGGTTGATGGGGATGAGTGTAACTCCGACCTCCCTAGATCCGATCTTGAACGGCTTTGGGCCGTATCCGAGTCGAACTCTAGGGGATCGGGTTTGCCGCACTAGATGTTGATTGAAGACATTCGCGACATCGCCAAGTCCAAACGGGAGATTGACGATCTCTTCCTTTCTTAGCACGATCTCGGCCGGCTCAAAACCGAGTCCAAGTCGAACACCGAAAGAAAGAGTTGTCCTTGGACTTGGGCGTATTGGAGATCGCCGCAGCGTGTCGTCGAAGATTGCCGCAGCGTTGTGTGGGCCAACTGGCGCGGAGTCGGCTATTTCCTCGGCCGGTTGGATCAGCTCCGTGTCGGCCAAGGTGAGATTGCCGAACATGTCGGCGACGAAGTCGAGGCTTCCGAATGAGATTGTATCTCCGGGAGAGAATTTGCCGCCGTCGACTCCGGTTGCTGGATCCATCAAGCTTGTAGATGTAGATCTCACCGAAGCCCCTACCTGGCGCGCTAATTGTCGATGTTTTACACCGGCAATAAATATATGGGGCTACTCGGCGGATGGAAACTCGGTGGATTGCAAAGGAACACAGGGAGATTTTATACTGGTTCAGGCCCTCGATGTGAGGTAATACCCTACGTCCAGTTGTGTGGTATTCCTTTGAGGATATATGGTGGTGATTCTGGTGAACCAACCCCACCTGTGAGCTTATGAGTGCTCTTGCCCTCAGGGGGTGCCCTGCCTCCCCTTATATACTGGGGGACAGGAGTACAAGGTAGGAGTCCCAGCCAGATGCGGCCAAGGGATCTCCCCTTAGAGATAAAGCTTATCCGACTAGGACTGTATGTTCCTTACTGTACAAGGCAAGTCTGCCAGATGCTATCCTATCTCTAATTACAAGACTCGGCCCATCCTCTATCCGAGTGGCCCATATGCTTGTCATGAGGTACCCAGGGCCCATGGCACCCACATTGGCCACCTCGTTGTCCGACTTCCGCTTGCGGCTGCCGGACTTGTTTTGAGACGGCTCGTTGTCGGCTTTCGCCTTCTGATCTTTCTGTCGAGACTCCTTCTTCTCGTCGAGGGCCTCAGTGACCGCTTCGGCCGAGTCGGCGTATTTGTTAACCATGTCGAAGAGTGCCCGGACAGAGGATGGAGGCTTCCAAGTGAACTTTGCGATAAACGGGGAGTCCTTTACTCCCCTGCGGAAGGCTGTGATGACAGCCTCGTCTTTGATTTTTGGGATCTGGTTGCGCTTCTCAGAAAACCTCTTGATAAACTCGCGTAGGGACTTGTTCTTCTTTTGGTGCAGCTGATAAAGATCGTGCTCTAAAAACGGCCTGTCGTAGGTCCCCTGAAAGTTAGCGATAAACTGCTCCTTGAGTTGTCCCCAGGTATCGATCGACCGCCTCGGGAGGCCTGACAGCCATGTCCTCGCCGAGTCGGCTAGGGTGACTGGGAGGTAGTTAGCCATAGCTTTATGATCACCCCCGGCTGCGCGAATCGCCAGGGTGTATACGGTGAGCCAGGACTCCGGGTTGGCTTTGCCGTCGTATTTCTCGATTCCCGTAGGCTTGAAGCCCGACGGCCAGTCGACGTTCTGGAGCTCGTGGGTGAAGGCTGGAATGCCTTCATCTTCAGGAGGGCTCCAGCTCCAACCACGGCGGTTGAACCGCTCGTGATGGAAACCAAAGCGCTCGTGTTCATCCTCCAATCTGCGGCGCTCATCTTCCTCGCGTTCGTTGCGCCAGGCGTTGATGGTGTGGCGGAGGTCGCACTGTAGTCGTATTCGAAGGTCTTGATTTGGTCGGCGATCGTACTGGTGACGCCGCCGATTGTTGTTGTTGGTGCTGCCGAGTGAAGTTTGTCGTGACTCATCCCGTGGCTGACTTGAGCCAGCCGCTCGGTGTCGTGCTGACGTGGATGATCCCACCGCCGAAGAGCCCGACCGGTTGGTCGGCACAAGTGTGTCGCCCGACTGCTGTTGCTGTTGACAGGCAGCAACTGTAATCATCGCCTTGATCTTGGCGATAGTCGGGGTGGCCTGGTGATCAGGCCCAAGCTGGAGCGTGTCCAGCAGGGTAGCAGCAGCCACGACGTTCTGTTGTGGCGTGACGAAGACGTCGTGGTCGCCGACTTTTGTTTGGAGGACCTGCTGCTGAGCAGCTCACCCAGCAATGCGTAGCCCGTCATTGCGAGCCTCACGGTTGGCTTCCTCCTGTTGTTGTAGTCGACGCACCTCCTCTTGTTGTTCCTCTTGCACTCGGAGAACCTCTGGTGGGGGCGTTGATGCCATGAAAATCTCGCGAGGGATAAGGAGACTTGCCAAACTGGTGTTCGAACTAGTGTTCGAACTGTTATTCGATTGGGAGTCAGAGTCCGCGTAGTTGAGCGGGGTGAGAATTGCTCCGACCTCTCTAGATCCGATCTGGAACGGCGCGGGGCCGTGTCCAAACTGAACTGCAGGAAATCTGGAGTGCCGCGTGGGGTGTAGACTTGCGGCGTTGCCGGATCCGAGTGGGAGGTTAATGATCTCCCTCCTTCCTAGCCCGACCCGGGCTGGCTCAAGGCCTAGCGCAGGCCGAACGCCGGCGGAGAGAGTTGTCCCGTGGCTCGTCGAAGTAGAGAGTTACTGCTGTGGCTTGATGATGACCGCTGCCGCATCTAGCTGGCCGACTAGCGCGAAGTCGGCTAGTTCCTCGGCCAGTCGGATTGGATCTGCTTCTGCCAAGATGAGGTTGCTGATCTGGTCGGCGATGAAGTCGAGGCTTCCGAATGAGATTGTATCTCCGGGGGAGAATTTGCCACCGTCGACTCCGGTTGCTGGATCCATCGAGCTTGTAGATGTAGATCTCACCGAAGCCCCTACCTGGCGCACCAACTGTCGATGTTTAACACCGGCAATATGAATATGGGGCTACTCGGCGATGGGAAACTCGGTGGATTGCAAAGGAACACGGGGAGATTTTATACTGGTTCAGGCCCTCGATGTGAGGTAATACCCTACGTCCAGTTGTGGTGATATTCTTTTGAGGTGTTGTGTCGATCAATGATCTTCTGTTGCCTTCTGCCCTCATGGGGCGCCCTGCCTCCCCTTATATACTAGGGGATAGGGGTGTCGATGTTTTACACCGGCAATAAATATATGGGGCTAGTCGGCGGATGGAAACTCGGTGGATTGCAAAGGAACACAGGAAGATTTTATACTGGTTCAGGCCCTCAATGTGAGGTAATACCCTACGTCCAGTTTATATGTATTCCTTTGAGGATATACGGTGGTGGTTCTGATGAACTTGTGTGCACCTGCCCTCATGGGGCACCCTGCCTCCCCTTATATACTGGGGGACAGGGTTACAAGGTAGGAGTCCCCATCGGATTACGACTAGGAGATCTCCCCTTAGAGATATAACGCACCCGACTAGGACTGTATATTCCTTTCTATACAAGGCGAAGTCTGCCGAATTTAGCTATATCTCTAATTACAAGGCTAGGCCCATCCTCTATCCGATGGCCATATGCTTGTCATGAGGTACCCGGGCCATGGCACCCACAGTAGCCCCCGGACCTTCATAGTTGAGTCACACTGATGCCGAGTGCTCATCCTCCACGGTGAAGTCTTCCCGAGTGCATTGCTCCCGAGTACTCTTTGTCTGAGTGCTGCTCTCCCGAGTCCTGCTTCATGTCAGCTGGCAGCGAGGCTATGAAGGGCTCGATGTAGATGTTGGAATAGTGTGCGCCGATAGCGCACCTATTAGGTGTAGCCCCCGACTTTGTGCTTAATTGTGAAAACATTAACATGAAGTCAAAGATCTTTAACCTTGTAGTCTTTCCCGAGTAGATTACTACTGGTACATAGACTCTTCGGTATCATGTCAACCGGAATATAATTTATAGTCTTGCCGAGCAGGGAACTACTCGTATGTAGGACTCTTCGACTTCATGTCAGTCGGAATGTATGTTTATAGTCTTGCGAGTAGGATGCTACTCGCATATGGGACTCTTCAGCGTCATGTCAGCTGGAAAGGGGGTGTTTATAGTCTTTCCCGAGTAGTATACTACTCGAAATCAGACTCGTCGGCATCATGTCAGCCGGGATGATTATTTATAGTCTTTCCCAAGTAATATACTACTCGAAATTAGACTCGTCAGCTTCATGTCAGCTGGAAAAGGTGTTTATAGTCTTTCCCGAGTGGCGTCCCATTCGGAAGTTAGACTCTCAGCTCGTCAGCTGGAAGAATGTTTATAGTCTTTCCCGAGTAGTGCACTACTCGAAGGTTAGACTCATCCGCGTCATGTCAGCGGGAATGAGAATTTTATAGTCTCTCCCGAGTAGTGTACTACTCGAAAGTTAGACTCATCCGCGTCATGTCAGCGGGAATAATGCTGCTCATGGCAACTTGGTGACCACGTATGTAGGCCGAGTACCACTGTATGAAAAATAAATCCATTACGTGGTTAGGTGTACTCGAGAGAGATACCTGCATCTCCAATTTTAATGAAGACCAGCTTGTGATCCTTGTAAGGATGTATCCTCGAGACCTGGTGGATAAGACAGATACCCAAACATACATGTTTAGCAATAAGGCTCTCATGAAGCATATCTGTTTACCTCATCGGTTCCTGTGGGTAGCACCAGCGCTATAATTTCAACTCAGCCTGCGGGCGGCCCACATGGAGCACGCTACTGTAGGAACTCATGTCTTGGTGGCTATTACCAAGTAAGCCGGCCTGAACCAACCTACCCAGCATAGCTCTATAGAAGTAGCATCCATCGCATGTCAGGATGAGTATGGCGGCGTTGGTAACCGCAATCAGCCAGAGGAATCCTCGTCTGCAAGTCTTTCCGACTTATGCTCCGGATGCATCCTGGTTGCCACAGACGCCTGAGTAGGTATATTGCAGAATCTGCTCGCTCTCCCCAGGTGTGACGCGGTGCATGGGAACTCCGGATGTGCTTTGACGACATAGGTCTTCTCTGACTTCGGTAAAGCCGGATAAGGTACCCGAACCTAGCATTAGCGTAGGATTCGGCTGGCGACCCTCATGGGGCGTACCCTACTTAGCCGAGTAGTACACAGCCCCGACTGGCGCCGGAGGCCGGTTATTAGCTCGCATGGAGCGTAGCCGAGGAAGATGACGTCCCGACTGGCGCAAGTACTCGGTAAGTAGCCCTCATGGAGCATCCCGAGTGTATTTTGGCAGACTTGTCCAGCCCCTGAGCGTAGGAGATAGGCTCACAGCCCTGAGTTCCTGTCACGCGTATCTGGAGCTGGGCCTGCAATATAAAAATATCGGATGAGTAGCATCTGATGATGGAAATAATCACCCGAATAAAATGCATTTTACAATGTATGTAAATATGTGTTCTTCCTCTTTTTGATATTAATTTCCTCGAGTAGTTGACCCCTTACGTTTAAGCACTCTGCCCGACTAGTCATAGCCCCCTAGCGTCGGGAGTTGCCTCATGGCTCTTTCCCAGGCACGCGTTTTGGGTGACTTGAGTTCGTCTTACATGGAGCAAAGTTTCACGGATCGAGATTTATGCTACTCGAGTACTTTTGTAATCATTTAAGAGCAAAAACGGAAAAAAGTAAATGCGCAGCTTGTACACCTATTAGGTGTAAGCGGCTGTGGCACTAGCAAGGCCGAGTGAGGAGATGTTTATCAGAAAGCGACTTAGCTGTTCAGTATTTGGGAGTGGGGATGCCATCCTCGTGTTTGAGCTTGTGAGCCCCCGAGCATGTCACTTGTTGTTCTGATAATCTTCAGTTGTTGAAGGTCGAAGGCGGTTGTGACCGACTGCCAACAATGAGCCGTCTGACTTGCGTTTGCGATTCCCAGCTTTAGTCGGGACTGCGTCGTCGGTGTCGTCCCGCTTCTTCTGTCAGGGTGACTTGTTGTCATCGAGGGCCTCGGCAACAGCGTGGGCCGAGTCGGCGTACTTGTTTGCCATGTCGAATAGGGCCTTGACAGAGTTGGGAGGCTTCCGCGTGAATTTGTCGATGAACGAGGGGTCTTTGACTCCTTTTCGAAAGGCGGCGATGACGACCTCATCCTTGATGTTTGGGATCGAATTTTTCTTCTCAGAGAACCTCTTGATGAAGTCACGAAGAGACTCGTTCTTCCTTTGATGCAACTGATATAAGTCGTACTCGGAAGATGGCCTCTCGTATGTCCCCTGGAAGTTGGCGATGAAGCGTTCTCGGAGTTCTCCCCAGGAGCTGATTGATTGCTTGGGAAGTCCTGTTAGCCATGTCCTCGCTGAGTCGGCTAAAGCGACTGGAGGTAGTTAGCCATGACTTTGTGATTTCCTCCAGCTGCTCGGATCGCCAGAGTGGTAGACCGTGAGCCAGGACTCGGGATTGGTCTTGCCGTCGTATTTGTCGATGCCTGTAGGCTTGAAACCCGACGGCCAGTCGACCTGTTGTAGCTCCTGGGTGAAGGCCGGTACTCCATCTTCATGAGGACTCCGACCCGACTACGGCGAAACCGCTCGTGGTGGAAGCGAAGCGCTCGTTCTTGTCTTCCAGTTGGCGTTGCTCATCATCTTCTTGTTCGTGGTGTCGAGCGTTGATGTCCTGCCGAAGATCACGTCGTTGTCGGCCTTGAAGGTCCTGATCATCCCGACGGTTGCTTTGACGTCGCCGGTTGTCGTTGGGGCTGCCGAGTGACGCCTGACGTGCCTCCGTATGCAGCTGACTGGAGCCAGCCGCTCGGCGTCGCCTTGAGGTAGATGAGACTGCCGTTGGGAATGTCGACCGGTTGGTCGGTATGAGGGTATCACCCGACTGTTGGTGCTGCTGACATGCAGCAGCGGTAAGCAGGGCTTTTATCCTTGCGATCGTCGGGGTGGCCTGGTGATCAGGCCCAAGTTGGACCGTGTCCAGTAGGGTCGCGGCGGCCACGACGTTCTGTTCTGGCGTGACGAAGACGTCGTGGTCGCCGACTTTTGTTTGGAGGGTTTGTTGCTGAGCGGTTCGCCCAGCCCTGCGTAGGCCATCGTTGCGGGCGTGCGGGCGTCTTGCTTCTTCCTCCTGTTGCTCTCGCAGTCGGCAGGCCTCCTCCTCTTGTTGTTCGTGTAGTCGGCGTGATTCCTGAGTAGGAGTAGAGCCTTTGGATGCCATGAAGATTTCTCGTGGCGGGAAGAAGCTTGCCGAACTGTTGTCCGACTTAGAGTCGGAATCCGACTGGGAGTCGTAGTCCGACTGAGAGTCGTAGTCGGAACAGTTGATGGGGGTGATTACAACTCCGACCTCCCTAGATCCGATCTCGAGCAGCTCGGGGCCGTATCCGAGTCGAACTCCAGAGGATCGGGTTTGCCGCGTCGGATGTAGATTGTAGATATCCGCGGCGTCGCCGAGTCCGAACGGGAAATTGACGATCTCTTCCTTTTTTGGCCCGATCTCGGCCGGCTCAAAACCAAGTCCGAGTCGAACAACGAAAGAAAGAGTTGTCCCTGGACTTGGGCGTATGGGAGATCGCCGCAACATGTCGTGGGAGATTGCTGCAGCATCGTGTAGGCCGACTGGCGCGGAGTCGGCTGGTTCCTCGGCCGGTTGGATCGGGTCCGTGTCGGCCAAGGTGAGATTGCCGAACATGTCGGCGACGAAGTCGAGGCTTCCGAATGAGATTGTATCTCCGGGAGAGAGTTTGCCGCCGTCGACTTTGGTTGCTGGATCCATCGAGCTTGTAGATGTAGATCGCGCCGAAGCCCCTACCTGGCGCGCCAACTGTCGATGTTTTACACCGGCAATAAATATATGGGGCTAGTCGGCGGATGGAAACTCGGTGGATTGCAAAGGAACACAGGAAGATTTTATACTGGTTCAGGCCCTCAATGTGAGGTAATACCCTACGTCCAGTTTATATGTATTCCTTTGAGGATATACGGTGGTGGTTCTGATGAACTTGTGTGCACCTGCCCTCATGGGGCACCCTGCCTCCCCTTATATACTGGGGGACAGGGTTACAAGGTAGGAGTCCCCATCGGATTACGACTAGGAGATCTCCCCTTAGAGATATAACGCACCCGACTAGGACTGTATATTCCTTTCTATACAAGGCGAAGTCTGCCGAATTTAGCTATATCTCTAATTACAAGGCTAGGCCCATCCTCTATCCGAGTGGCCCATATGCTTGTCATGAGGTACCCGGGGCCCATGGCACCCACAAGGGGTTCAAGGTAGGAGTCCCAGCCAGATACGGCCAAGGGATCTCCTCTTAGGGATAGAACTTATCCGACTAAGACTGTATGTTCCTTATCATACAAGGTAAAGTCTGCCGGGTGCTATCTTATCTCTAATTACAAGACTCGGCCCATCCTCTATCCGAGTGGCCCATATGCTTGTGGTGAGGTACCCGGGGCCCATGGCCTCCACACATGGCCTCCACAACTTCGTTTTTTGATCGTGGTCTTGCCCTCCCCTCCTCAGACTTTCTTCGCCAGCTTCTATCCTTCTATCAAATAGAGTTGGTTAACTTGAATCCCAACTCTATCCTTCACACCTCTATCTTCGCCACTCTATACGAAGCTTTTCTAGGGGTCAAGCCTCATTTCAATCTTTTTCGATACCTATTCCACATCAAGTCCCAACCATCCAAGAACAAAATCCAAACCATTGAGGGGCCGGTCTTCAGTTGAGGAACGAGATGAAGAAAGCCAATCTTAACATTCCTTTGAAAACCTCACTCAAGGGCAGGCAGAGAGTGGTTTTACTGCTCAAAACTCGAACCCCCTCTGCCCCTTTTTCTGGCTCTCCTCCAATTGTCCTGCCCTCCTAGTCATCAGTGCCAACTTTCGAAGAGATGGGGCAGGTATACCAGCTCATGGAGAAGATCGACCACCTGAAGAGCACAGGGCTGACCGGTCCCTAGGTAGCAAGGTGCTTTCTAAACCGCCGAATCTGGCCACTGAAATTGCGAAGCCATTTTGGCTTCGACTACCAAGGCAAAGATGATCCGAGCCGGGAATACCCAGACCTCGTCGACAAGACCAAGGTCACAGACACACTGCTTGGTTTTTTTCAGTGGTGTGGTGGAAACTGGTGACGAGGAACGCACCCCCAAGCCCTACTGCAAGGGTAGGCCTTGACCACAGGTAATCTTGAAAGACTGATATTGGCTTGTTATCCTTCTGTGATAAACATTTGTTGATATCTGTCCTGGCTTGTTTTGCAATGCGTGATGTATGCCATTGAAACACTTGCAGGACTGTGAGGAGTTCGATAAGGGCTCCTAGGACCAGCCAGCCACTAAGTCAAAGAAGCGGCCGGCCCGCCTCTTTGCCGCCCAGCCTAGCCCCAAGAGGGCTGGGAAGAAGACAATTGAAGACCAGGGGAAGAAGAAGAAGAGCACGCTGAGTGTAGCGCTAGGGAGCTTGAAGATCAAGGATCCCGTTATTTCAGCTTCTAGGCCACTAAGCCCGAGACCGGCGCAACCAAGCCCGAGGCCTGCGCCACCGAGCCCAAAACCAGCACCGCTAAGTGCCCCAACCTCCTAGTCGGCTGCGTCGGGAACAGAGCTAACTGGGGCCAAGTCGCCACCACCGATTGTCGCGCCGACTAGCCTGACAGCCGGTAGCTCTCCACCGCCGAGCAAGCTTTCAAGTCCCTCGCCAATCTCTTCTGGAGCTCCTCTATGGAAATTCAAGATTTCCAAGAGGTAAGAAATCTTCAATCTTCTGAGAATCTTGATTGTGGCTATAGTGCTGTCTTGATATTTGATATGCCGTGCAGGAAGCAAAGCGACATAGACCCCAAGGGGCCTATGCCACCTACTCCTACCGCCGAGCCCACCCCAGCCGAGTCAGTGCCAGTGGTGCCACTTGCCGAGCCAAAGGTTGCCCCAGTTGCTGAAGCTAAAGCAGTTTTGACAGCAGAGCTACCAGCGCTGGCCGACCAAGGAGTGGATGCTGAAGCTACTGCTCCAGCCCACGAGCCGATCCCCGAAGTCCCTGCAACAGTCAAGCTCAGGGCCAGGACTACATCGCCAGCGGCATCAACATCTTCTGATGATAATGATCTCCCCAAGCTCGAGGCCCATCGAATTATCCAAAGACATTTTACTGGGTCACTCCCGAGGGAGTAGCGGAGAGCTACGAGCATGACGAGCAAGCGGCACTAGGGGAGCAAAGGAACTTGATGTATGCCGCGATTGCTGCATCCAAGGGGGTCCTGGTACGCCGCAAATCTTGCCATGTTGAGTGCTTGATGATTCTAGCAAATCTGTCACCTTGCCTACTGACTTGGATTACCCCTGGTTGGCACTGAGCAGAAGATCGTTGATCGCTCAGAGCAGATGAGCAAAGTCTTGACCCAGCTTGCCCCTCATCTCCAACAACTAAGATAGCTCCAGGTGGCTAAGGATGACCTGGAGCATACTAGCCAAGACAGGGAAGCGTGGCTGAGGGGGTCCGTAAATAGAACTAGGCCCAAGCCATAAAAATTAGAAGTAAGTCTGCTGTGTTGTCTTCCTGAGTGAATCCCAAGTAGATTTCCCCAGCATTATTGATTCCCGACTGCCTTATCAAGTCTTGATCGCAATCCTGAGTTCCTAACTATTTTGTATTGTAGCCCTCGAAGTCGAGCTGAAAGCCCAGACAAGAGAGAGGGAAAAGCTAGACAAAGAGCTGAAGAAAGTCGAGAAGGCCAAAGCCAAGGTGGAGGCTGACTATGCCAGTAAGTCTCATGCCCGACTATGATCTTAATCTGACTGCAAGTTGCTTCGATTGCCTGTCTTGGTTGACTTATATATTTGTTGACGCATCTGAACAGCTTCAAAAGCCAACGCCCAGACCCAGTTTGTTGCCTTTGCGGAGGAGATCAAGATGATCAAAGCATCACAAGAAGTTATCGTCGAATCCATGAAGGCGCTTCTAGACATCATGCAGCCTCACCATCCTAGAACCAGCTGTCAGTCAAGTGGCTGAACACCTCAGCGAAGCCCTGAGTATCTTGAAGAAGTACTCGGATGAGCGTGTTGCTGTTGGCATCGCCCAAGCCCTCGCGATGACCAAGTCAATCTACCCCATGGTAGACGTCGAAGCCATCGGTGAGGGTTTTGCTGAGGGGACAACTCTTGAAGAAGCGTTGGAGCTGATCAATCAGGTGAGGCCGACTGCGGAGGGCATAGCTCAGGACCTGGGCATGTAAAGCAAGACAATTATGTAGTCTGTGTCCATTGATGAACATGTTTAACTGTTGTAAATATTTTTGTGAATGTTTGTAACACTCTGCCGAGTACTTGATTATCCTTAGTTTTACCCGGCTACATAGTCTACACTGAGTAGACCAAGATAAACTTGGAAAAAAACGTTCATCTCGTAGAGCTATACTCAGGCAAACTTAGCATAATCGTTGTAGAACTTCATGACTCGGATAAAACAAGCTCAAATTTTATTAATAAGGCATATAATACATGCAACCCCCGACTCACTACTTAGTTGGGACAAGTGATGTAGTGAGTCAGAGTTAAGAACTTTATTCATGTATAAAAATAATACAAAATTCAGGTATAGAAAGGACGTAGCTATTCTATATTCCATGAGTTGTTGACTAGGACACCATCTTCTGTCTTCTGTGGGTAGGCGCCTAGACGTGTTACCTCAGCGATAATGAATGGCCCTTCCCATAAAGGGGATAGTTTATGTCTGTCTTTGGTGGTTTGTATTTTTCTCAAAATGAGATCTCCCACCAAAAAGGCGCGGCCACGAACATTCCGACTGTTATAACGACGTAGGCCTTGGAGATACCGTGCTGACTGGATAATTGCAATGTCCATTGCTTCTTCCAACTGATTGAGTTCGACCAATCGGTCTTCGTTTGATTTGTCTTCTGAGTGGGCCCGAACTCGCGGAGAGCCGAACACCAACTCGGTTGGCAACATAGCTTCAGCACCATAGACTAGGAAGAAAGGAGATTGCCCTGTTGCCTGACTAACCGTGGTTCTTAGAGACCAGAGAACAGATGGTAGTTCTTGCACCCACCGCCCTGCGTATGGTTGTAGTCGGTCGAATACCCTAGCCTTGATACCTTGTAAGACCATGCCGTTGGCACGCTCGACCTGCCCATTGCTTCGTGGGTGTGCCACAGAAGCATAACAGATTTGGGGGTAAAACATGAGTAATCCATCGGGATGATCCGCGCGGTCAAACATGATTGGTGTTTCTGACCAACGCAAATACTAGGGGACGCCTACTGAAACCGAGTTGACTTCGCGTGCTGGCTGCTTCTGTTTTCTCTTGTACTCATATGCAATCGGTCCTTTGAAGATGTGGTTGAGCTCGGCCTGGGGATCTTGGTGTGGAGGCCATGGGCCCCGGGTACCTCACCACCAGCATATGGGCCACTCGGATAGAGGATGGACCGAATCATGCAGTTAGAGATAAGATAGCACCCGGCAGGCATTACCTTGTACAATAGGGAAAACAGAGTCCTAGTCGGATAAGTTTCTATCTCTAAGAAGGAAATCCCTTGGCCGTATCCGGCTGGGATCCTTATCCTGTACCCCTACCCCCCAGTATATAAGGGGAGCCAGGGCGCCCCCTGAGGGCAGAGACTGATAGACGGTCATTGATCGACATACACCTCAAAGGAATACCACCACAACTGGACGTAGGGTATTACCTCACATCGAGGGCCTGAACTAGTATAAAACTCTCTCGTGTTCTTTTGCAATCCATCGGATTTCCCTTCGCCGAGTAGCCCCATAGTATTATTGCCATTATTGCCAGTGTAAAACATCGACACTTGGTAATCGCCGGCTATGCCCGGATCTGGCTTATCCTTGTCTTTGTTGTTGCTAGATGTTGAAGTCTGCTCGGAAGCAAACTTCTTAAGCATGAAGCAGTCCTTAGCCACGTGCTTGCCTTTTGGGTGGAACGGGCATGGCCCGTTCATCACCTTCTGGTACTTGTCTGTTCTCAGGGGTCACGGCCAAGTACGCTCCACAGCAGCCACCACGTTGTCCGACTTGCACTTGCGGTTGCCGGACTTGTTCTGTGCTGGCCCGTCATTGTCTTTTTTATCCTTCTATCAGGGCTCCTTCTTGTTGTCAAGGACCTCAGTGACTGCGTCAGCCGAGTCGGCGTACTTTTTTGCCATGTCAAACAGAGTTTTGATAGAAGTTGGAGGCTTCTGAGTGAACTTGGCAATGAACGGGGTGTCTCTTACTCCCTTGTGGAAGGCGGCGATGATGACCTCGTCCTTGATCTTCGGGATTGAATTACTCTTCTTGGACCTAAACTTAATGGACTGCAAAGGAACACAGAACAATTTATACTGGTTCAGGCCCTTGAGGTGAGATAATACCCTACTTCCAGTTGTGGTGTATTGCCTTTGAGGTTTCTCTGGTGAGATTGTGCTTCTGCCCTTAGGGGGCGCCCTACCTCCCCTTATATACTGGGGAGACAGGGTTACATGATAGGAATCCCAGTCGGACTCCGACCAAGGGATTTTCTTCTAGAAATACAACACACCCGACTAGGACTATATCATTTTCTTATCGTATAAGATAATGTATGTGGAGTCCTTTTGTATCCCTAATTACAAGGTTAGGCCCATACTCTGTCCGAATGGCCATAATGTTTCTTATGAGATACTCGGGGCCCATGGCCTCCACAAGGGCATATCAGAATCTTACCAGAGAAACCTCAAAGGCAATACACCACAGCTGGAAGTAGGGTATTACCTCACATCGAGGGCCTGAATCAGGATAAATTGTTTCGTGTTCATTTGCAATCTATCAAGTTTAGGTCTCATGAGTAGCCCCATATTCTTATTGCCGATATAAAACTTCGACAACAAGTCTTGATCAAATGCCCATAACCGTGGTCATGGCTGTTCGATTAGTATTTTAACTCTGGCCAGAGGTGTACAACTGTACACACAAGACATAGCCCCACACATATTCCCGTGCGCCGGCATGTCACCACGACACCCTGTGAGAGGCTGTGACAGGACCGTTCACGCAACTTCTCCTCAACCATCCACACCACGCTGAGGTTGCACCTACCGACAGGGCACACCATATCGGCCAGGTACCCTCCATGAGCCATGATGGATCCTAAAGCCGATCAACCCGACCCCGAGCCAACCCAACTCCATCACGCCATCCTCACAATAGTGCCTAGGGGTGGGAGAATTACGCTACAAGCCCAGCCGTTGCCCCACACTGGCTTTGTGGTATGTACGAAAAACTGCTCAAGAGGTTCCCACGAACTAGTCTTTAATTGTCATGGGTGCGACTAGTAAAACCATGCACCCACAGCCCAGCATTAGGGTCATATTTTAGTTAAGAAATTACCCATGACCAAAGTTCCATTCTTTCGACACAAAATCAAACCATAAATAAATATGACAAAAAGTGTTATTATTTTTCCCAAGATGAGCTAGTTGACTCTAAGCATGGCTAAGCATCCAAGAAATATATCCTAGTCATATTGTTACCCAGGTTACAAAGGAATAGGGGTCATCAAACTACGGTATTCATCTTTATTCATATAGGTCATATTCCCACATGAAATGATAAAACATGCAAGTTTATTTAAATAAAACAAAGAATTTGGCATAAATTGGGTACAAGATGATCAAGAATACGATGTAACTTGCCTTGCTCTGACTCTGCAACTTCTGCAACCACCTTGTAGTACACAGGAGGGTCAGAAACATCGATTTCTAAGTCATCCAAAGCACAAACAAATAAAAACAGTACATGAGAGCACTAAAACATGAGCTAAAACTATTTTTATGGGTTCTTGGAAATTTTCTAGATTTAATGAAATTTGAATGGAATTAATCAGAGGTCATACGAATTAGTTATGAATTTCCAAAGATTCACTGTGTTTTACTATAGAAAAATAAAGCCTTAATGAATTATTGCACATTAATCAGGATTATGGCGTCAGCAACCCCAGGGTCCAGCGCTGACAGGCGAGGCCCATGGGTCAGTGACCCACGGGTCAGCGGCGCACGGTGGACCAGGTGCACGCACGTGCGGCCGCGGGCATGCGGGCGCATGGACGGCCCTGATCAACCAAGGCAGATCAAACGGCCCACAGTGAACGGGGCTGTGCCCCGCCGGTGCACACAGCCGGCAACGGCACGTGCGGCTCGATGGTCACCACCGGCAACCATCCGGTGCGGTGGGCTACCACGGCGAGCACGGACAAGACGGGGAAGACAAGGGGAGCCTCACCAAGGGGCGGCAGCGACGGGAAGGCGGCCAACGGCGACGAACAGGGGCGAGAGGTGGCGGTGAGGTTCGGGAAGTGGCGGTGAGGTTCGGGAAGACGGCGGCGAGGGTATTCTAGTGGAGATCAACGGTGACGGAGGGCGAACGGGGTCGAGAAGGTCCTGATGAAGATGTAGTTAGGGTTAGGGAAGAAATGGCCGAACGGGTCGACGGAATTTTGCGGCCGAAGGCTGGTGGCAGAACTCACTGAAAGCTTCAACGGGGAGAATGGGCTCCGGCGGCGATGGTGCTCACGGGGATGGTGGCCTAGGTGCTCCGGTGTCCGGTGGAGCTAGCGGTGGTGAGAGGCGAGCTCGGCGACGACTATAGCGGCTGCGGTGCTCAGCTAGAGATGGCGGAAGGCGGTGGTGCTTTGGCTTTTTGGCGTTGGGGCGCTAACGGGCACTGGGAGCTTGGGTTTTTGGGGGAAAAGAAGCGGAGGAGCTCGGGGACGGTTTAAATAGGGATGGCAGCGGGAGATCAAGGCCGTGCCGATCGGAATTTGGTGAAGACTTGCGCGGCGGCCGTGGCGACGTGGGAAGAAATTCCCCTGGGGTCGTGGGCGATAGGGGTGGGGATCATGAGGGAACCACGCAGGGACTCGGTCTGGTTCGTTTGATCCAAGGGCAGAGCGCACGGGGACGGGGCGAGGCAGAAATCGGACGGCAGGGGGGATCGATCCCCTCTGGCTGATTCGGCCGGAGGTTAGGGACAAACCCGACATGTGGGCCCTGGTCCCACATGTTGACGGGAGGGAGAGAGGGGAAGAGCCGGGTGGTCTGACAGGCGGGCCTCGACAGTCAGAGAGAGAAGAGAGAGGAGGTGCACGGGGCATGCAGGCCGTGTGAACAGGCCACGCATAGGAGTGGGCCGCGGCCCGGGAGGGACAAGAAAAAGAGAGAAAGAGAGAAAAGGGAAAAAAAGGAAAAGGGACTTTTCCACAGAGGATTTAATTCGGATAATGGGTTTCGATTTATTAAAAAATATTTCTAGTACTCTAAAAATTCTAGTAAAAATCTTGTTAGTGTTTTTTGGCAAGGGGAATACAAGAAAAATACTCCCAACCATGATGGATTATTATTTTATGTTTTCACCATTAATTAATTTCTCTAGCCTTAATTAAATATTTTCTTTGGACATTTTCTTGGGTATATTTTTGTGTGGCTCTATTAAGAGGAAAAACTCAGGGTGTGACATCCATCCAAGATAGATCAGGTGGTTGACCCAACCACGGGATGCGAACTACTCAGCTTTCTCAACTATTACTCGGGATACCATCAGATAAGCCTTAAGGAGGAGGACCACTTGAAGACTTCTTTTATCATGCCGTTTGGAGCATACTGCTATTGTCACTATGCCATTCGGGTTGAATAACGCTGGTGCAACTGTATCAACGTGCCATCCAGCGGTGTCTTCATACTCAACTCGGGCACAATGTGGAGGCATATGTCGATGACGTGGTAATCAAGACCAAGTTCAAAGGTGATCTCATCGCCGACTTAGAAGAGACTTTACAAAGCCTTCGAAGATTCAAGATGAAGCTGAATCCAGAAAAGTGCATGTTTGGAGTACCTTTGGGAAAACTACTCGATTTCATCGTCTCACATCGCGGCATAGAGGCAAACCTAGAGAAGATGAATACAATCATGAACATGGCTCCCCCGACCAGTCAAAAGGACGTGCAGAAGCTGATCGACTGCATGGCAGCACTCAGCAGATTTGTTTTCTGACCTGGCGAACAGGGCATGCCCTTCTTCAAGCTATTGAAGAAAGTTGCAAATTTTCAATGCATGCCTGAAGCCCAAAAGGCTTTTGAAGACTTCAAGAAATTTCTTACATTACCACCCGTGTTGGCATCACCAATGTTCCAGGAGCCGCTCATATTGTATCTGGCGTCAACTACTTAGGTAGTTAGCACGGTTCTGATCATCGAGCTCGAAGAGCTAGGACATATCCAAAAGGTACAACGACCAGTGTACTTTATAAATGAAGTCCTAGCCGAATCAAAGATACGCTATCCTCAAGTCCAGAAGCTGCTCTACAGACTACTCATCACTATCCCGAAGCTGGTGCACTATTTCCAGTCGCACCAAGTCACAATTGTCACTTCGTTTCCACTAAGGGATGTTCTTCACAACCGCAAGGCCACCGGCAGAATCGCAAAATGGGCACTCGAGTTGATGGCGTTTGACATTGTCTTTCAACCTCGGACAACAATCAAATCTCAAGCACTCACTGACTTCGTGGCCAAATGGACAGAAGTTCAGTTAGCTACACCTGCGGACAAGCTTGAGTTCTGGACAATGTACTTCGACGGTTCTCTAGGATCGGCAGAGCAGGAGCGGGCGTCGTTGTGATGCCACCAATAGGAGAAAAACTTAAATACATCCTTCAAATACATTTTCCAGCATCCCATAATGTCGCCGAGTACGAAGCACTCATCTATGGCTCTGTATTGCCATATCGCTTGGTATCCGAAGATTGGTGGTTCGCGGGGATTCCCAACTAGTGGTGAACCAAGTCATGACGAATTGGACATGCCTGGACGACAACATGGCGGCATACTGCCAAGAAGTACGAAAGCTAAAAACACAAGTTTGATGGGCTGGAAATCACACATGTTTTGTGCGAATACAATGAAGCCGCAGACGAGCTTGCAAACATGGGATCCAAGCACGAAGTGGTCCGGACAGGAGTTTTCATCGAGCAGTTGCTAGAGCCATTAGTTAAGAAAAAACCTGACCCCGACCAGTCGGGGGTTGAGCCAGAGCCAGATTCAAAGGAGGTGCTCATTACCTCTCAAGATTGGCGGACTCCAATGATCCAATTTCTACTAGAACAGCTCCCGGAAGATTGCAACGAAGCCAAGAAAGTCGAGCGCCAAGGAAAAGCTTCATCGTTGTCAGAGAAGAACTTTACCGTCAAAGTGCATCTAGAGTCCTCATGCGCTACGTCACAATTGAGGAGGGCAAGCAGATCCTGCAATCGATCCACTCGGGCATATGTGGCAACCATGCTGCATCAAGGACAGGCTTATAGACAAGGTTTATTCTGGCCAACTGCGGTTACTGACGCTAAAGACATAATTCGGACATATGAGGGATGCCAATTTTTCGCTCGGCAAACAAACTTACCAGCTCAAGAGTTGTAGACAATTTCGATCTCTTAGCCCTTTGCAGTCTGGGGGCTTGACATGGTCAGTGCTTTCAAGAAAACATCAGGAGGGTTCACACACTTGTTTGTCACAGTAGACAAGTTCACAAAGTGGATTAAGGCAAAACCCGTTGCTACTATAACTGCGGCCAGGACAAGACTTCATTATAGGTATTCTTTATCAATTTGGAGTTTCCAATCGCATTATAACGGACAACATCACTCAATTCACCGGGGGCATTTTTCAACATTTCTGTGATGAATTCGGCATCAAGATCTGTTATGCTCTTGTGGCTCACCCATGGATCAATGGGTAGGTCGAGCGTGCAAACGGCATGGTCTTACAAGGTATCAAGGCTAGGGTGTTTGACCGACTACGACCATATGCAGGGCAGTGGGTATATGAACTCCCATCTGTTCTCTGGTCTCTACGAACCACGGTCAGTTGGGCAACAGGGCAATCCTCTTTCTTCCTAGTCTATGGTAGGTTGTGTTACCAACCGAGTTGTAGTTCGGCTCTCCACGAGTCCAGGCCCACTCAGAAGAAAGATCAAATGAAGATCGACTGGTTGAGCTCGATCAGTTGAAGGAAGCAAGGGACATCACAACAATCTAGTCGGCAAGATACCTTCAAGGCCTACATCGTTATCACAGTCGTAATGTCCGTGGCTGTGCCTTTTTTTGTGGGAGATCTCGTATTGCAAAAAATTCAAACCACCAAAGACAGATACAAATTATCTCCCTTATGGGAGTGGCCGTTCATTATCGTTGAGATGACACGCCCGGGGGCTTATCGACTGAAGACCGAAGACAGCGTCCTGATCAAAAACTCATGGAACATAGAACAACTACGTCTTTTCTATATCTGAGCATTGTACTATATATATAATATATATATATATATATATATATATATATATATATATATATATATATATATAAAGTTTTTTACTCTAACTCACTACGCTGATTTCAACCGAGTAGTGAGTCAGGGGCTACATGACGATAATACATCTTCTATTGATTATTCAAACTTGAATCTGTTTTATCTAAGTCACAAAGGCTTACAATGACTACGCTAACTTCTACCGAGTAAAGATTTGTTGGATGAACGCCTTATTATGTGGTCCTGATCCTAAGTATAACATGGCTAGTCGGATAAGTCTAATGACGAATACGATAATTGAAGAATTCGGATATACCTTTACAACAACATAAAAGTACATGTATTACAATATATATGTGGGTGCCATGGGCCCCGGGTACCTCATGACAAGCATATGGGCCACTCGGATAGAGGATGGGCCTAGCCTTGTAATTAGAGATATGGTAACCCTCGGCAGACCTTGCCTTGTATAATAAGGAATATATAGTCTTAGCCGGGTACATTATATCTCTAAGGGGAGATCTCCTAGTTGTAATCCGACGGGGACTCCTACCTTGTAACCCTGTCCCCCAGTATATAAGGGGAGGCAGGGCGCCCCCTGAGGGCACGGCCAGATGGTTCATCAGAATCGCTACCACAAATCCTCAAAGGAATACATACAAACTGGACATAGGGTATTACCTCACAACGAGGGCCTGAACCAGTATAAAATCTCTGCGTGTTCCTTTGCAATCCATCAAGTTTCCATCCGCCGAGTAGCCCCATATTCATATTGCCGGTGTAAAACATCGACAATATATAAGTTATAATTGTTTTCCCTGCACACAGCGTGCTTAAAGAGTTTGTTATGTTTCTAGGCAGAACAATTATAGCTGCAACTCCTCGGCTATTGCTCTTGCGGTGGGCCTCACCAGGTTGATCTGCTCAAGGCCTTGCTCTAGAGTAGAGATGGCAACGGGTGAGTACCCATCGGGTTCCCTTACCCCGTACCCACATATGTTGAAACTAAACGTGCCCGCTCCAACACCCACACCCGCTTGCGGGTGAAGAATTCCCCCATACCCATACCCGTTACAGCAGGGAATGGGATTGAACTTGGGAGGGGTGACAAACGGCAAGGGAGACTAAAAATGCGGCGCAAGCACAACTCCTCGATCGGTCGATCCTAATTCCTGATTCCCAACTCCTTGGTCCCTACGCGGCTGCGGCACTGTGCCCCTGCCTCCCTACCCGTTGCGCGCGTGGCTGCCTCTACGCTTGTTGGCTGCGTTCTACCACCGGTGGAGAATGGCTAGGGATGGAGGTTGACGGATGGATGATTTTATACCTAGGGTTTGATGGTTGTTGGGCCTTAGGCCATCATAGTATTGGGCTAGGCCTATGGGTTTTTTTTACCCATGGGTTAACGAGTTCAGTGACAAGGGAATGTACCCACACCCGGTACACCCAATGGGTAAAGATTTTACCCATTAATAGACCCATGGGTGTGACATTTGGACCATATCTACCTCTTAATAGAGTAAAAACCCATCACGTTTTGAGTCTTGGGGCCCCATTGCCATCTCTAGTCTAGAGTCGTTCCTTCAGCAAACCCCTCGCTGACCACCTCAATATCCACTTGGGAATAAAAAGCCTTGGTCATTGCGAGGGCCTGGGTAATCCCGAAGGTGGCATGCTCGGTAGCAAAATTCTTTAAGACAATCGAAGCGTCTTGAAGTCGTTGTAGTACTTGGGCAGGCGTGCTTGAACCAGAACTGGCTTCTCCCGCCTGCATGATGTCTAATAAAGATTTTGTGAAGTCCACAATGGCGCTCCGCGAGTGTTCTATCACCTTGATTTGCTCGCCAAAGGACTGTGTCTGCACGTTGACCTTGTAGCCTGCCATCCAAAGAAAAGCTATGAGGGAACCTAGTCACTTAATCGACCAAAGCTCAGAAGCAAATAAACAACTTACTCACAAACTCAATATCAACCTTGGACTTTTCCTTTTCAAGATCTTTGAGTTCTTTCCTCAAGCGTTCTATCTCCATGGACTAATTGTGAAGTTTGGTCTCATGAGCTGCAACAGGACATATCCAGACATCAGTAATTTGTAAATGATACCTGAAGCAACTTGGGCATGAGTAGGACTTACCCCGGATAGCCCCAGTCTTCGCCCACAGCTCGTCGCGTAGCTTGTTGATTGAATCCTTCAGCCAGGTCTCCCTCTCCTTGCTGGTTTGTTCCATCTCATTTTTCTCAGACTAGAGTTTAGTGAACTGAATGATCTAGGGAGTAAGCCTGGCAAACACTTGGCTCATCTTCTCAGACTGATCAACAACTTTCTATAGGACAGATTGTTGTCAAATACGATAGTGAGCTACAAGACCATATGACCACCAACAAGGTCAAGCTGCTGTCAGACGGGCTGCTTACCTGGACCTACTGCGAAGCCTTCATGGTGGCCTCAAACAGCTAGATCCACTCCTTTCTGGTGGCCTCCTCGTCCAACCTCAGGGTGTCCTCCCTTCCATCCAATTTAGTCCAATGGATATCTGGGGATAGTCGCGTGGTAGAGCCTTGAGTCTGGGGAGGTCATCTTCGTCCGAGGAGGGAGAAGATGGAGGAGAGGGAGTTGCTGGCCTGGGGTCTTCTGGAAGCTTGGTGTGGGTGCCATGGGCCCTGGGTACCTCATGACAAGCATATGGGCCACTCGGATAGAGGATGGGCCTAGCCTTGTAATTAGGGATATAGCCACACTCGGCAAACTTTGCCTTGTACGATAAGGAAAACACAGTCCTAGTTGGGTGCGTTATATCTCTAAGAGGAGATCCCTTGGCCGTAATCCGGTTGGGACTCCTACCTTGTAACTCTGTCCCCCAGTATGTAAGGGGAGGCAGGGCGCCCCCTGAGGGCAAGAGCACACATAAGCTCGCAGGTTGAGTTGGTTCACCAGAATCACCATCGCAAATCCTCAAAGGAATAACATCACAACTGGACGTAGGGTATTACCTCACATCGAGGGCCTGAACCAGTATAAAATCTCTGCGTGTTCCTTTGCAATCCATCAAGTTTCCATCCGCCGAGTAGCCCCATATATTTATTGCCGGTGTAAAACATCGATAGTTGGCGCGCCAGGTAGGGGCTTCGACGTGATCTACATCTACAAGCTCGATGGATCCAACAACCGAAGTCGACGGCGGCAAATTCTCCCCCATAGATACAATCTCATTCGGAAGCCTCGACTTCGTCGCCGACAAGTTCAGCAACCTCACCTTGGCCAACTCAGACTCAGTCCGACCGGCCGAGGAACTAGCCGGCTCCGCGCCAGTCGGCCCACACGACGCTGCAGCAATCTTTGACGACATGCTACGGCGATCTCCAACACGCCCGAGTCCAGGGACAACTCTTTCTTTCGATGTTCGACTCGGACTCGGTTTTGATCCGGCAGAGATCGGGCTAAGAAAGGAAGAGATCGTCAATCTCCCGTTCGGACTCAGTGACGCCGCAGATATCTTCAATCAACATCCGACGCGGCAAGCCCGATCCCCTAGAGTTCGACTCGGATACGGCCCAGAGCCGATCGAGATCGGATCTAGGGAGGTTGGAATTGTAATCACCCCCATCAACTGCTCCGACTTCGACTCGAAGTCAAACTCCGACTCTCAGTCGGACTCCGACTCTAAGTCAGACAGCAGTTCGGCAAGCTTCTCCCCGCCATGAGAAATCTTCATGGCATCCAAAGGCCCCACTCCTACTCAGGAACCACGCCGACTACATGAGCAACAAGAGGAGGAGGCCTGCCGATTGCGAGAACAACGGGAGGAAGAAGCAAGACGCCAGCTATTAACGCCAAAATTTGGCACAGGTCTTTAGCAGATTTGGTTAAGAGAAAATCACAGATGACCGGTGAAGATTGATCCAGAGGAGACCGAGTTTGGGAAGAGACCGTGAAGACCACAGTATGGCAGTTAATTACTGTGTCTGTTAATTAGGCAATATTAATATTTTATCTTTGGAAAACCTGATCTCGTGTCTGATCGGGTCCTGTTAGTTTTCCTTTTGTAATTAGGAAATCTTGTGCCGTGTCCAGTAAGGACTGTATCAACTCGGGGTATATATACGTATACCCGGGTGCTTTGTAAGACTTCTACATCAATCAGATTAATATAATCTCGGCGCATTGCCACCCCTTCAACGGGTTCTTGCTTCTCGAGCCGGGCTGCATCGGTTAAGTTCGACCTCCTGCGAGAGGGTAAGTCTCGTCACCCTGGACACCGCATCAGCTAGGACTTCCTCGGTTAAGTCCGATATTCTAGTCGGTTTACGGTGGACGGCTTACCACGATATATCTATTTTATCTATGGCTGCATCAGTTTAGTTTGATCTCATAGATCGATTAGGTATATCACATCACGCGTGCGTAGATCGTATCGGCCTACTAGGAGCGATTTATCATCAGTTTGTGCTGCATCGGTTGGGTCCGACCTACTAAATTGCCAGCGATAAATCGTTCCTGCTAGGTTAATATTTTGTGCGCAAGCGTCTTATCGGGATGTATAGCCAATAAGTTATCATGTTTTACATCACGATCGCATTAGATCTATCGGCTCATCGAGGTCTTGTTATCATCATCAGTCTGTGCTGCAACGGTTGGGTCCAATCTACTAGACTGTTGGTAATAACTTTACTCTTAATAAGCCGATGGATTTTATGCGATGTTTTATCAGAGTGCTTAGCCGATAAGTTTGTGGAGGCCATGGGCCCCGGCTACCTCACCACAAGCATATGGGCCACTCGGATAGAGGATGGGCCGAGTCTTGTAATTAGAGATATAGCTAGATTCGGTAGACTTCACCTTGTATAGAAAGGAATATACAGTCCTAGTCGGGTGCGTTATATCTCTAAGGGGAGATCTCCTAGTAGTAATCCGATGGGGACTCCTACCTTGTAACCTTGTCCCCCAGTATATAAGGGGAGGCAGGGCGCCCCTTGAGGGCACGACCAGACGGTTCATCAGAATCGCCACCATAATTCCTCAAAGGAATATATACAAACTGGACGTAGGGTATTACCTCACAACGAGGGCCTGAACCAGTATAAAATCTCCTTGTGTTCCTTTGCAATCCACCGAGTTTCCGTCCGCCAAGTAGCCCCATATTTATATTGCCGGTGTAAAACATCGACAAAGTTATCTTTATATCCAGCCGATTTGTTACAAACATGTCTAGAAAATCGCTGCCAAGTCGGGGCGGCACGATATTGCATATCTCGGTTTTGTTCTCTGTGGCGAGGACCCGGGCGCGAGTACAGGCGAGGGCCCAGGCACGGGCACGAACAACAGGCGAGGACCCGGGCGCGAGTACGAGCAAGGGCACGGGCACGAACAGCAAGCAAGGACCTGGGCCCGGGCACGGGCGCAGGCAACACCTTTTGATCCAGCGCTAGCTTTTATTAATGCAAATCGGCTGAAGTTTATTCAATCTATTTATTTATGCATTCTGCCTATTTATTTTATCAGTTTACAGCCGATTTTCAAGTATCCCTTTGGTAATCGGCTAGTTCAGTATTTGCTTATTATTACTAGTTATTTGTTATGCCATCATCGGCTTCCAGTCGGTGTATAAGTGCTACAGTTTATATCGGCCATCGGCCGATGAGACAAGTCCAGATCGGCTTCCAGCCGATAGGCTCATTGATCTAATATTTTCTATCTCCTTGTCAATTACAGGGTCAAATTGACTGGCATGCCTACGAACCTCAAGATTTTAGGACCTGCACTGGAGTGAAGCAAATCTCTTAGGCCTTCGCGTGTCTCTAAGACGTCGAATGGTCCCCGGTGGTTTTCGGCGTCAACACCAGCGCGCCCGCAACGATGATCTGCGTAGAGCTGAGCGGACTGCACAGCGACAAATCCTCCAAACCCGAGTCGGCGACCATGACATCTTCGTCACGTCGCAACAGAACCTCGTGGCCGCTGCAACTCTGCTGGACACACTCCAGTTTGCGCCTGATCACCAGGCCACCCCGACAATCGCAAGGATCAAAGCCATGATCACCGCTGCTGCATGTCAGCAGCACCAACAGTTGGGCGATACCCCCATACCGACCAACCGGTCGACATCCCCAACGGCAGTCTCATCCACCTCAAAGCGACACCAAGCGGCCGGCTCTAGTCGGCTGCACACGGAGTTGCGCCAAACGTCACTCGGCAACCCCAACAACGACTGGCGGCTCCGAGGTCAACCACGGCGTGAGCTTTAGCAAGACATCAACGCTCGGTACCGCGAATGAGAGGAAGACGAGCAACGCCAACTGGAAGACGAGAACAGGCGCTTCGGCCTCCACCACGAGCGGTTCCGCCGCCGTAGTCGGAGTCAGAGCCCTCACGAAGACGAAGGCGTACCGGCTTTCACTCAGGAGCTACAACAGGTCGACTGGCTGTCAGATTTCAATCCTACTAGGATAGAAAAATACGACGGCAAGACCAATCCTGAGTCCTGGCTCACGGTCTATACTCTGGCAATCCGAGCAGCTGGAGGAAATCACAAAGTCATGGCTAACTACCTCCCAGTCGCTTAACCGACTCAGCAAGGACATGGCTAACAGGACTTCCCAGGCAATCCATCGGCTCCTAGGGAGAACTCCGAGAACGCTTCATCGCCATCTTCTAGGGAACATACGAGAGGCCATCTTCCGAGTACGACTTATATCAGTTACATCAAAGGAAGAACGAGTCTCTTCGTGACTTCATCAAGAGGTTCTCTGCGAAGAAGAATTCAATCCCAATGATCAAGGATGAGGTCGTCATCGCCGCCTTTCGAAAAGGAGTCAAAGACACCTCGTTCATCGACAAATTCACTCGGAAGCCTCCCAACTCTGTCAAGGCTCTATTCGACATGGCGAACAAATACGCCGACTCAGCCCACGCTGTTGCTGAGGCCCTTGAAGATAAAAAGGCATCCTGACAGAAGAAGCGGGAGGGCACTGACGACGCGGTCCCGACTAAAGTTGGGAATCGCAAACACAAGTTAGACGGCTTCATTGTGGCAATCGGTCACAATCGTCTTCGACTTTCAACAATTGAAGATTATCAGAACAACAAGTGACATACTTGGGGGCTCACAAGCTCAAACTCAAGGATGGCATACCCACTCCAAAATATCGAACAACTAAGTCGCTTCCTGATAAATATTTCTTCACTCGGCCTTGCCAATGTCGCAACCGCTTACACCTAATAGGTGTACAAGCTGCACTTTTTTCTGTTATTTCTCTTAAATGATCACAAAAGTACTCGAGTAGCATAAATCCTGATCCGTGAAACTTTGCTCCATGAAAGACAAACTCAAGTCACCCAAAATGCCTGTCTGGGAAAGAGCCATGAGCCAACTCCCGACGCTAGGGGGCTATGACTAGTCGGGCAAAGTGCTTAAACGTAAGGGGTCAACTACTCGGGGAAATTAATATCAATAAGAGAAAGAACATGTGTTTACATATATTGTAAAATACATTTTATTCGGGTGATTGTTTTCATCATCAGATGCTACTCATCCGATATCTTTATATTGTAGGCCCAGCTCCGGATACGCGTGACAGGAACTCAGGGCTGCGAGCCTATCTCCTACGCTCAGGGGCTGGACAAGTCTGCCAAAATACACTCGGGATGCTCCACGAGGGCTACTGACCGAGTACTTGCGCCAGTCGGGACGACATCTTCCCCGGCTACGCTCCAAGTGAGCTTACGACCGAGCTCCGACACTAGTTGGGGGTCGTATACTACTAGACTGGGTGAGGTACGCCCCATGAGGGTCGCCAGCCGAATCCTATGCTAATGCTACGATCGGGTACCTTATTTGGTCACAACTCTGTCAGGTTAGGTACACCCCATGAGAGTCGCCAACCGAATCCTATGCTAATGCAAGGTTCGGGTACCTAGCTTGGCTATAACTCTGTTGGGTAGGGTATGCCCCATGAGGGTCGCTAGCCGAATCCTATGCTAATGCAAGGTTCGGGTACCCTACTCGGCTCTCCTGAAGTCAGAGAAGACTTACATCGTCAAAGTGCATCTGGAGTTCTTATGCACTGCGTCACACCTGAGGAGGGCAAGCAGATCCTGCAACATACCTACTCAGGCACCTATGGCAACCAGGCTGCATCCAGAACGTAAGTCGGAAAGGCTTGCAAATAAGGATTTCTCTGGTTGATTGCGGTTACCGACACCAAAAAACTCATCCTATCATGCGATGGATGATACTTCTATAAAGCTATGCTGGGTAGGTCGGCTCAGGCCGGCTTGTTTGGTAGCAGCCACCAAGATATGAGTTTCTACAGTAGCATGCTCTATGTGGGCCGCCCGCAGGCTGAGTTGAAATTATAGCGCTGGTGCTACTAACAGGAGCCGATGAGGTCTCGAGGATATATCCTTACAAGGATCACAAGCTGGTCTTCATTAAAATTGGGGATGCAGGTATCTTTCTCGGGTACACCTGACCACGCCGTGGATTTATTTTCATAAAGTGGTACTCGGCCTACATGCGTGGCCATCAGTTGCCATGAGCAACATTATTCCCGCCGACATGACGCTGAAGAGTCTAACTTTCGAGTAGTGCACTACTCGGAAGAGACTATAAATATCTTTTCCCGCTGACATGATGCGGAGGAGTCTAACTTCTGGGTGGGACGCCACTCGGAAAAGACTATAAACCCCCTCTTTCCAACTGACATGACACTGAAGAGTCCCATATACGAGTAGCATCCTACTCGGCAAGACTATAAACACATATTCCGACTGACATGAAGTCGAAGAGTCCTACATACGAGTAGTTCCCTACTCGGCAAGACTATAAATCATATTCCGGTTGACATGATACTGAAGAGTCTCATATACCAGTAGTAATCTACTCGGGAAAGACTTCCAGGTTAAAGATCTTTGACTTTATGTTTAATTGTCTTCACAATTAAGCACAAAGTCGAGGGCTACACCTAATAGATGCACCTATTCGGTGCACACTATTTATATATCTACATGGAGCCCTTCATAGCCTCGCTGCCAACTGACATGAAGTAGGACTCAGGAGAAGTACTCAGGAGCAATGCACTCGGGAAGACTTCACCGTGGAGGATGAGCACTCGGCATCAGCTGTGACTCGACTATGAAGGTCTCAGGGGCTACTGTGGGTGCCATGGGCCCTGGGTACCTCATGACAAGCATATGGGCCACTCGAATAGAGGATGGGCCTAGCCTTGTAATTAGGGATATAGCCACACTCGGCAGACTTTGCCTTGTACGATAAGGAAAACACGGTCCTAGTTGGGTGCATTATATCTCTAAGAGGAGATCCCTTGGCCGTAATCCGGTTGGGACTCCTACCTTGTAACTCTGTCCCCTAGTATGTAAGGGGAGGCAGGGCGCCCCCTGAGGGCAAGAGCACACATAAGCTCGCGGGTTGAGTTGGTTCACCAGAATCACCACCGCAAATCCTCAAAGGAATAACATCACAACTGGACGTAGGGTATTACCTCACATCGAGGGCCTGAACCAGTATAAAATCTCTGCGTGTTCCTTTGCAATCCATCAAGTTTCCATCCGCCGAGTAGCCCCATATATTTATTGCCGGTGTAAAACATCGACACTTGGCCCTTCAGTTGGCTCTGTTATTGGCTCTACAACCGGCTCGGCAGCTGACCGACCAGGTGAAGTTGGAGGTTCGCCTAAGTGCATTGCCTCGCCTTCAGGGGCTGGGGCGGCACTCGGCTCGAGTTGTTGCATTGCGGCTTTTGCACCAGTCGGGGCCGGGTCGATGATGGGGGTAGGTGGCGTTGTCCCTTTGGGATCAGCGTCATTTGCTTTCCTGCATGATTATTCAGCAATCAAGACATTGCAAAACATTTCAAGTTATTTGAAAATAAAAGACCACATACCTCTTGGAAGTCTTAAACCTCCACCCCTGAGAATTACAGGGGGAGGTAGTCGGCGAAGAGCCCGAAGGCTTACTCCGGCAGGGTATGCCGCTTGGTGTTGGGCCTTGAGGTGTGGCACCAAGCGAGATCTTGCTAGCACTAATCGGCTCCGCACTCGGTGCGGCCGACTGGGTTGGTGGTGTGGCTAGCGCTGCACCTCGAGCTACGGATGGCGCTGAAG
Source organism: Oryza meyeriana var. granulata (assembly GCA_003991445.1). Taxonomy (NCBI): domain Eukaryota; kingdom Viridiplantae; phylum Streptophyta; class Magnoliopsida; order Poales; family Poaceae; genus Oryza; species Oryza meyeriana. The sequence continues at coordinate 272,233 of RYFJ01001855.1, read as the reverse complement.
CTACGCCATCGGCGTCCCTGATCTTAAGTTCGCCTGATGCCTTGGTGGGAGTGCTCTTGGGCTTGGTATGGTCCTGAACAGGTTGCTTTCTAGCTCGCTTAAAGCTGGGTTGGTCAACCGATGGGTTAGCCAGCCATTTTCTTGACCCCCCCCCCCCAGTCGTTAGGCTGGAGGGATTTGACACAAAGCCGATATTTTCCTGCAAGCAATGCATATGAATACAATTTCATACACGTCAGATACACAGCATTCACCACGAGTAAGCATCAAGATGACAAGATATCAGAAGCTTACTGACGACCTTGGCCTTTTCAAGCAGTAGGGTTTTGGATACTTCTCAGTGTCTAGAGTCTTTACTACGCCACTTATAAAGTAGCACAGCAAAGTATCTGTCACCGTGTCCTTCACGGTGAGGTCGGTGCACTCCCGGATTGGATTATTCTTTCCCTGGTACTCATACCCAGGGTGGATCCTTGCTTTAAGGGGCTACATCCATGGGTTTTGGAATGCCGGGCAACCTAGAACCCAGTCAGACCTTTGTTCTTCAGGATTTCAATTCTCTCTACAAGCTACCGCACCTGCACCATCTCGGCTTCCAAGGGGAGTGATTGTCGGACCCGGGTTTGACCCCGAACCCTATGTGTGTACCGTGCTAGTCCCACGATCAATTGCTAGCACACACATTCAACATTGACATCATAATCCATACATCACAAGTTCAGCTCACAGCAGTCCAAACATAAGTCGTACAAGAGTCTAGACTTAGCGATTACATAGAGGCCGACCGGCCAAATAGAACAACAAAATAGCAAAGAGTTCAACAGCGGAAACAAGATAAAATAGGCACCAAAACCAGCAAGTGTGCCTCTGCCCGCCCACAGGCAACCAACCGGTAAGCCCTAGTAAGCACCGTCGTCATCGTCTCCAAAACCCGCTGCATAGAAGTACCCGATTGTCGGGTCCTCCTCAACCATCTCTAAAAAAAAGAAGTCACACAAGCGTGTGTGAGTACAATACGTACTCCGCAAGACTTTTAGTGTTTGCAATTGATCAAGGGGGTGCTTGCCTTGCTTCTGGACTTCTTGGTACTCCTCTAATTCCTCCTCAACTGGGTCAGCAACGTCGTGTTCTACGAGAATACCAAATGAATGCAATGAAAACAACGGCAAAATTAAACAGTACAGGAAGTACAAATATTTTTGCAGAATATGGAAGTGCATGATTTTAGATGAATTTAGGAAAAAGAATCGCTTGAATCCGAGTTCGTATGAGGGAGATACGGCTAAACGAAGTCTGCTCTGTCCTAAAATCGAAAATAATTGAGAAACAGCGTTTTCGCTCAACCGAACTGCTGAAACAGCTGGAAACAATCTACCGACTTAACGGCTGGTCTATTTGGGACGTTTTCAGTTCTAGGGGCATATTTATGGTACGAAACCTACATGTGTGCTGCTGTGAACCTAAGGACAACTCCCAAAAGTGGATATACTCCAACTCGCTAGGATATTAATCGCACACGCTCACACGTCACTAAAACGGCCTAACACGTGAAATCCACCGGGCGTGAAGTTTAATCTAAGGCATTTGGGGGCGTGGAGGGTTTCTAGGGCCTAGGGGTCACTGGAGGTACAAGTGGAACCTATGGGAAGGCTTCGGTAGTGGCGAACGCCTCGGTCCAAAAACGATGTCTTCATATGCGCAAACTACATGTCTTTGCACGTTAACAACAACCGGCAAAATCGGAAATTCAACAGTAGCTGCTCTACTCGTGGTTTTATCCCGTTCTAACGCTAGTGGGGCCAACCCGGCTTGCATGGAGCTCATGGGGTGGCTGCCGCTCACTCAAACACAAGCGCACCTAAGGTGTTCGGTGAAAAGCCAAACTAATGCACGGCTTGTCTACCTCTGCCCTCTTATGCTCTAGTGCATGGCTAGCGTATGTAGGGCACGTAGAAGCTCTAGGGGTCCTACATGCAAGGTCGTAGGGCTCTAATACATGCGGCCATGCTCCGATTGAGCCTCATCCACACATGTGGCCATGGTGGTGATGCTTGGGTGGATGGCAAAACAATGGCATGACAGGCCAAGCCAAGGACGTGGGGAGAACTAGTGGCCTCCCAGGAATAAAAAGGAAGTACATGCAGAAACAGAAGCTCCCCGAAGAGTGCAGGTCGTGGGGTGCGACGTTGAGGCGGTGGTCGGCTTGGCAACAGGGTCGCTCGTGATGGAGGCTGCAGACAAGTGCTATGATGAGCTCAAAGAGTGAAGGAAAGATGGTGATATGGCCAGGACAGCGCTAACTCACCAGGGCGCAGTTTAGCAGCCGCAAGATCTCGGCGGCACCCGGTCGGCGTTGCAAAACACGATGGGGCTGCAGTGGTGCCTGCTGCTTGCCGAGGGCGAAAACGGAGTTAGGTCGGGCAAGAACACGTGGTGACATAGCTGAGACAAGGTAAAACTCACCGGAGCTCTTAGACGAAAAGCGTGTGCTCGCCGGCGCCGTGGGCGGCACCTCACGTTCTCAGCGAACCAAGGGGCAATCCTTTGGGTCCTTGGCAGGTGAGAAAGAGGGCGAGCTGGGGAAGCAGGAGGACATAGGCTTGGTTAAAAAGGAAGGCAGGGAAGGAGAGGAGAGGGGAGGGCGCTGGTTCTCCATCGGTCTCGCGATGATGTGTGCGGGTAAGCGTGCAGCAGGACGGATGGGACAGGGCAGGGCGTCGCTAAGGCTGTCGGGGGCATCTCGCGAGGTCCCAAGGTGGCTCTGCCACTCCCTCTCACGTGGTCTGGGGCGCACAGAGGAAGCCACCTGGTCGAGCCGCACGGGCAGAGAGAGATCTTCGCGTGATCTCGTTTGGATGATGCAGACAGGGCACAGAAATAATAGTACCACATATCAAAGATTCACACATGAGGACTATCTCCAACAACAATACGATCCAAACACGAGACCCATTGGATGAATGCGCGGGCAAGGGCGCAGGCTCGCGAGAGAGGGTGCGGCGCGGCTCGGGAGAGGCGCGGGCGCGAGCTTGGGAGCGAGAGGGCGCGGGCGCGGGCTCGCGAGAGAGGGCACGGGCGCGGGCTCGCGAGAGAGGGCACGGGCGCGAGCTCGGGCGAGGGGGCGCGCGCGGGTGCGGGCGCGAGCGAGGGCGCGGGCTCGGGAGAGGGCGCGGGCGAGGAAGAGCGGGCCGGGCGCGAGAGAGGCACGGGCCCCGGTGAGTGCGCGGGCGCGGACGAGGGCGCGGGCTCGGGAGAGGGCGCGGGCGCGAGAGAGCGTGGGCGCAAGCGCGAACTCGAGAGAGAGAGCCTGGGCATGAGAAAGGGCGTGGACTCGAGAGAGAGCCCGGGCGCGAGCTCGGGACAGGGCGCGAGCGCGGGCGTATTTGCTCATCCTCTATCCTTTCTCCTTGGGGCCCGACTACAGCCAAAGCCGCCGTCGCCGAGAAGCTCGCCGGCTCTACTCTTTGCTTTGCCGGACCATCCACTCCCAGTCCGAACGGTCCGTTCCTGTGGGCACCCCGAAAGTGCATTATGAGAGAGTAACTATTATGGCAACGCGAACTATCTAGATGGATGGGGTCTCGAATAAAACCCGAATAAATGCGGTAACCATCCATCCTCATCGCAGACTTGCAATAATCTTTACCCACTCACAATACAAATCCAAAATGCCGAGAAATGTACAAAAGAGATAATTATAAGGATAGCTTGCCAGTCCTCCCCATCATACGCCCGTCAAACCACTCGATGGTGGCGACCAAACACGATACGTACCCCAGAGGACTCGAACCACAATAGCTATCCCTCAACCATCTCAATTATACACAACTCATACTCATGTTCAGCTAGTCCCCAGGAAAGCGACTAGCCTCACACTTTCATCGAAAGCAATTGATAAACATCACAAGTACTCTAATTATGGATAAACGAGAAGTAGAGTATAAATATTACATAGAGGGTTCACATCCTAATTCATCACAAAGTGACACAAAAGATTTGCAGCGGAAAATAAACACAAAAGACAAGAACCAGTGGTGCCATACCCAACCACAGGGTAACCAACTGGGGAAAGAGCTTAACTACAACTACACATTATCCTCGCCACCCTCGGCAGGATAATAGTAGATCACATCATCGTCGTCGTTGTCCTCACCTGAAAAGATGCAACGTGAGTACGAATGGTACTCCGCAAGACTTACACAATAATAATAGTACAAAGGAATCATGCTGGTTTCTACATCAACGAAGAAGGCTATATTGACTTGATTTTGCACAAAGCTGATTTTATTGAGCAAGTAATACTTGAAACTATAAGCATTTTGTGAAATAACTCAATCTGAATTTTTAAGACAGCAAGTATATGGTTCTGAAAATGGAACATAAATGAGCACCAACCGTGTTCTAAACATCATCAATGGGCCACCATTGCCCAAACAATTATGCTACACAAGCATATCCTTTCTCATGACTAAACCAAGTCATATTTAATATCCAAAAACCTTTTATAGAAACCCCTTTCATCCATGACTATCCTAAATCATGATATAGTCACATAATCTCGTAACTATATCTCCCAAGTTTGTCGCTAACATACATTGACTAACACATCAAGCGGTCGTCCTGTAACCGTGGACACGGCTATTCGAATAGTTCTTACTCTGATCAGAGGTGTACATCTTTACCCACACGATGTGATAGAAGCCCAACGGCTACACTCTAGTTTGATACGTACATATCTGTACCCACACTCTACACATTGAGTGCGGACTAGAGGTCACAGCAAAACCTTTCGCACGCTTAGCCCCAACCACCTAAACCACGTCTGGGCCCCCGATGACTTAGTCGTGCGTGTGTGATGACTAAGCGGCTCACCGCGTGGGAGGCACCTCCGGCCACAGCCAGGCGCGCTCGAGTCCTCCCAACGGAAATCCCTCCTCACGACTGCGACGATAATGGGCGTAGATGGCCACAGCCTCCCGTGCTACTAAGTTAAGCCGTCCCACTCCCGACGTGTGGAAGTACGTAGGGGTGCTTGATATAGATGTCAACATGTTCGGTCCTTTACGACCCAGACGGAGCTACGTGCATCGGGAAACACCATCCCTTCATCGCCCTATCATCCGTCCAAGTCAAAACAATATTTTCAATTATTATTCAAGGTTATTCTTTCAGATTTGAACCCATTTATTCGCTTTAAACTAGTTTGAACCGATAGCTCCATCTATCGGATTTTCTAAGTCTAGATTTAAGCATGGCTAAGCATTCGGTAAAATAAAAGTATCCCAAAGTCTTAACCAGGGGTGACAATGTATAAACATGGCATCAATAACCAAGGAATGGAAATGCATACCAATTGGTATATTGACTCTACCCGTCCCATTTTAAAATAGACTAAGCATGCATATAGATATTGTTTCACAAACCAAATCAATTTATTGAAACATAGGTTCAATATGCTTAGACGCTTGCCTTGCTGCCAGCGATAGGTCACTCTCAAGCTCTGGGTTAATCTCCACGTACTCCGTATCCTCAGAATCTATCGATAAGAAGCAATATGTAAATAAGAAGCAATTAAACATGCCTATGCAACATGATCAATTAATTATGAGATAAATACAGTAGGTATGGCATGTCCTAATAAGATTTTAGGATAAAGAACCAAGTCATTTGCATCCCTGGATTGGGAGATACAAAAATGACAAGGTGGAAGGGCTGAAAACGGCAAAAGCTGAAACTATCGGAAAACTCTAAGTGGAAAATATGTGCTTGCCTTCTCTGGTAGGATTTTATAAGTGTGAGCATTTTTATGTGAAAATACATATCTTCCTGGTTCCGACAAAATTTGGTTTACTGCAATCCGATTTAAAATGATTTAGATATCAATTTTACAAGTTTAACAAAAAGAAAGGTTAGAAAATTACTTAGGCCTATTTTGGGAGGTATTTTTATCAAATACAACTTTTCCACAGTAAGTTTACAATTTTCTGAGTTTAACAGAAGTGGTTTCACATTTTTGGCAAATAGGATGAATTTTATGGGAATATTTCAAGTTATTAAGCCCAAAATAAGTCAATTTTGCTTCATATTATTTTATGGATATTTTCTGTACAGAAGTTGTCCTATCTTATTTTACAGTAATAAAGTTCAGAAATTTACAGAGCTAACAAAATTGGTTTCACTCAATTTGGAGTCAAAATGGAGAAGGTATGGATTTGCAAAGTTTAGCCATTTTTCTGTTGTAAGATAAATCTTTTAATTACTTTTCCTATTTCTTTCTTCTTTCTTCTTTTCTGATTTCCCTTGCAGCCCGGGCCCGCAGGCCAGTGAGGCAAAGCAGAGCAGGGCGCGAGAGCAGGGCGCGAGGGCGCGAGGGCGCGGGCAGACAGAGCCGGCGAGCTTCTCGGTGGCGGCGACGGCGATGGCGGCGTCGGCTGTAGTCGGGCCCCAAAAAGAAAAGATAGAGGAGTTCACGGCGGAGCTATGGGTGGTATTCTTGACACCTCGGGTGACCGGAATCTCGCCGGCAGCGAGCTCCAGCGGCGGAGTGGTTCGGTTGGCTAGCCGAGACTCGGCTACGGCCGGGTTTCAGGCCAAAACAAAGCATGCCTTAGGTCTAAAGGTACCAAGATGCCCTCACTGAAGGTTGTACTGTCTCGTGAAACGGAAACAGCAACGGCGACGCGAACTTGCCCGGCGCGCGAAGCTTCGGGTTCCACGGCCGGCGTCTCTCTTCGCTCGACTGCGGCCGAGGTCAGGTGCTCCACCAGGTTAGGATCTCTTAAAGATAGTCTCAGGCAAGAATCGACGGATGCTCACCGTATCAACGAGAATGGCAGCGGCGAGCGATGATGATGTTGGGAAGAATGTCGACCTCGAGCTTCGATACCACAGCCATTCTTTCGGTCGTCTTCTGGAGACAAGGCGATGCGAAATAGAGCGCGGTGCTCGGCTGGATTCACCTGAGCTCGCCGGAACATCGACGATGTTGTGGCGGTGCTCTACTGACGGAAGGTCGAGGACGACGGTGCTTCGGCTGGCAATTCCTAGGCTGCCAAGTACCAAAATGAACTATTAGAAGTGTACAGCATGTTTTGGCAAAAGAGGCAATAGATGAGTTCACCAGAAGCTAGCTGGTTTCTGTCGAACACTGCCGCCGCGCCGGGAAGATGAAGTGCCGCGTGATTCTTGGAGGCTTCCGTGGGTTTTCTCGGGCCGGTGGATCGCGAGAGATGAGGAGAGGTTCTGCTGGCGAGATTAGAGGCGAAATGTCGAGGTCTCCAAGTTTGAGCTCATCTAGGTCTCTCTGTGTGCGCTTGAGGTGAGAAAGAAGGGTAAAAGCAGAGGCAGGCAGTACACGTCTGGCTCATGCATCGCTGAGTTGCTCCACTCCACAGTGTCCTTGGTGTCCCACACGTCAGAGAATACTTTTCTACACATTTGTGTTAGGCATAGCCTATGACATGTGTCCTTGGAGTAATTTCCTATGGAGAGAAGAGCGTATGGTAGAAATGGGTGAAACTCACGTCCCCAAGACTGGAAGAGGCTTACAGTCCAAGGCCCTGTTGTGGGTCCCACTGGCTCAGTGAGAGATGAGAGGAGAAATCTCTAGAGACTAATGTTGGAGCCTGTATGACAGCTGTCTTGCATCTATGATTTCAGTAGATAAATAAGGAGATAAATTAATGGAAAAATTACTGGAGGTAGAGGAAGATGTGTTTAACATGCTGACCAAATTTCGTTCCTAGAAGTGTTTGTTCATCTTTGGTAAAATTGCAAAGTACACACAACCCAGTTTTTCTGCAGTTGTTTATGTCCCTAGGGCTTTGCTCCGATTATTTCATGTGACTTCTTTGCGAATTAAAATAAACCAAAATTCCTGTAATAGGGTTAATGGTTCACACCTGTTTAGAATTGCACTGTCTAATTAATCTTCACTCTTATTCGTGAATTTAGAAGTAAACTAAGTTTGTCTCCAGCCAGCTTCTAGTTGCTGATTGACGACTTGGGGTTGAAGTTATTTATTGAAGCCGATAAAATTATGTAAAATTTACATGTGGGTATTTGTGAGATAGTGCTTACAGGAATTTTTCCGATGTTTTATGTGCAACCTAACATCATCAAAAGAAAAATCCTTAGACTGTACCAATGCATATGCAAAGAGAAGAATCCAGCTGAAACTGTTTGGAGATTTTTAAGAGTCTAAACTAATGAAATAAAATTCTGCGAAAAATTATTATTGATCATGATGAAACAGCTAGTATTTGAATAAATTATTTCCCACATATGTTTCTGTTCAATTGAGCACTTTTAGAGTTGCTAATGTTCCGATTAGGGTTTTATTGTATGATGGTTTTAAATTTTGCAAACTTTATTTGCAAAAGTGACAAAGCAAGAATTTAGTTTGTGCACACTCTATTGCAGTAGTCATAACCCTAATTTACCTGAAATTAGATTTTGGGGCTGTGACATTCCATTGTCACTGTTTGCGCCTGCTCAGATTTGCCCCAAGGCGCTGGTTTATACAGATCGCAGACGATCTTTAACCCGTTAGGCTGAGACTTTTTCATGCATGAAAGATGACATGAAGAGCATGCAGATGGAAAAATGGTTTATGCACCAAAGATCAAAAGGCTGTTACAGTATGACCAGCACTCCAATACTTGGGAGGATTTCCAACAAAGAGGCAAGGAGGGTTCTGGATTTATACAGTAAAACCACTCCTTATGCCATCCTTTAAAGGAGGTCTTTAGGGAAAGTGAAGATATTTTATCTTATGCAAGCGTAGCCCAGCTCCCCCTATACCTGAGGTTGGATTTGGATGTTTGATGTGAAAGAAAAAGCGAAAGAGATTGAAATGGATTGAATCCCTAGAAGCTTCACAATGATCACAAAAATAGCAATGTGAAGTGATGGAGTTGGATTGAGGTGATGATGCGAAAACCCCTATTGAAGAAAAGTCTCGAAAACGACGATTTCGTGGGAGTCGGGGTAGGATCGTTCACCTTGGCTGAACGTCAGTTAATCAGCTACCTAGCTTGAAGACGCTTGATCTTTTCCAAATGTGCCAGCTTCGCCTAGCATGCGGTGACGTTTCTACAGAACGAGGGAACGTCGAAGAAGGATATCGCATGTTGAGCTTAGAGAGATAAGGGAAAGGTGTCTGTGGGGAAGGAATCGATCAGATCGGAAGCTTCAGATCTCGGAGGGGAGCTCGATGTGTGTGAAACCCTAGATTGGACGAGAGATACAAGGCTTTGCACGCGATTTGGAGGTGAAAAAAGTTTGCGATTGGAAGAAAGAGAATCATTTCTCTTTCTCCAGGATTTATAGGCCTGCGCTAGGGTTGATTGGCCAGCTTGCTCAGTAATGGCCTTAAGATATAGCTTCTAAATAGCATGTCCTATGAGCCAATAGCCAGCTATGTTTAAAATCACAGTTTGGTCTATTTCACAGGAGCCGATTAAACTAATCAATATGCTTTATGTTAATCTTATTTGCGGGATACGTGTTTAGATATCTGTATATTTAATAGATTAGGATATGTCCTTATAAGATCATAGCTGGTCTCCATCGAAAAATTGAGGGATGCATGGTATTCTCAAGTACACCTAATCACATAATGGATATAACTCCATATGATACTCGGCTTACATGCTTAGCCAAATTGTCTTAAGCAAAAAATTTTCCAACTGCTATGATGCTGAAGAGTCCAATTTTTGAGAAATATATCACTCGGAAAAGACTTAAAGGTTAAAGATCTTTGACTTTATGTTTAATTGTTTCTCAATTAAGCACAAAGTCGGGGCTACACAAAATATGTGCATCTATTCGGCATACACTGTTCAAATGTTTCCATGAAGCCCTTCATAGCCTCATTGCCAGCTGACATGAAGTAGGACCTGGGAAAAGAAGCACTCGGACAAAGAGTACTCGGGAGCAATACACTCAGGAAATCTTCACCATGGAGGATGAGCACTCGCGTCAGCTGTGACTCAACTATGAAGGTCTCAGGGGCTACTGTGGAGATGTTGACGCCGAAAACCGCCGGGGTCATTCGGCGTCGTGGGACACGCGAAGGCCTGGGAGATTGCTTCACTCCAGTGCAGTCTAAAATCTTCAGTTCGTAGGCGTGCCAGTCAATTTGACCCTGCAATTGACAAGGAATTAAAATGTTAGATCAATGAGCCAATCGGCTGGAAGCCGATCTGGACTCGTCTCATAGGCCGATAGCCGATACGTACTGTAGCACTTATACATCGACTGGGAGCCGATGATGGCATGATTAGTAAATAATAATAAGAAAATATCGAACTAACCGATTGCCAAATGTGGGAGCCATGGGCCCCGGGTACCTCATTACCAGCACATGGGCCACTCAGATAGAGGATGGGCCAGATCATGTAGTTAGAGATAAGATAGCACCCGGCAGGCTGTGCCTTGTGCAATAAGGAAACCTAGCCTTAGTCGGATAGGATTCTATCTCTAAGAAGGAAGTCCCTTGGTCGTATCCGACTGGGATCCTTACCATGTACCCCTGTCCCCTAGTATATAAAGGGAGGCAGGGCGCCCCATGAGGGCACGGCAAGATCATCGATCTATATACACCTCAGAGAATAACACCTCAACTGGACGTAGGTATTACCTCACATCGAGGGCCTGAACCAGTATAAATCTCCCTGTGTTCCTCTGCAATCCACCGAATTCCAGGTCGCCGAGTAGCCCCATAGTATTATTGCCGGTGCAAAGCATCGACAGTTGGCGCGCCAGGTAGGGGACCGGCGAATTCTTCATCAACAGATTCGATGGATCCCATCAACGGAGTCAAGGGCTACAAGTTCTCCAATGGAGACACCATCACCTTCGGGAGTCTTGATTTCGTCGCCGATCAACTCGGTAATCTTTCCTTGGCTGAAGCAGATCCAATCTCGCCAGCCGAGGAGCCAGCCGGCGTTGCGCCAGTCGGCATCTCCTTCGACGATCTACTACGACAGTCCCTCACATCGCCGGACGTCGGGACAACTCTCTCCTTCGGCGTCCGACTCGCGCTAGGCCTTGAGCCAACGCGGGTTAGGCCAAGAGGGGGAGAGATCGTCAATCTCCCGTACGGATTCGGCGACGCTGTGCATCTACAACCCGCGCAGCAGACCCGACCTCCAGCGATTCAGTTCGGACATGGTCATGAACCGTTTCAGATTGGATCTAGAGAGGTCGAAGTCGTCCTAACTCCGATAAACTACTCGGAGTCCGACACCAAGTCGGATAGCGGTTCGAGCACCAACTCGGACTCCACCTTGGCAAGCTTCCTCCTCCCCCGCGAGATCTTCATGGCTTCAACGCCACCTTCCGAGGTGCGCCGACTGCAAGAGGAGCAGCAAGAGGAGGCGCGCCGACTACAACAACAAGAGGAGGCCAACCGACAAGCTCGCAATGACGGGCTTCGACAGGCTGGGCGAGCCGCCCAGCAGCAGCTCCTCCAAACCAAAGTCGGCGACCACGACGTCTTCGTCACGCCACAACAGAACGTCGTGGCCGCCGCAACTCTGCTAGACACGCTCTAGCTTGGGCCGGATCATCAGGCCACACCAACTATCGCCAAGATCAAGGCGATGATTACTGCAGCCGCCTGCCAGCAGCAAGAACAGTCAGGCAACACTCACATACCGACCCATCGGACGGGCTCTCCAGCGGCGGAGTCATCTGCATCAGCGCGACGTCGGGCGGCCGGCTTCACCCGGCAGCACGAAGAGTCCCGCCAAACAACGCTCGGCAATACCAACTACGACAACCGGCGGCGTCGCCAATACGACCGCCGACCCAATCAAGACCTCCGAATGCAAATACAACGCGACCTTCGCCACACCATAAGAGCCCGACGCGAAGAGCGCGAAGAGGATGAACGCCGCCGACTGGAGGATGAACACGAGCGCTTCGGTCTCCATTACGAACGGCTACACCGCCAAAACCGAAGCCCAAGTCCTCACGATAACGAAGGCATTCCAGCCTTTACTCGGGAGTTACAGGACGTCCGCTGGCCAGTCGGCTTTAAGCCTACCGGAATTGAAAAGTACGACGGCAAGACCAACCCAGAGTCCTGGCTCACCGTTTACGTCCTAGCAGTACAAGCTGCTGGGGGCGACAGCAGAGCCATGGCTAACTACCTCCCAGTCGCATTAGCTGACTCGGCGAGGACATGGCTGACAGGCCTCCCAAGGCGGTCGATCGGTTCCTGGGGACAACTCAGGGAGCGGTTCATCGCTAACTTCCAGGGGACCTACGAGAGACCGGCTTCCGAGCACGACCTTTACCAGCTGCATCAAAAGAAGAACGAGTCTCTGCGTGAATTCATCAAAAGGTTTTCCGAGAAGTGCAATCAGATTCCAAGTATCAAAGACGAGGTCATCATCGCCGCCTTCCGCAAGGGAGTAAAAGACGCCCCGCTCATCGCGAAGTTCACTCGGAAGCCACCATCCACTGTCCGGGCTCTTTTCGACATGGCCAACAAATACGCCGACTCGGCTGAAGCCGTCGCTGAGGCCTTCGACGAGAAGAAGGAGCCCCGACAAAAAGACAACAAGGCAAAAGCCGACAACGAGCCGTCTCAGAATAAGTCTGGCAGCCGCAAGCGGAAGTCGGACAACGAGGTGGCCAACATGGAGCGCAGTCGGTCGCGGCCCCAGCGGAACAACGACTATCAGAAAGTCATGAGCGGGCCTTGCCCCTTTCACCCCAAGGGCCGGCACGCGGCCAAAGACTGCCACATGCTCAAGAAGTTCGCCTCCGAGCAAGCTTCATCGTCTAGCGCCGACAAGGACAAGGACAAGCCAGACTCGGGTCCGGCCGATGATTTCCAGGACCCCCAAGCCGAACTCAACCACATCTTCGGGGGGCCACTCGCGTACGAATCCAAGCACAAGCAGAAGCTATCAGCGCGGGACATTAACGCGGTCTCCACGACGGATACCCCCCAATACCTGCGCTGGTCAGAGATGGCCATCACCTTCAACCGCGCAGATCACCCAGATCGGGTTTCCCACCCGGGACGATACCCACTCGTCCTGGACCCGGTCGTCAGAAATATCAGGCTGAAGAAAACCCTCATCGACGGAGGCAGTGCGCTCAACATCCTGTTCGTCAAGACTTTGGACGAGATGAGAATACCTCGTTCAGAACTACGGCCGAGCACCGTGCCCTTCCAGGGGATAATACCTGGCCTATCGTCGACCCCACTCGGGCAGATAACCTTGCCGGTAACCTTCGGCACTCGGGACAACTTCCGTACAGAAAACGTCTGCTTCGAGGTTGCCGACTTCGAGACCGCATACCATGCGATACTCGGACGACCGGCCCTCGCCAAATTCATGGCGATACCGCACTATACATACATGGTGCTGAAGATGCCCGGGCCAGCAGGAGTCCTCTCGCTCTGCAGCGACGCCAAGCAAGCCTTCACCTGCGACAAGGAGAGCTGCGAACTAGCTCAAACACAAGAAGCGGCAGTCAGGCGCGACAGCATCCGGCAAGCCGCTACACCTGAAGTCGATCAAGATCCAGTTCCGGCGAAAAAAGCAGCAAAGTCGGGAATTTCAGCGGATTCTGACACGAAGAAGATCCCCCTGGACCCTTCCGACCCCTCCAAGACTGCCTTAGTCGGGACCAGACTCGACCCCAAATAGGAAGACGTGCTCGTCACCTTCCTCCAAGCCAACAAAGATATCTTCGCGTGGAAACCGTCCGACATGCCGGGCGTACCAAGGGAGGTGATCGAGCACGCCCTACACGTAAAGCCAGACGCCAAGCCAGTCAAGCAACGGCTGCGGCGCTTCGCTCAAGACCGCAAGGATGCTATCCGGGAGGAAATCACCAAGCTCCTTGCAGCCGGATTCATCAAGGAAGTCTACCACCCGGACTGGCTGGCAAACCTAGTTCTGGTCTGGAAGAAAAACGGTAAATGGCGCATGTGCGTCGACTACACCGACCTCAACAAAGCGTGTCCCAAGGACCCATTTGGTCTTCCCAGGATAGATTAGGTGGTTGACTCCACGGCTGGATGCGACCTACTCAGTTTTCTTGACTGCTACTCGGGATATCATCAAATTAGCCTGAGGGAACAAGACTGCTTAAAAACATCTTTCATCACGCCGTTTGGAGCGTATTGCTATATCACAATGCCGTTCGGTCTGAAAAACGCAGGCGCAACCTACCAAAGGGCTATTCAGCGGTGTCTGCACACTCAGATCGGGCGCAACGTGGAAGCCTACGTCGACGATGTGGTGATCAAGTCCAAGTCCAGAAAAGACCTCATTGCCGACTTGGAAGAAACCTTCCAAAACCTTCGAAGATTCAAGATGAAGTTGAACCCGGACAAGTGCGCCTTCGGGGTGCCGTCTGAGAAGTTACTCGGCTTCATCGTCTCGCACCGCGGCATCGAGGCTAACCCGGAGAAAGTCAACGCCATCAAGAACATGGCGCCCCCGACCAACCTTAAAGACGTCCAGAAGCTGACAGGCTGCATGGCGGCACTCAGCCGGTTTATCTCCCGACTGGGTGAACGGGGCATGCCTTTCTTCAAGCTCCTCAAAAAGGCGGACACCTTTCAATGGACTCTGGAAGCCCAGCGAGCCTTCGAAGACTTCAAAGAATTCCTCACATCACCCCCCGTGCTGGCGTCACCCCTGCCCCAGGAACCACTAATGCTTTATCTGGTGGCAACAACACAGGTAGTCAGCACGGTGCTGGTAGTGGAGCGATCCGAACAGGGTCACATTCAGAAAATACAACGGCCAATCTATTTCGTCAGCGAGGTCCTTGCCAACTCCAAAACGAGATACCCGCAGGTCCAGAAGCTGCTATACGGCCTACTCCTCACAGTCCGAAAGCTGGTGCATTACTTTCAAGCACATCAAGTCACGGTGGTCACAGCATTTCCACTCGGGGATGTCCTTCATAATCGCGAGGCCACCGGCCGGATCGCTAAATGGGCACTCGAGCTGATGGCGTTCGACATCACCTTTCAGCCACGGACAGCTATCAAATCTCAAGCTCTAGCCGACTTTGTGGCCGAGTGGACAGAAGTTCAACTCCCAACACCAACAACAAAGCTAGAGTACTGGACAATGTACTTCGACGGTTCCCTACGGATCGGCGGTGCCGGGGCTGGAGTCATACTGACATCCCCCACTGGCGAAAAATTGAAGTACGTACTACAAATCCACTTCCCGGCTTCCCACAATGTCGCCGAGTACGAGGCACTTGTTCACGGGCTCCGCATCGCCATATCACTCGGCATACGTCGACTGGTTGTGCGCGGAGACTCCCAACTCGTCGTCAACCAAGTCATGAAAGACTGGACCTGTCTCGACGACACAATGGCGGCATACTGTCAGGAGGTTCGCAAGTTGGAAAACAAGTTCGACGGGCTGGAAATCACACACGTCCTGCGTCAATACAACGACGCGGCGGATGAGCTGGCAAACATGGGATCCAAGCGAGAAGCAGTTCCGACTGGAATCTTTGTCGAGCAACTTATGGAGCCGTCAGTCAAGAAGAAGCCGGCACAAGAGCAGTCGGGAGGCGAGCCTACCCCGACCACCGACGAAGTGCTGCACATATGTCAAGACTGGAGGGGTCCTGTTCTCAAATTCCTCCTGGACGATGAACTCCCAGAAGATCGCAGTCAAGCCAAGCAGATCAAGCGTCGAAGCAAAAGCTTCCTGCTAGTCGGAGAAGACCTGTACCGAAGGAGCGCATCCGGTGTTCTCATGCGCTGTGTCACCACCGAGGAAGGCAAGCAGATCCTGCATTCAATCCACTCGGGCATATGTGGCAACCACGCTGCATCCAGGACGTTAATCGGAAAGGCTTACCGGCAGGGATTCTTCTGGCCCACCGCAGTCACAGACGCCAAAGACATCGTTCGCAAGTGCGAGGGTTGCCAGTTCTTCGCAAGACAAACAAATCTCCCCGCCCAGGAACTCCAGACTATCCCTATTTCCTGGCCATTCGCAGTATGGGGGCTCGACATGGTCGGGCCATTCAAGAAAGCGCCAGGAGGGTTCACGCATCTATTCGTCGCAGTGGATAAATTCACCAAGTGGATTGAGGCTAAACCCGTTGCAACAATCACAGCGGCACGAGCAAAGGACTTCATCCTGAGTATACTATACCGGTTTGGGGTCCCTAACCGCATCATAACCGACAACGGCACTTAGTTCGCGGCAGGCGTATTCCAAGACTTCTGCGACGATTTCGGCATCAAGATCTGCTATGCATCTGTGGCACACCCGCGGAGCAACGGGCAGGTTGAGCGAGCCAACGGCATGGTCTTACAAGGCATCAAGGCCAGGATATTCAACCGACTACAACCATATGCGGGTCGGTGGGTACAAGAACTCCCATCCGTTCTCTGGTCTCTCAGAACCACGGTTAGTCGGGCAACAGGGCAATCCCCTTTCTTCCTGGTCTACGGCACCGAGGCCATGCTACCAACAGAGATACAGTTCGGCTCCCCGCGAGTCCGGGCTTACTCCGAAGATGATTCCAACAACACCCGACTGATCGAATTAGATCAGCTGGAAGAAGCAAGAGACGCCGCAACAATCCAGTCGGCAAGGTATCTTCAAGGCCTGCGTCGTTACCACAATCGCAATGTCCGTGGCCGCGCCTTTCTGGTTGGGGATCTCGTTCTAAGGAAGATACAAACCACCAAGGACAGGCACAAATTATCCCCCATCTGGGAAGGGCCGTTCATTGTAGCCGAGGTCACGCGGCCAGGCGCCTACCGACTGAAGACTAAAGATGGCGTCCTCATCACCAACTCATGGAACATAGAACAGCTACGTCCTTTCTATACCTGAGTTTTACATTTCCCATGTGTACAGTCTTTCTGACTCACTACGCCGCTTATTCCAACCGAGTAGTGAGTCGGGGGCTGCATGTACATATGTGTTCTGTCAATAACATACAAGCTTATTTCACCCTGGTTATGATGCCTTGCCACGACTAATGCGTTCGCCCGAGTATAGCATCTTACTCCGAATGTTTTTTATCAAGTTCTATCGGACTAACTCGGCGCATGCTACATGGTCGGGTAAAGCTAATGACAACCGAATAATGAGCTTGGTGGCACGACACATATATTTACACATGATCGTATATGAAAGCATATATATATACACCGACTACAAAATGTATTGCCTTTACAGACCCAGGTCTCGGGTAATCGCTTCAGCAGTCGGCTTCGCCTGTGCGATCAGCTCCAGCGCTTCCTCGGGCGTCGTCTCCTCGGAAAATCCCTCCCCGATGGCCTCAATGTCCGCCCTCGGGTAGATGGACTTGGTCATTGCTAGGGTCTGGGCCACGCCGGTGGCAACCCGCTCATCTAAGTACCTTTTCAGGGCACTCGGCGCGTCCTCGAGACGCCCCATTATCTGAGGAATTCTGCTACAGCTGGTCCCCACTGGGCGGGGATCTACAAGGGCAAGGAGCCCTTTCACGGACCCGACGAGGGCCTCCCGTGACTCCTGATTGACCTTATCTCCTCCGTGTAGAACCGGTACTGGGCCTGGACGTTGGCTCTCATGCCTGCCCAGATCGGCCGGCAAGCAAGCTTGTCAGATTCGGCTACACACGGGGTGACTAATGGATTGGCTGAGATCACAGTCGGGTTGAGGACTTACTTTCGTAGTCGGCCTCCCACCCGGCCACGGTCTTCTCCAGTTCGGCCTTCTCCTTACCGAGCTTGACGACGGCCTTCTCCTACTCGGACTTCTCTCGGTCAAGCTCGGTGTTGGCCTTTGTCAGGTCGGCCTTGACCCTTTCAAGTTCGGCCTTGGCTTCTTCGGCCTCCTTCAGCTGCGACTCCCTCTCCGCTCGGGTCTTTAACTCCGCTTCGAGGTCTGCACCACAGATTGGCCAAGAGCTCAACCGTGCAGTCATGACACCCCGAGCAGTCGGGATCGACGTGGCTGGATGAATACATCAACGGTTCAGTCGGGAAGATATACTCGGGGAGTTTACCTCTGATCTTCTCGGCTAGGGCCCATGTCTCCGCCCTGAGCTGATCGGCGCCGCTCTTCAGCCAGGCCTCCCTCCTCGTGTGACGCGCCTCCATCTCGGCCTTCAATGCCCGGAGTTGTTGCAATTCCGTGAGGTGGGGAGCCATCTCGACCAGGATCTCTGTCATCGCCTCGTTGCGGTCGACGAGCTTCTGCTCGGGACAAGGAACAAACCGACGACAGAGTCAAACATCAAGACAAGAAGATTGCTGGAGCTTCACTACAAGAATCATACCGCGACCCCTTGGGACCCGTTGATGGCGGCACGAAGCAGGCTCTCGCGCTCTCTCCTTGCAACGACTTCATCGAGCCTGAAGCTTTTCATAGTGCCGTCGCGAGTGGTCCACGTAAAGGTCCGGGGCATCACACGTGGGGGAGCTTCGATCCGAGGCAAATGTGGGATCTCCGGCGGTGGCGGCAGCGGCGGTGATGGCGATGACGATAACCACGATGGCGACGGGGTCCTGGCCTCGGCACCGCCTTCCCCTACAACATCGGGGACCAGCTCGGGGGCGCCGTCCCTCGCTTCCACGACGTACGGTGCCTCGGGGGCTGGGGCCTCGGTTTCAACAGCCACCTCTCGGTCGGGTGGCGGCAGTGGCCCTGTAGTCGGAACCACCTCGGTCTCAGCAACCGGGCTGGCCGCCGGCTCAACAGGTGTGTTCGCCGCCACTGCCTCGGCTGGGGCAGGCTCATCAAGTGGAGCAGATGGGTCGACCTTTTTGAGATCGATATCGGCCCGCTTCCTGCACGACGAAGCAAGACATCAGGACTGTATTCTAACATACAACGACTACAGAAGACCCAGAATAACGCACCTCTTGGAGAACCTCAGTTTCCTGCCAGCCTGCCCGTCCCCCGGCGAAGCGCTAGCATCGGCAGTCGCCCCGGTCGGCATCATCGATGGCAGAGGCGTATTAGCCCGAGTCGGCCCCGACTCTGGTATGGTTGGTTCGGGTTCCTTCGCCCCAATCGGCCTCTGCTCTGGTCGGCCCCTTGGTGGCGCTGTTGCTGAGTACGACAACGTCGGGCCCAAGCCTGCTGATCTCAGCCTGGGACTCGACCGCGTGGGCGTTGTGGCAGCGGTGTCCTTTATTTTCAAGCTGCCGCTCACGGCGCGCGCTGTCATGGCCCCCTCGCCCCGATATAAAATCGGCTTCTTCCCCGCTCTCTTGGAGTCGGGTTGGGCAGCAGAAGGACTCCTCGGCCTCTTCTTCGACGCGACCGCTGACAATGGACGAGAGTCTTCATCAAATTCCTCATGCCACTACAAGCAAGTCGACAAGATACCATCACGCAAGGTTAAACAACCGCCGTTCCACAGGCGTTCACCACAGAAGGAGGTAGAAGGTTACCTTGGTCCGCGGCCGGATGAAGCTATAGGCAGCAACTCGGCGGTTATCATCTTCGGTGGCAACCACCCCTTCGAAGAAGTAGCCAAACAAGGTATCGGTCACTGCCCCCTTGTCTGCCGTCTCGCTGCTCACTCGGTCGGGATCGTGTTTACCTTTGAAGGCCCAGCCAAAGGCGCTTCGCAACTTCAGCGGCTGGACGCGCCTCGTCAGAAAACGACGAGCCACCCAAGGTCCCGTCAAGCCAGCCCTCTTGAGGTCATCTATCTTCGTCAGCAATATATGTGCCTGGCCCAGTTCTTCAAAGGTTGGCTCCGAGGACCAGCTTGGCAACACCGCCGGCGGCATACCAGTAAACGGGCGCAAGGAAGGAGCTAGATCGGCGCAATAAAACCACTCCTTGTGCCAGCCCTTCAGAGAAGATTTCAAGGGCAAATCAATATATGTTTTCTTCCCATCGCTCCTCAGTTGAAGACCAGCCCCTCCAATCACACTGATATTACTCTTGGAAGGTTGGGGCTTGATATGGAACAGGTGTCGGAAGAGGATGAAATGGGGCTCAACACCCAGAAAGCACTCGCAAAGAGTAACGAATATGGAGATCTGAAGGATTGAGTTGGGATTTAAATGCATCAACTCCAGCCCGTAGAAATCAAGGATGCGGCGGAAGAAATCAGACGACGGAAGACACAAGCCCCGATCAAAGAAAGAGGCGAAAACTACCGTTTCACCAGGCCGGGGGTTGGGGCTCGACTCATCCCTCGCCGACCGCCAACGGATCACTTCTTGGCTAGGCAACTTCAGCTCGCTCTCCAGCCGCCTCAGCTTCACCGAGCCACAATCTGAGATCGGCCAAGAACTCCCTGGCGCACCCACGGGATTCGTCGCCTTCGGCATGACTGGAGGTGGTGAGATTTGGGGGAAAGCAAATCGGGGGCTTGGAATAAACGAAGAGGATTGAAATTGCCCGAGTCCGGGTGGGGAACGGCTGCTGCTAACCCTAGCCGGGCGGGAGGCAAAAAGCTAGGCGCGAAGGTGGAAGACGAAGAGATTGGCTGATTTGGGGAAGACGACGGAATCTTTTTCTCTCTCCCCATCTTTTTATAGCCTGTACCGACTAGATGGGCCCAGGCCTGCACAGTCGGTATTAGGCCGACAAGATATGAGTTCCTACAGTAGCGTGCTCCATGTGGGCCGCCCGCAAGCTGAGTTGAAATTATAGCGCTGGTGCTACTCACAGGAACCGATGAGGTAAACAGATATGCTTCATGAAAGCCTTACTGCTAAACATATATGTTTGGGTATCTATTTTATCCACCAGGTCTCGAGGATATATCCTTACAAGGATCACAAGCTGGTCTTCATTAAAATTGGGGATGCAGGTATCTTTCTCGGGAACACCTGACCACGTAATGGATTTATTTTCATAAAGTGGTACTCGGCCTACATGCGTGGCCATCAGTTGCCATGAGCAACGTTATTCTAGCCGACATGACGCTGAAGAGTCTAACTTTCGAGTAGTGCACTACTCGGGAGAGACTATAAATATTTATTCCTGCTGACATGATGCGGAAGAGTCTAGCTTTTGAGTGGGACGCCACTCGGAAAAGACTATAAACTCATATTCCGACTGACATGAAGTCGAAAAGTCCTATATACGAGTAGTCTCCTACTCGGCAAGACTATAAACTATGTTCCGGTTGACATGATACCGAAGAGTCTCATATACCAGTAGTAATCTACTCGGGAAAGACTTCCAGGTTAAAGATCTTTGACTTTATGTTTAATTGTCTTCACAATTAAGCACAAAGTCGGGGGCTACACCTAATAGGTGCGCCTATTCGGCGCACACTATTCATATATCTACATGAAGCCCTTCATAGCCTCGCTGCCAGCTGACATGAAGCAGGACTCGGGAAGACTTACTCGGGAGCATCGCACTCGGGTAACCTTCACCGTGGAGGATGAGCACTCGGCATCAGCTGTGACTCAACTATGAAGGTCTCAGGGGCTACTGTGGGAGCCATGGGCCCCGGGTACCTCATTACCAGCACATGGGCCACTCGGATAGAGGATGGGCCAGATCATATAGTTAGAGATAAGATAGCACCCGGCAGGCTGTGCCTTGTGCAATAAGAAAACCTAGCCTTAGTCGGATAGGATTCTATCTCTAAGAAGGAAGTCCCTTGGTCGTATCCGACTGGGATCCTTACCATGTACCCCTGTCCCCTAGTATATAAAGGGAGGCAGGGCGCCCCATGAGGGCACGCAAGATCATCGATCTATATACACCTAAGAGGAATAACACCTCAACTGGACGTAGAGTATTACCTCACATCGAGGGCCTGAACCAGTATAAATCTCCCTGTGTTCCTCTGCAATCCACCGAATTCCAGGTCGCCGAGTAGCCCCATAGTATTATTGCCGGTGCAAAGCATCGACACCAAAGGGATATTTGAAAATCGGCTATAAACTGATAAAATAAATATGTAGAATGCGTAAATAAATGAATAAACTCCAGCCGATTGCGATAGTAATCGCTAGCGTCATTCCAAAGATGCTGCTCACGCCCGTGCCCGGATCCTTGCCTGCTGTCCGTGCCCGGGTCCTCGCTTGTACCCGCACCCGAGTCCTTGCATGCTGTTCGTGCCCAGGAGCTTACCTGAGCTCGTGCTCGAATCGGCAGAGTAAACTAATTGGCTAGCCTTTAGCCGATCGTAATAATAATGCCGGCGAGAGTAGATAACAAAACAAGCAGTATAATCGGCTATATTTGGTAAAAGATAACTTATCGGCTAAGCACTCCGATAAAACATCGCATAAAACCCATCGGCTTATTAAGAATAGAGTTATTATCGTCAGTCTAGTAGATCGAACCCAACCGTTGCAGCACAGACTGATGATGATAACAAGATCTCGATAGGCCGATAGATCTAATGCGATCGTGATGTAAAATATGATAACTTATCGGCTATACATCCCAATAAGACGCTTGCGCACAAAATATCAACCTAGCAGGAACGATTTATCACTGGCAGTTTAGTAGGTCGGACCCAACCGATGCAGCACAAACTGTTGATAAACTGCTCCCAGTAAGCCGATACGATCTACGCACGCGTGATGTGATACACCTAATCAGTCTATGAGGTCAAACTGAACTGATGCAGCCATAGATAAAATAGATATATCGTGGTAAGCCGACTACCATAAACCGACTAGAATATCGGACGTAACCGAGGAAGTCCTAGCCGATAGGTAGCCGGGGTGACGAGACTTACCCTCTCACAGGAGGTCGAATTTAACCGATGCAGCCCAGCTCGAGAAGCAAGAACCCGTCGAAAGGGTGGCGATGCGCCGAATTTGTATTGATCAATTGTAGATAGATTACAAAACACCCGGGCACACGTATATATACCCCGAGTTGACACAAGTCCTTATTGGACACGGCACACGATTTCCTAATTTACAGGAGAAAATATTACAGGGCCCGATCAAACACGAGATCAGGTTTCCTAAAGATAAAAACTAACACCGCCTAAACAGTAGACACGGTAAACAACTGCCATACTGTGGTCTCTACGGCTTCTTTTCTGAATCCGACTCCTTCCTGGATCAATCTCCGTTAGTTAACAGTAACTTCCTTCTTAGCCGAATCTAACACAGAGCCGAACCAAATTTTGGCGTTAACAGGAGGCCATGGGCCTGGGTACTTCATGGAAGGCAATGTGGTCATTCGAATAGAGGGTAGGCCTGCCATGTAATTAGGGATATAGGAGGGTATACCTTACATGACAAAGAAAGGGATAAAGTCCTAGCCAGTTACTCTATGTTCTTAGAGGAAAATCTCTTGGTCGAATCTGACTGGGATTCCTACCATATAACCTTACCTCCTCAGTATATAAGGCGATGCAAGGAGCCCCCTAGGGCAGAACAGAACAACACACATCCAATCTTGCCAGAGAAATCTCGAAGGCAATACACAACAGCTGGAAGTAGGGTATTACTTCACCTTGAAGGCCTGAACCAGGATAAATATTTTGTGTCCCTTCGCATCCATTAAGTTTAGGTCTTACGAATAGCTCCATAATCAATACAACCAATATAAAACATCGACACTTAGGAAGGGCTGGGAGTATGTCGGGTTGATTGATTGATCCGGTAGATATTAGGTATCTGTTAGCAGCAACTTGGTCCAGGTTCCGATTATCAAGTGGATTGGGGTTGACTGTGTGAGCCTGAGATCCTTCGTATCCAGGGGGCCTAGGGGAACGAGTCTGATGGTGAGGCCGATGGACCACCTGGAAGGTTGGTCAACGTTATACAGAGAAAACCTAGTGAGAGAGAGAAAGGAAAAACTAGAGACAAAAACATTTTTGTAAACTTGAACCAACATAACACCTACACATGAACTCTTAACGAGTAAGTGACGGCCCTAGGTTTATATCCTGCCGGCTTCTTTCTTGGATCTTTCCTTGACTGGCCGTGGAATCTCCTTTGTCTTCAAATAGAAATATGAGAAGGATATGTGGCTAGGGTCTATTGTTTTTGAAAATTTCCTTTGTAATAAGATAAGGTAAGGGAGTAAGAGTTTTTCGCAAATAGTGCTTGCTTTAGAAAAATAAGATCCTGAAGGTCACATTTTTTAGAGTGGTTTCATTCCTAAAGCCAAACCTATGCTCTGATACCAGCTTGTCACACCTCGCCCTAGCACCCCCGTACAAACCGCACCAAGGGGAGTGTGCCGCGGGAGGAACGGCGAACCGTCTCCTACGGAACCGCAATACCGGCACTAGTTCTAGGAAATATGATAGCGGTACCCGTGATAACATAATGATTGATTGCAACATTAATAATGACTTTATACGTTTATGTTGCAACCTCGGCTAATCCTAGAGTAGCAACTCTCATCCAGGAAAACAACAGCAGTAGAACTTAATGTAGCTAAAATACCAATCCACGGGCAGCGGCTTGGGTCTAGGGATGAAATGCTCATGATCACAATCTTCAACCTATACTAAGAAAGGGGGAGGAAAACAACAATAGAGGAATGAGTACTTTTATACTCCACAAGCCACTGGGAAAAGTGATTGTGCAAGTTTCAAAGGAAAGGCTGAGTTTATTTATCACGTCTTTTCTTTAAAACAATTTTTTTAAAACTCCAAGTGTGGAGTTTTTATAAATTCATTTTGGAAAGGGACTTACTGTCCCGATCTATCCGTGAGTTGCTTTGCAACAGCTCAAGCGGAAAAGCACAATTTTTGTTCCATTATTTTCTCCTCTTTTCCTCTATTAGTTTCCTTTCCACTTCCTCGAATACCACTGCTAGTTATCTCCACTTTGAACCATCCGGTTCATCACTTCTGCATACCTTGGCTCTTCTGAGCAGTCCACATCCTAAAGCCATTTGCCTCCTCTCAAAAAGTCTACTCGATGATGTCATCTCACATCCTGTGTCACACATGCCCGTTTCAAACCACCCAAGTCATCCGTCAGTCACACGGACCGACTCTGGTAACGATTCCCATACCCACAAACCAATTTCACAAAGCACATGCAAAACAAAACTATGCTAAGAGAATCGCCTCACATTCGCCCTTAACCATGGGCACGGCTATTCCGACAGTTTAGCTAAACTCTGCAGAGATTGCACGCTTTATCCACATGACACGAAACTTACGTTGAGTATTGTCCGATACCGGAAGTTTGTGACAAGGCCTTTCTAAAGCTAACCCACGAATATCCCATGCAAAATAGTTGGTCAAGTCCACCACAAGCATTAGGCAAGTCTAGCCATTGTCTACTCAGGATACACCGGGGATACACCACGTATAGAAGCAAATGCCATGGAGGGCTATCATCAGAACACACAACTTCATCTCCTTGTCCCTGGCATTCCACAACCACTGCCATGCAAGATAAATTTGAATTAACAATTTACTTTTCCAGATGTGGTTGCACTGTAAGATGCTTGGATGGAATTCTCCAAGGAATCGATCCTTATATGTGAATACAGAACCAAGCCACATAGGCAATAGCACCACCTCGCGAGCTTTTGCAAACCACATTTTCGTTTCAATCCCATCGACACCAAGTGTTGGGTTTTCCAAAATAGTTCTCCTCCCATCTTTCCCAAAGTCATCATTTTTAGGGTATGTGGGGGTTTGACCAATACCCATGCTCGGCAGGCGTGGATACTGAAGTACCATTTCAGTGGAGCGACAAGGATTTTAAGGGTTTATAACATCCTATGGAAAGTCATGTAACTAATAGGTCCATTGGTTGCATGCAAACTGAGGCTGATCAACTTAAAGTGTACACTAATCATGCAATTTTGCAATCAACACATTTCATAAAATTAGGAGCAATATGATAGAAGAGTGGCTTGCCTTGGTCATGGTCGTCAAAACATTGAAGTCCACGCGTCGGGCGAATTTCCGGAACGTCTACTACACAATCAACCAGAGAAAACAATACAAAACCCTATAAATAAATAATATTTATTACATACTAACAGTGCCATTGGATAGATCTCAATTTTAGAAAAATTAGAGAGTTGAACTGAGTCAAACAGAGCTACTGTTGAGGAGATATGAATTTTCAAGGTTTTAAAAGAATTTATAGAATTGGAAAAAGATTTAATGAAAAGGAAAAAGGAATTTTCCTCTCGGGCTAACAAGTGGGGTCCACCATCAGTGAGGTGAAAGAGTGGTTGAGTCTATGGCGAAGGGGGGGAGAGGGTGGGTTTGGCTTAGTGGGCTCGAGGTTTGACCCATGGGCCAACGAAACAGAAGGACGTCAAGGGGGAGAAGGCCGTTGATGGGCCACGTTCACGGCCCGTGAACCGACCTTGGCCCGAAGGATGAAGGGGCGCCTACAGGTAAGTGTCATAAGATTCAAAGAAGGTTATTTAAATTTAAAATGAGCTGGGTCCACTTGCCAGTGGAAGATTAGAGAGAGGATTAGAAAGAGGATTATTGTGTAAGGTAATTAAAGAGGAGTGGGGTCCGCATGAGACCCACATGTTAGTGACCCACCTCCTCCTCTTCTTCTCTTTGTTCCCCTTCTTCATCTCCACGTGGAGGCAGGGCCCGCCGTGGGGCGAGAGCAACGGCGACGGTAGCCGGTGGCCGAGGGGCTCCGGTGATGGCAGGCACTGGTCATGGGGAAGGCGCACTCACACGGAGGCTCCTAGGCCAGTGGTAGCAGCGGTGCTCCTCAGGATGAAGGGGAGGTGGAGCTTCAGGGCACTTTGGGAGGGCTGAGAGCGGCGGCGAAGCTGGCAACCAGGGGCAGGAGTGATGTTCACACGTGCTTGAATCAACCTGGCGGGGCGGCGGCCCAGTTCGGATGGTGAAGGCGGCAGGGTTCCGATGGGCTTTTATGTCGGGTGGAGGTGGCGGAGATGAGGTGAGGTTGGTATTTATACGTAAGTGGGGTGGCGAGGTGGCGGCATCTTCGGTTTTTCAGTAAGGCCAAGCCGACTCATTAAAGTCAACAGGGTGGTGTGGCAGAGAGGGGGGATGGATGGAATGGCTGGCAAGGCGATGTGAGGGTGATGGCGACACATGTTGCGACATGACTAGACGATGAGGCGACTCGCAGAGAGTAAAGCGGTGGAGGAAATTCCGGGAGACGAAGGGCGCGGCAGCGGTTTTCCCAGGAGGGGGCATGGCGGTGGCTTGTTTCCGGTGAGGAGATGGCTCGATGAGTCGGTGAGGTGAACGCATGGTGAGCGCTTTTCCTGGAGGGAAACTGGGAAGGAGCAGTGAGGTGACGACCGACGTGACATTCGAGTTCGCTGGCGGGGAAAAGGGGAAAGGGGAAGAGTGGACGTGATCTTGCAAAGATTTGCGGTGGCTTTGGACTGGCTACCAAAAGGACGGAGCGGCGCGGGTGGACATGGCTCACGTGTTTCATGTGGACGTGCAACTCTAGGGATTCAACGAGTGAAGGCAAGTGGTGAACCAGGTGTAGCGGCTCGGCGCGACGCAGACGTATGGGAGGAAGGACACGGGATTTGTGGTGGGATGGCGTGGCGTCCTCAGCAGGGCAAGGCGTCGGTGAGGCACGACAGCGATGACCGGCGGGATTCGCACAGTGCAGTGCATGTGGGGGCACCAGGCATGGGTGTTGTTGGTACGGGGCTCCGTAGGTCGCATGGCCCCACTTGGCATTGCGTCGAACATGTGGCAGGCAGTGTGGCTCTGTCTGGGAGGGAGACGAGCACACGGCAGCGTGCGAGCGGGCGTCCGCCCGATTGGCACGGGTGTGGGTCCCAGCGGTAGCGAGGGCGGGGCAAACCGGTGGCCAGGCATGCGAAGGCGAGCGGTGAGCACGTGCGCCTGCGAGGAGGCCGCGGCGTTCGTGGGCTACAGCGGTACTAGGCCAGATGGCACGGGTGACGGAGGAGGGAAGGAAACAGGCCTAGGGTTTAGCGGCTGGGCCCGTGCGGCGTGGCCCAAGGGGGAAGGAAAGGGAAAATGGAAGGAGGGAAGGGCTAGGACACGCCGAGCTGGCGGGAGAAAAGAAAAGGGAAAGGAGGGATGGGCTGGTTGGGCCGTCTCGGAAGGGAAGGAAGTGTGGCCTAGGACGAACGGGGAGAAGGAAGGTGCCATGCGGCCTAAATGCACAGTAATCTTGCATAGTTTTTGGAGAACTGATTTGAAGGAGATTGGATAGGAATTTGAATTCATGTTTGAATCAAAGTTCGATATTTGGATAGTAAAATTAGAGGAACATGACGAATGTTATTTGTGTGGAACTTTGATAGTCTTGGAATGAGTTATTCGAAATTGTATCACTAAATCTGGAAAAAGATAAGCAACACGGGGAATTCGAGGAATATGTGAATTCGAACTTGGCAGATGAACTCTCAGCTATATTGAAGATACAAAGAAGTTGCTTGGAATATAGATTTGATTAGTGGTTTAGGGCGTGATTCGAATTCCAACGTTCGAATATGGGTACTTTTATCTATGAGAGGATTTCCGAAGCGCAAAATTTTGGACCAAGGAATGATTTGATTGGGATCTTGGCGCCTGATTCCTAAATACACACAAATTTTTGAACATAGGATTTTATTAAAATAGTTTTCAACCGTTACACGAAAACCGGAGCGTTACAGTAGCTGTCGAGCTTCCTGATTGCCCGCGCTTGATTCTCAAGTGCGCTCATTTCTTCTTAATTAAATTGGCACCAAAGTTATCCAAAGTTTCTTTAATATGCTTCTAGGTGTTGTTTGTCCAGTTTTAAAAGGTGGAGATTAGGAATGGACTTGGGTCAGTCCACGAGAAATCCGCGGTCAGCTTTAGTTCAACTAAATAACCTAAGTTTTATTTATAACATCTTAAAAATAAAACTTAGTTCATTTAGTTAAACTATAGCCGGCCATGAATTACCCAAGGGTCGACCCATGCCCATCCTGGTGGAGATGAAAAGAACTGATTTTATTATTCATGGTGAAAAATGGACTTGAAGCAAAATTCAAGAGCTAAAAATGGACTTTACCTTTTAATTTATTGCATCAAACCTCACAATTTTGTATCAATTCTGGATCATGACGTTCTACCATAGTATTGAGATTTCTCTTCAGTACAACTACTTCCGTTGTCAATAATCAACACTAGAACTATTCGATCTTAAACTTTGTTCTCTTCGTTTTCTTAGTTAAAAAGTTATAACTGCTCAAACATATTATTGTAATGTGTAAAGTCATAAATACATTGATATCACGTTCATTCATTATAATCCAATTATTTAAAAGTTACTATCTATCCATAAATATGAGAACTTTTAGAATAGTGCTAACTTAAATATTTTTAACTTTGACTGTTAATAAAAAAATATAAAGATTAATGACGTAAGAACGATGTTACTAAATTTTTCATTAAATAAACTATCGTAATATACAACTCTTTTTATTTGAAATAATTTATTTTTATATTATTGCCTTAAATATCGTATTGAAAACCGTACCGAAGTTCAAAAATGATATGGAATATATCGACATCTGAGGGAGATCTTTTATGCCTTTAGTATGGGCCTCTTTAGGGGGTATTACCTTTTGTGCATATGTACACTGTCCACCCTCTTCTTAATATGTGAACGCTGGTCTCCAAATCTTTCAAACAACCTTTTATTATAACCAAAAGATGATTTTAAATATAGATGCTTTATTATGGGGTTAATATTGGACACGACTGCGTATCGGACGCCATCCCAGCTACGCTTGTCTGCTGCGTGCTTTGACTGCAGCAGCTCCCTGCAAGCGGTTATGCTACTGCTGCATGCTTCTACTGTTGCATGCTCATGCTGCATGCTCTTTCCCAAATCAATTTTTCCAGATTATTTATTTGATCTGTGATCCAATTGTATCAGTGTATTTGTTATAATTAAATCTTTATAAAGAGTTCTCACGTGATTATGTTGCTAATGAAATAAATATATGTGATTATATTTATTATCAAAACATTTTTATATTATATGTGAAACATCGAGTTATAATTGTTGAAATATAACAAAATATTTCCTGAAACATATAAAGAACAGTGTGTACAACATTTAGAAATAAACTAGTAAACAACATAAAGCACTTATTAAAACATCCGAATAACACTAAATTCAACATTCAAATAAGATCCATTGTAGAAAGAATTTTAAATGTGTAACAGAATCAAATTTCAGTTGAAACATTCTCTTTTTACACATAAAACGGTTGAAACATTCATAGATGAACTAGTAAAACATCATAAAATACTTATTAAAACATTTCTATGGAGCTAGGAAAACAACCAAAACCTTTTACTACATGCTATGGAGCCAGGTAACCAAAGGTAGCATCATACTCAAAACTACCAGGAATGTTTGCAATCCAGCTTAGGCACAAATTCGACTTAGTATTGGGACTGAAGATTCAAATGAATAATGTGTGGTACAGGGCCAGATAACCCACAGAAGCATGAATCTGTACAATTATAAAATGGATCCACAACTTATCAACTCAGCGCAAAACAGATTTTACAACCAGAAAGCAAGGGACGTCTAGATGTAACACTGGATCTGGTGGCGGTAGGGATGCGGCACAGCAAGGCCATGAACTTGTGGATTTGCAACTGACCAAGCTAGTGGAGGAGGTGTGGTCTCCGTCACCTCACTGCACTCTCTTTCTCTCTCTCCGTCCCCCTTTCTCCGCTCACTCACGACGACACAGGTCTCGCGATCAAGCGCATGGAGAAGAATCGCATCAAAGTGAAACCCGTGAGGAGAGAAAGGAGGAGAGAGAAAGAAGGTGGGAGAGGCCGTACCCTAGGGTTTTAGTCAGTCGCCGGCGAGGAGCCCCGCCGGGGGCGGTACCTAAGCTGAGGTAACTGCTGCCCCTACTCTCCTCCGTTGCTGCTACTGCTTCTTCCTCTATGGCTGCGGGGCTAGGGTTTTCACGCGGAAATTTGGGGGCGTCCTGGATCTGGCGGGGTTGGCGTGCTACTGGGGCGCTCCTCGCGAGAATTGCGGGCTCCGGATGCCTCTCCTCCGGCAGCCCGATCTACCGCTGGCGGGGAGGCCAAGGGTGGAAGGCGCGGAGGGCTGGTGGGCACGAGAGTAGGCACGGAGGAGGGAGAGAAAGGGGGGCTCGAGCGCGCCGGGTGAGGGGAAGCAGGTGGGGAGGGAGGCGGTGAGCAGGCGAGCAACGAACGAAACGCGGGCGAGCGACGCGCGGTAGAGGAGCGGACGAATTGATGAACGGAAACGTTCTGTATTTTTATAATAGTTATAGATTACATCTTTATTAATCAATTTTTTTTGCCCAGCTCTGCTAACCAGACAAGTGCCACCATAATTGGAAAGGCAGGGAAGTTTACATTCATGGAGCTAAGCTCTCGATCGAACTACGCAAATACAATCGAGGGCTTGGCCAACTAAAACATGACGCGAAATATATCGAACCTTCGCTAATGAAAGGCCAATTTTCAGCTTGCAAATCAATAGAATGTTAAAACAGTCTCTCCTAGCACAGGATCCCTCACTCAAGTTCCTGCGTGATGTGTTCTAGTAACAGACGCACAGACCTTCACGCTGCCTCATGCGGGCGCGGGCGCTACGCCGCCTTCGTGCAGTGCCGGTCTCGGCACCTCATGCTGCCAGCGGCGCGTCATGTCAATTCCAGTGCTCTAATCCACACTTGACAGTCTGACACCGCATACGCTCACAGCGGCACGGAACCGCACATCGAGTGTAGCCCGAAGCCCGCACACACGGTCACACGTAGTAGTAACAGGTACTATTACATACCAGTCGAACAACCCGCCTACTCGAAGCCGTCCATCCGCACGGTCTGACGGGGATAATTTTCCTTCAAACTTCAAAGTTTTTTTTCGTGCTGTTTCTATAAGCAAAAGGCCATATTTGCACCAGGCAAGCAAGTTGTTTATCTTGTCTTTTGAAGTTGTTTATATGTCACCGAGATAGTGCTATATCTCTTGTGTGCACGGCGTGCCGGCCGGCGTACAGGGCTGACCACAATTGCAGCATGTACGTCGTTTTGGGCTTGGAATGAACTAGCCCTTATTTAGGTCTCAATTCAATTCAATTCTTTTGTTACTATCGTGGCCAGCCCTACACACTTGAAGAACTCTCATGTTCTAAATACAGCTGAAATTCCTTTGTCACATAAATGTCTTCAGGCTTATTCATTTAATTGTTATTTTCAATCTTACCAAAATTTTGGTAATGTCAAAATTTGGTAAGCCAATAAGCCAAACAAACTTATGTGGGGACCATTTGAAGGAGGGTCCAAACATCCCACAACACACGTAACCGTCCAGGAAGTTTAGTTATACATAGAATGATATAGAAACAATACTTCGATTAATTATATAAACTAGGTTCTAATACAACTCCAAATACTCCTAGAACATGCACCCACACAACGGGCCTATGGCCATACATTTACAACCAAAAGATGCAACTCTACAACTGAGCATAGAGTCGACCTAAAAGTCAAAGCCTTCGTCCTCCTCCCATTCCAGCGAATTGACGGCTTCCTCGACTTCATCTGTAGCTTCTTCCTGACCGGTTGGAGCAAAAAAAAAAATATGCAAGACTGAGTACATCAGTACTCCGCAAGCCATATAGGAAAACATACACTATTGCAAGGTGTAACAAGAAAGGAAACATACTTTACTCTAAACCTTACCAATAGTTCACAAACATCCCATTTCAATTAACAAATTATATTTTAAGAGTTTATCATTTCATGTCATCATTTCTCAGCTTTAAATCATTCCTCCAAGCCTACTTATGCCATTACTCTGGATTCACCCCTAGACATATTTCATTTACCTGGGAGTACGGCGTATTCGAATACCAAACGACTCTACAGCGTCTACCCAGCTTTATTCACATGATACCCATAGCTAGCTAGGCTAAAGATAACTAAGAGTAATATTGCTCCAAGCTTATCTCTGTTCTGCATAAGAGCGCTTTATCCACATGATACCTATAGCTAGCCAAGCTAAAGATAACAAACTAGCTTATCTCTATTATGCCTAGCAGGTTAAAGGACGAGTTGACTGTTGGCCTAAATTTGGCCTTCGCGAGAGTGTGCACCAACCCATCACCCCTCACTATTGCTTGACTAGGAGGAATGCTTGTTTGGCAGGGTTCCAACTCCTAACTTCAGCTCCAACCAGAGCTAACTCCTCCAGGATCTAAAGATGACCAGAAAAGTGTTTGACTAATTTAATCAGCTCTAGAAATCCTAAAAAAAAAGGAGGGGGAAGATGGACCATACTGCCCTTGGGATTTTGAGCGAATTGAAATTTTGACAATTTTTCAGCGAGGAGGACGTATATTGCAATTTTTCAGCGAATTGCATAGGCTCAAAAAACAAACAGTGTGTATACCTTTAATTAGTCATTCTTTCCCCCACAAAAACACAAAACGTCTGGTTTACTGTGGTTTCTGCTTATTAGCCCTGGTCTGACATGTATCTTCAGAAGATATATGACATGATTTCCTTTCTACTTTCCATGATGAGAATCCAAACATATTAATCTGCATTTGTCTGCAGCCATTCTTGAATTGCAGAACGGAGGGCATGGTTCGGCAAAAGATCACGGTGGGGTAGATCGAGGTATGTCATTAGTGATGTATAGTGACCAGTATCAAACCACTCTGTTATAGCCTCAGCTTCGTAGGTGAAACCATCTGCAGCAATTAAAGGGTCCCTCATGACATCCTGCAATGCATAAAATGCACAGGTGAAACATGGGAGAACAAAACTGATTATCTTGTCTTAGGTAGCACACAAAAATTTTGGCGTATCATTGCATCAGGGTTGAGAAACACAAAAACAAAGAGAAGTTTTCAATGGCCACTTCATTAGAAAAAAAGGGCCAATTGCACAAATGTCACTAGGGTTTGTCGTATTTGTTATTGTGCGGACTTTTGTTTTGATTAAAAAGGGCCAATTGCCGCATTAAAAAAAAGCATGAGTCAGAACCTGTTGGACCAATTACCAAACATGTGTCAGAAGGAAATCATGGTGAGGAAAATGCTTTTGAGAGAAGGGGAGTAATAATCACCAAGTAAAATATACGACTAACCTGTTGTAAATTAATCCTGTCCTTGTATATATGTTAAAGATCCCCAAGGCTGTGCAGCTGTTTGAATATGAGGCACACAATTTTTCTAGAGAGTAGTCTTACTGGCATATTTTTCTAGAGAGAAATGACCCCAATTTCGTTCATTGAAGAAACATATAAGGACACTCTGAACATATAAGTGGGATGAAAACATTCCAGATCCAAACTAGCATTATAGAAACAGCTAGATAAAGACGAATAAAGTCAGATTGTTGAATGATAAAATTATTCCACTGTCCCAATGCATAGTCCTTAGTTCATTGCGAATAGTATTTTGTTGTGAGAATCATAACCGAATGCTGGACATAATGCTATTTTGCTTGGTTCAATAAATTAATCCTGTCCTTGTATATATGTTAATTCATATAGGATCATCATTCATTCAGTAAATTAATCCTGTGCAGCTGTTTGACGAATAAAGCTCTAGAGTTTCTGTTCATTTGACAAACCGATTGGATCCCTGTTTTGTTTTCATAACTAATCACATCTTGCATCAACTAGCTATTTGATTAGGCTCTGCAGGATGAAGCATTGAAGCTAGCCTTAATATCATTGTGACCAACAGAATAATGATGAACTGAAAATGAGTGTTTCATTAATAAACATACGGCACAGAATGGATTACTCTTCACTTGAGCGAGCCTACCAAAGATCTCTTTCATTTCAAAAAGACTATCAAATCTCTCGTACAAATCGAGAAGGATTATAAAGAAACATAGCCTGATTTGTATGTATTAATCACTACTGTTTGGAAGACATGTCAGAACCAATCAAAAAACAATCTTCTCGTTCAGAAATTTTAGGGTTTCAACAAAAATTACCTTCCGCCGCCGACGCCTTCAGCCGCCCACCGCCGCCATGTGCTGTGCTACGCCGCCCGTGCAATGCCCTCAGCTGCCCGTGCGCCGCCGGATGTAGAGAGGGGATTTAGAGGCGGGATACAGCGAGGGGATGCAGAGAGGGGCCGATTCCCGCCGGTGCGCTGCCGTGCGCCGCCTTGCGCCACTGTGCGCTGCCGTGCACCGTCTCCTCTCTTCCGCTCGTGAGACGGGGTCGGGAGGAAGGGGTTCGGGAGAGACGGGAGATGGAGAGAGACGGGCGATGTGCCTGGGCCGCTAGGAGGGTTACCGTGATGGCAAATGCGGGTAATTTTTGGCAAATCTGATGGGCGACTATGCTATTCGGTCGGGCGCGGAGCGGTGGAGCAACCCCAGCTCCGCTCTGTTCTGCTAGTTCTACTTTTTAATCGATCTGGCCGGCTTCATTCCAGCTCTAAGTGGATGTGGACTGTTTGGTTAGATTTTAGCTGCAGGAAAGAAAAATCCGGGAGCTGCAGCCCTATCAAACAGGTTCATAGTCCAGGAAGATGTCACGTCCGAAAATTCACCAGAATTTCCAAAACTAATTTGTACATTAAACACTCGTCTAGGAATCAGCTGAAATACATAAATCGATAATTTAATAAACATAACCAAAAGGAAATAACAATAAATACTTACAAAAGAAGCACTTATTCCTCACACAGAAGAAAACTATAGCAGAACGGCAGTCTGCCGAAACTTCAGCACTAAGCCCATAGGTAGCTGTTGACACCAAAATTTGGTACAATTCGTATCGGACTCGGTTAAGGA
The DNA here is from genome assembly GCA_003991445.1 of Oryza meyeriana var. granulata. Lineage (NCBI taxonomy): Eukaryota > Viridiplantae > Streptophyta > Magnoliopsida > Poales > Poaceae > Oryza > Oryza meyeriana. The sequence continues at coordinate 236,558 of RYFJ01001855.1, read as the reverse complement.
AAGAGATTATGTTAGTCGATGAAAATTAATCCAGAAGAAGCCGAGTATAGGAAGGAATCGTGAAGACCAAGGCATGGCAGTTAATATTTTATCTATAAATTAGGTAGCTCTAATAATTTTTAGGAAACCTGATCTCGTGTCCGATCAGGGCTTGTTGTTTTACCTTATATAGATAGGAAACTCATGTTTCGTGTCCGATCAGGACAGTATCAACTCGGGGTATAAATATGTATGCCCGGGTACCTTGTAAACTATCTAATCGATCAATACAACTTCGGCGCATCGCCACCCTTTCCGACGGGTTTTTGCTTCTTGTCACACCCTGAGATTAGCCACACAGAAACTTTACCGGAGAAAATACCTAAGAAAAGAAATTTTAAAAAAGATAGAGAAATTAATTGATGGTGTAAAATGCAAGATAATAAATTATCGTGGCGGGGAATATTTTTCTTGTATTCTCTGTGCCAAAATACATTAACTGGATTTTTAGTGGAATTTACAGAGCACAGGAACTATTTTTAATAAATCAATTACGCTTATCGAAATTTAAATCGTCCTGGAAATCTTTTTCCTTTTCTTTTCCCTTCTGTTTTCTCTGTTTCCTCTTTCTTTCTCCATCACCGGGCCACCGGCCCAGCACTGTGCCGCAGGCCGGTGCCCCTCCCCGGCCTCGACCTCCTCGCGCCCGTGCCCCGCTGCCGCGCCCTCGCGCCCGCGCCTGCGCCCTCGCGCTCGAGCTCCCGCGCCCTCGCTCGCACCCGCGCCCACGCACCCGCTGAAAGGCCGGGCCCGCCTGTCAGCATCATCTTCCTCCTCCGTCCGAATCGGGCGGAGGGGAAATTCCCCGGAGCCGTCCGATCCGGCGCCGCCTACCGCCTCATCCCGCGCGCCCTCCACTCGTTCAAACGGTCGCGGACCGAGTCCGCCCCACTCCCCCGAGTTCTCCGGCGTCCACGTCCCCTCTCTCCCGTGAATCTCGCACACGATGCCCACGCCGCCGTCCACTCTCCCGTGCGCGATTGGAGCCGTTCGGCCACGACCTCTCCCGTCCGACTGTATAAAAACCATCTCCACCTCTCCTCCATCTTTTCCCCAACACGCTGAGCTTTCCAGTGCCCCAGAACCCCGTCGCCACCGCGCACCCGTTCTCCGCCGTTTTTTCGCCGCCTCCGGCCGCCGCTCGCCGCCGTTCCGGACGCCGCCAGGCTACTCCGCCACCGCCTGCACCTCCGCCGCACCGCGCCGCATCTCGGCCGTCACTCCGTGGAAGCCGAAGCTCGCCGGACCGCCTCGCCCGCGCGCACGGTGAGTATCGGCCCTCCGTTTCCTTTCCGGCCGGTGATTCCCGCCGCGCCGCGTCACTATTCTCCGCTCTAACTCCTCTCCCGTCCTCCTCATCCTCCAGGACACCTCGGCAATCGCCTCTCGCCCGTTCCCCGCCGTCGGAGTTCCGTCGCCGACGTCGTCCCGAGGCCGCCGCCGCTTTTTCGTCGCCACCGTCGTCTTCGCGCCGTCGCTCGCCGTCGCGAGCCGCCGGTGAGAACCCCTTTCATTTTCCCGTTCCTTTCCGCCCCTCCGTGTGGTCGCCACCGCGCCGAGTGGTCGCCGTCGTCGACCATCGGGTCGCGTGCGCGCCGCCGCCTCCCGCTCGGGACGGCTGGCTTCGGCCGCCGCTCCCCGGGGCCCTCCGATCTGCCGGGTGGCAGATCGGGGCCGCCCGCTCGCTCGCCCGCGTGGTTGCCCCGCGGTGGCGCCACGTGGTGCGCCCGCCCCTGTGCGCCGTCGCCTCCCTCTCGGGTGACGTCTTTTAATCGGTTAATGCGCATTAAATCACTGGTTAATTATATTCACTCTGAAAATAGCAGTAAAATTCAATAAATCATAACTATTTCATGCGAACTCTGATTAAGTCCATTCAAATTTCATTAAATCCAGAAAAATGCCAAGAATCCATTAAAAATACTTTCAGCCCATGTTTGTTGACCCCCCATGTACTGTTTTTAATTGTTTATGCATTGTTTGTTGTAGAATCCGACGCCGGTAATTCTCCTGCGTATTTCGAGATCGTAGCCGAATACCTTGAGCCGGAGCAAGGCAAGTCGCACTGATACTTTGAACAATTTGTACCCATTTTTCATTAAATTGCTTTGTTTACGCAAATAAACTGCATTATTTTAATAATTCATGTGGATTGGTATTGCCTATACAATGTCAGGATGAAGCCTTAGTTTTGATGACTAAATCCTTGTCACCTGGGTAATAATATGAGTAGAATATAATCCCTAGGATGCTTAGCCATGCTTAGCAACATAGCTCACCTGGGAATTAAATAATGTCTTTTTATATGATTCGACTCAATGTCGGAAAAATGGAACCTTGGATAGGTTGTTGTTATATTCCTAAAATTTTGACCTAAATGGTGGGCTGTGGGTGTATGGTTTTGCTTGTCACACCCATGGCAATTAAGGACCGGTTCGCGGGAACCACTTGGGCAACTTCCCGTACTTGCCACAAGCCAGCGTGGGCAACGGCTGGGCTTGAAGCGTTTCTTCTCCCTCTCCTAGGCACCGATGAAGAGGGTGGGCGTGATGGAGTTGGGTCGGCCCGGGGTAGGGTTGATCGGCTGCCGGATTCACCGTGGCGCAAGGGGGGTAGCCTGGCCAATATGGCGTGCCCTGTCGGCAGGTGCAACCTCAGCGTGGTGTGGATGGTTAGGGAGGGGTTGCGTGAACGGTCCTGTCACAGCCTCGCACGGGACATCGTGGTGATGTACTGGCACACGGGAACGTGTGTGGGGGCTGTGTCCTGTGGGTACTGTCGATGTTTTACACCGGCAATAAATATATGGGGCTACTCGGCGGATGGAAACTCGGTGGATTGCAAAGGAACACAGGGAGATTTTATACTGGTTCAGGCCCTCAATGTGAGGTAATACCCTACGTCCAGTTTATATGTATTCCTTTGAGGATATACGGTGGTGGTTCTGATGAACTTGTGTGCACCTGCCCTCATGGGGCGCCCTGCCTCCCCTTATATACTGGGGGACAGGGTTACAAGGTAGGAGTCCCCATCGGATTACGACTAGGAGATCTCCCCTTAGAGATATAACACACCCGACTAGGACTGTATATTCCTTTCTATACAAGGCGAAGTCTGCCGAATCTAGCTATATCTCTAATTACAAGGCTAGGCCCATCCTCTATCCGAGTGGCCCATATGCTTGTCATGAGGTACCCGGGGCCCATGGCACCCACAGTAGCCCCTGAGACCTTCATAGTTGAGTCACAGCTGATGTCAAGTGCTCATCCTCCACGGTGAAGTCTCCCCGAGTGCATTGCTCCCGAGTGCTCTTTGTCTGAGTGCTGCTTCTCCCGAGTCCTGCTTCATGTCAGCTGGCAGCGAGGCTATGAAGGGCTCCATGTAGATGTTGGAATAGTGTGCGCCGAATAGGCGCACCTATTAGGTGTAGCCCCCGACTTTGTGCTTAATTGTGAAAACAATTAAACATGAAGTCAAAGATCTTTAACCTTGAAGTCTTTCCCGAGTAGATTACTACTGGTATATGAGACTCTTCGGTATCATGTCAACCGGAATATGATTTATAGTCTTGCCGAGTAGGGAACTACTCGTATGTAGGACTCTTCGACTTCGTGTCAGTCGGAATGTGTGTTTATAGTCTTGCCGAGTAGGATGCTACTCGTATATGGGACTCTTCAGCGTCATGTCAGCTGGAAAGGGGGTGTTTATAGTCTTTCCCGAGTAATATACTACTCGAAAATTAGACTCGTCAGCTTCATGTCAGCTGGAAAAGGTGTTTATAGTCTTTCCCGAGTGGCGTCCCATTCGGAAGTTAGACTCTTCAGCTCGTCAGCTGGAAGAATGTTTATAGTCTTTCCCGAGTAGTATGCTACTCGAAAGTTAGACTCCTCCGCGTCATGTCAGCGGGAATGAGAATTTTATAGTCTCTCCCGAGTAGTGTACTACTCGAAAGTTAGACTCATCCGCGTCATGTCAGCGGGAATGAGAATTTTATAGTCTCTCCCGAGTAGTGTACTACTCGAAAGTTAGACTCATCCGCGTCATGTCAGCGGGAATGAGAAATTTATAGTCTCTCTCGAGTAGTGTACTACTCGAAAGTTAGACTCATCCGCGTCATGTCAGCGGGAATGAGAAATTTATAGTCTCTCTCGAGTAGTGCACTACTCGAAAGTTAGACTCTTCAGCGTCATGTCGGCTGGAATAATGTTGCCAATGGCAACTGGTGGCCACGCATGTAGGCCGAGTACCACTGTATGAAAAATAAATCCATTACGTGGTTAGGTGTACTCGAGAGAGATACCTGCATCTCCAATTTTAATGAAGACCAGCTTGTGATCCTTGTAAGGATGTATCCTCGAGACCTGGCGGATAAGACAGATACCCAAACATATATGTTTAGCAATAAGGCTCTCATGAAGCATATCTGTTTACCTCATCGGCTCCTGTTGGTAGCACCAGCGCTATAATTTCAACTCAGCCTGCGGGCGGCCCACATGGAGCATGCTACCGTAGAAACTCATATCTTGGTGGCTGCTACCAAATAAGCCGGCCTGAGCCAACCTATCCAGCATAGCTCTAGGGAAGTATCATCCATCGCATGTCAGGATGAGTTTTTTGGTGTTGGTAACCGCAATCAGCCAGAGAAATCCTTATTCGCAAGTCTTTCCGACTTACGTTCTGGATGCAAACTGGTTGCCACATGTACCCGAGTAGGTATGTTGCAGGATCTGCTTGCCCTCCTCAGGTGTGACGCAGTGCATGAGAACTCCGGATGCGCTTTGACGATGTAAGTCTTCTCTGACTTGGGAAAAGCCGAACAAGGTACCCGAACCTTGCATTAGCAGAGGGTTCGGCTGGTGACCCTCATGGGGCGTACCCTATCCAACAGAGTTATAGCCAAGCTAGGCACCCGAATCTTGCATTAGCATAGGATTCGGCTGGCGACCCTCATGGGGCGTACCCAACCTGACAGAGTTGCGGCCAAATAAGGTACCCGAACCTAGCATTAGCGTAGGATTCGGCTGGCGACCCTCATGGGGCGTACCCTACTTAGCCGAGTGGTACACAGCCCCGACTGGCGCCGGGGGCCGATTGTTAGCTCCCATGGAGCGTAGTCGGGAAGATGACGTCCCGACTGGCGCAAGTACTCGGTAAGTAGCCCTCATGGAGCATCCCGAGTGTATTTCGGCAGACTTGTCCAGCCCCGAGCGTAGGAGATAGGCTCGAAGCCCTGAGTTCCTGTCACGCATATCCGGAGCTGGGCCTGCAATATAAAAATATCGGATGAGTAGCATCTGATGATGAAAATAATCACCCGAATAAAATGTATTTTACAATGTATGTAAATACGTGTTCTTCCTCTTTTTGATATTAATTTCCTCGAGTAGTTGACCCCTTACGTTTAAGCACTCTGCCCGACTAGTCATAGCCCCTAGCGTCGGGAGTTGGCTCATGGCTCTTTCCCAGGCACGCGTTTTGGGTGACTTGAGTTCGTCTTACATGGAGCAGAGTTTCACGGATCGAGATTTATGCTACTCGAGTACTTTTGTAATCATTTAAGAGCAAAAACGGAAAAAAGTAAATGCGCAGCTTGTACACCTATTAGGTGTAAGCGGCTGTGGCACTAGCAAGGCCGAGTGAGGAGATGTTTATCAGAAAGCGACTTAGCTGTTCGGTATTTGGGAGTGGGGATGCCATCCTCGTGTTTGAGCTTGTGAGCCCCCGAGCATGTCACTTGTTGTTCTGATAATCCTCAGTTGTTGAAGGTCGAAGGCGGTCGTGACCGACTGCCACAATGGAGCCGTCTGACTTGCGTTTGCGATTCCCAGCTTTAGTTGGGACCGCGTCGTCGGTGTCGTCCCGCTTCTTCTGTCAGGGTGACTTGTTGTCATCGAGGGCCTCGGCAACAGCGTGGGCCGAGTCGGCGTACTTGTTTGCCATGTCGAATAGGGCCTTGACAGAGTTGGGAGGCTTCCGTGTGAATTTGTCGATGAACGAGGTGTCTTTGACTCCTTTTCGAAAGGCGGCGATGACGACCTCATCCTTGATGTTCGGGATTGAGTTCCTCTTCTCAGAAAACCTCTTGATGAAGTCACGAAGAGACTCGTTCTTCCTTTGACGCAACTGATATAGGTCGTACTCAGAAGATGGCCTCTCGTATGTTCCCTGGAAATTGGTGATGAAACGTTCCCGGAGTTCTCCCCAAGAGCCGATTGATTGCTTGGGAAGTCCTGTTAGCCATGTCCTCGCTGAGTTGGCTAGAGCAACTAGGAGGTAGTTAGCCATGACTTTGTGGTCACCTCCAGCAGCTTGGATTGCCAGAGTGTAGACCGTGAGCCAGGACTCGGGATTGGTCTTGCCATCGTATTTGTTGATGCCTGTAGGCTTAAAACCGACTGGCCAGTCGACCTGTTGTAGCTCCTGGGTGAAGGCTGGTATGCCTCCGTCTTCATGTGGACTCCGACCCCGACTACTGCGGCGAAACCGCTCGTGGTGGAGGCCGAAATGCTCGTTCTCGTCTTCCAGTTGGCGCTGCCCGTCTTCTTCTCGTTCGCGGCGCCGAGCATTGGTGTCCTGCCGAAGATCACGCCATAGTTGGCCTCGGAGATCCCGGTTGTCCCGACGGTCACTTCGACGTTGCCGGTTGTGGTTTGGGTTGCCGAGTGACGTTTGGCGTGACTCCGTGTGCAGCCGACTAGAGCCGGCCACTCGGCGTCGCTTTGAGGTAGACGAGACTGCCATTGGGGATGCCGACCGGTTGGTCGGTATGAGGGTATCTCCCGACTGTTGGTGCTGCTGACATGCAGCAGCGGTAAGCATGGCTTTTATCCTTGCGATCGTCGGGGTGGCCTGGTGATCAGGCCCAAGTTGGAGCGTGTCCAGTAGGGTTGCGGCGGCCACGATGTTCTGTTGTGGCGCGACGAAGACGTCGTGGTCGCCGACTTTTGTTTGGAGGGTTTGTTGCTGAGCGGTTCGCCCAGCCCTGCGTAGGCCGTCATTGCGGGCGTGCAGGCGTCTTGTTTCTTCCTCCTGTTGTTCTCGCAGACGGCAGGCCTCCTCCTCTTGTTGTTCGTGTAGTCGGCGTGATTCCTGAGTAGGAGTAGAGCCTTTGGATGCCATGAAGATTTCTCGTGGCGGGGAGAAGCTTGCCGAGCTGCTATCCGACTTAGAGTCGTAGTCCGACTGGAAGTCAGAGTCCGACTTCGAGTCGAAGTCGGGATGGTTGATGGGGATGAGTGTAACTCCGACCTCCCTAGATCCGATCTCGAGCGGCTCGGAGCCGTATCCGAGTCGAACTCCAGGAGATCGGGTTTGCCGCGTCGGATGTAGATTGTAGATATCCGCGGCGTCGCCGAGTCCAAACGGGAAGTTGACGATCTCTTCCCTTCTCGGCCCGATCTCGGCCGGCTCAGAACCGAGTCCGAGTCGAACACTGGAAGGAAGAGTTGTCCCTGGACTCGGGCGTATTGGAGATCGCCGCAGCATGTCGTCGAAGATTGCCGCAGCGTCGTATGGGCCGACTGGCGCGGAGTCAGCTGGTTCCTCGACCGGTTGGATCGGGTCCGTGTCGGCCTGGGTGAGATTGCCGATCTGGTCGGCGACGAAGTCGAGGCTTCTGAATGCGATTGTATCTCCGGGGGAGAGTTTGCCGCCGACGACTTCGGTTGCTGGATCCATCGAGCTTGTAGATGTAGATCGCGCCGAAGCCCCTACCTGGCGCGCCAACTGTCGATGTTTTACACCGGCAATAAATATATGGGGCTACTCGGCGGATGGAAACTCGGTGGATTGCAAAGGAACACAGGGAGATTTTATACTGGTTCAGGCCCTCAATGTGAGGTAATACCCTACGTCCAGTTTATATGTATTCCTTTGAGGATATACGGTGGTGGTTCTGATGAACTTGTGTGCACCTGCCCTCATGGGGCGCCCTGCCTCCCCTTATATACTGGGGGACAGGGTTACAAGGTAGGAGTCCCCATCGGATTACGACTAGGAGATCTCCCCTTAGAGATATAACACACCCGACTAGGACTGTATATTCCTTTCTATACAAGGCGAAGTCTGCCGAATCTAGCTATATCTCTAATTACAAGGCTAGGCCCATCCTCTATCCGAGTGGCCCATATGCTTGTCATGAGGTACCCGGGGCCCATGGCACCCACAGGTACAGTTGTACACCTCTGATCAGAGTAAAACTATTCGAATAGCCGCGCTCGCGGTTATGGGCACATTGGCCAAGACTCACCGTGATTAGTCTCACCCTAGATAATTAATCCTGTTTTATCAAACCGGTGTTGTGGAAGGTGTGAGTCCGGTCGACGTGGTTGAGTTGACCGGGGGTGACTGGTTAGCGTGGTTTAACGCTAATCGGTGGAGACTGGTGAGTGTGGTGTAACTCTCATCAGTTACGCCTGGTGGTCGTGGTGTAACCTCCATCAGCGCGGCCTGGTCAACGTGGTTTAGCGTTGGTCGGGAAAAACTGGTCAGCGTGGTACGTTGTCCGGTGGTGACTGGTTAACGTGGTGTAGCGTTAATCAGTGGAGTCCGGGTAACGTGGTGTAACGGTACCCGGAGGTGTCTGGTGAACATGATGTAGCGTTCATCAGTGGAGACTGGTTGACGTGGTTTAGCGTCAATCGGTTGGGAATGGTTGGGCCTGGTTAACGTGGTGTAACGTTAATCAGTGGAGAATAATATTGTTAAATAAAACAACTTTTTACTGTTTGCGAACTACTTCCCTTTGCAACTGCTTTTCCGCAAATAAACCCTATCCCATCTTTGTACCCTGTGCATATGCATAATTGTGGGTGTGATTTGTTAAGTATTGTGGGTGGTACTCAGTCTTGCTCCAATTTCCCCCCCCCCCCAGTGTTGGAGAACGCGTCAGATGAAGATCGTCCTGAGGAATAGGCTGGCTCCGCCGTCAAGGTGCCTGTGGGAATGGAATCGGCTGCTTGGCCAGATGTTTATAGACTCCGTTTTACCTTTTTCCGCTGCATTTATGTAATTTACAGTTTACTCTGTTTGTAAGACACTCTGTATGGCAACTTGGTTTGTGTACCCTGGCTTTCCTGGGCAGGGATTTATTACACATTAATGTTCAGAATTTCGGTGCGAATTTCTGGGCGTTACAAGTTGGTATCAGAGCCGAGCTTGACCGTAGGACCAGCCAAATGGAAACCCTAAGAGCCCTCTGAAATTCCCATTTGCATATGCTTCTTACAGTTGGAGTCATTTTGGGAAAAGTGAGAATCTATTTTCAGGTTGGGGTAAAATCTTGGCCGTTTATGTGATGGAAAATTTGAGTCAAACCTGGAGTTAAATTTTTGTTTCAAGGATTGACATAGTGTCCAAATTTTGGGAAAACATTGGTTATTCTTGGGAAAGGTTTGATTTACAGCATGCATAAAATCTCTTTATTTGTGTTGAAATTATTATGTGAATCTTATGTGGTATTATGTGGTTTCGCAATGGTATTTTGTCGGTCTCAAAATTTTTACTTACAAAACTATTTACTGCATAAAATCATTGTTGTTTCCAAATTATTCATTGTTTACTTATTTGGATCTGAGCATACATTGATTTCCCCCCTTTGCTATCTGTAAACGCACCACCACCTGTCGATGTTTTACACCGGCAATAAATATATGGGGCTAGTCGGCGGATGGAAACTCGGTGGATTGCAAAGGAACACAGAAGATTTTATACTGGTTCAGGCCCTCGATGTGAGGTAATACCCTACGTCCAGTTTGTATGTATTCCTTTGAGGATATACGGTGGTGGTTCTGATGAACTTGTGTGCACCTGCCCTCATGGGGCGCCCTGCCTCCCCTTATATACTGGGGGACAAGGTTACAAGGTAGGAGTCCCCATCGGATTACGACTAGGAGATCTCCCCTTAGAGATATAACGCACCCGACTAGGACTGTATATTCCTTTCTATACAAGGCGAAGTCTGCCGAATCTAGCTATATCTCTAATTACAAGGCTAGGCCCATCCTCTATCCGAGTAGCCCATATGCTTGTCATGAGGTACCCGGGGCCCATGGCACCCACACCACCCCCACCAGTTCCAGCACCAGCTCCAGCGCCTGCACCAGCTCCAGTACCAGCACCGACGGGTGGATGGATCAGTGCATCGTCCGACGGCGATGGCTCTCAGGGGGGACACCAGCATCCACGGGGGTTTCACTTCTACGGACGACAGCAGCTCCTTCAGCGGGTCCCGCACTCGCAGCGAGGCCAGTTCTTCGGCCCACGGGAGTGTGGATAATGTGGGCGGATCCAGGAGCCGCACAGACGACGAGGTCGGAGACGAGCAGGAGCCGGAGTACGACTCGGATGACCGTCGAAGCCGCTCGGAGCATTAGACGCGCCACCCTTAGCTTTGCCGTTTTCTTAGTTTGTTTTCCTGTTTAGTTGTAATGCTAGGAATGTTTGTTTGTTTGGGGTTAGTGGTGACATACCGTCTGTTGTGGTATGTTCACCGTAATTAGGAGTTGAATTGTGTTTCTCATGTTTCCAACCAAGAAGTTCAGTTAATTTAATTCAATCACTTAATTATCACTCCTGTTTCTGAGCCACCTGTTTTTCTCCTCCCCTCCCTCTGCTCTCCCCTTCAGATGGTGAACACAAGGAGTGGAGCCCGTGCTGCCAGCGATGCTAGCGCCACCAACCAGCGAGAAGGAGCACCTCAGGATCAGGGAGTACCTAACCATGTGCCACCGCCACTACCGGAGAACCCAACCTTGGCGCAGGTTCTGGCTAACCAGAACCAGATGATGGCTCTAATGATGCAACAGATGCAGCAGAACAACCAGCAGCAGCAACACCGGCAACCACAGAATCCGGCCATTGCCCCTCAATCCAAGCTGCCTGAGTTCCTAAGGGTCAGGCCGCCAACTTTCTCCAGCTCCCCCAACCCCATTGATGCCAACGACTGGTTGTTAGCAATCGAGAAGAAGCTTAACCTCCTCCAGTGCACCGACCAAGAGAAGGTCGCTTTTGCTACTCACCAACTCCAAGGTCCCGCATCGGCTTGGTGGGACAATTTCCTGGTGACCCGCACCGCTACCACGGAGGTCACTTGGGCCGAATTCTGCTACAATTTCCGGAAGTCGCAGATTCCGGCGGGAATTGTGGCACAAAAGAAAAGAGAATTCAAGGACTTGGTCCAAGGGAATAGGACGGTTACCGAATACCTCCACGAGTTCAACCGTCTAGCGCGCTACGCGCCAGAAGAGGTCCGCACCGATGCAGAAAGACAGGAGAAGTTTTTGGATGGATTGAACAACGAGCTGACCAATCAGCTCCTCTCTAGCGACTACCCAGACTTCGAGAAGCTGGTGGATAAAGCTATCCGCCAGGAGAGCCAGCACAACAAGGTGGATCGCAAGAGGAAGGCAGCACAGTTCCGGACTCAACAAGGATAGCTTCAGCGACCACGGATGATGATGGGCCCGCATGGTGGACCAGCCACCATGATCGTCCGTCAACAACGTCCGTTCCACCCGGGGCACTCTGGAAGCAGCAGCAACAGCGGGCAGTACAACCGTCAGTCCGCTCCGCGCCCACCAATGGCACCAGCACAGCAGAGTCAGCCACGGAAGGATACCAGGGGCAAGAGCTACGTTTGCTACAACTGCAATGAACCGGGCCACTTCGCTGACAAGTGTCCGAAGCCGAGGCGAATGGGATCCAGACCTGCAGCTCCCCAGCACCCCAACGCCAATCAACAGGTGGTAAAGGGGCGTGTCAACCATGTCTCCGCTGAAGAGGCACAGGCCGCACCGGAAGTGGTATTGGGTACGTTTCTCGTGAACTCGACACCTGCTACTGTACTTTTTGATTCTGGTGCAACGCATTCTTTTATATCCAAGAAATTTGTGGGGACACATGGGATAAAGGTAGTGGAACTTAAAATCCCCATGAGGGTTCATACGCCTGGGAACCGAATGGTAACCGCTCACTATAGCCCTTCAGTGAGCCTAGAAATCCAAGGATCACCTTTTCTAGCCAATCTTATCCTCTTGGAATCCAAAGACCTAGATGTCATCCTAGGGATGGATTGGTTGACCCGACACAAAGGGGTGATCGACTGTGCGGACCGCACCGTAACGGTGACCAGCCCGGAAGGAAAAGTGGTTATCTTCAAGTCACCAGTGCCGCTGCATCAAGAAGCAAGCTTGAATCAGGTCGCAGCAGAGCAACCACCAGAAAGTGGAACAAAGCCAGAAAGGAAAATACAGGATATTCCAATAGTAAGGGAATACCAGGATGTGTTCCCAGAGGACCTACCAGGGATGCCACCAAAAAATGGAAATTGAATTCAGGATTGATCTGGCACCTGGAACAGCACCGATATACAAGAGGCCTTACAGAAGGGCACCAAATGAGATGGCCGAAGTCAAGAAGCAAGTCGACGACCTGCTACAGAAGGGTTACATCCGACCAAGCACATCACCTTGGGGAGCACCAGTCATCTTTGTGGAAAAGAAAGACAAGACAAAACGGATGTGCGTGGACTATCGCGCACTAAACGATGTCACCATCAAGAACAAGTACCCTTTGCCGAGGATTGATGATCTGTTCGATCAATTGGAGGGTGCCACCGTCTTCTCCAAGATAGACCTGCGATCAGGCTATCATCAACTTAGAATTCGAGAAGAGGATATACCAAAGACAGCCTTCACCACGTGGTATGGGCTGTATGAGTGCACTGTTATGTCCTTTGGACTGACCAATGCACCCGCCTTCTTCATGAATCTGATGAACAAGGTATTCATGGAGTTCCTGGACAAGTTTGTGGTAGTGTTCATCGACGACATCTTGATCTACTCGAAGTCAACGGAAGAGCATGAGCAACATCTTCGCTTGGTTCTGGAAAAGTTGAGAGAGCACCAGTTATACGCCAAGTTCAGCAAGTGCGACTTCTGGCTGAGAGAAGTGCAGTTCCTCGGACACATTATCACCGCTCAAGGAGTTGCCGTGGATCCAACGAACGTGGAATCCGTCACCAATTGGAAACCGCCTAAGACAGTGACACAGGTAAGGAGTTTTCTTGGACTTGCGGGATACTACCGCCGGTTCATCGAGAACTTCTCGAAGATTGCCAGACCTATGACTCAACTACTGAAGAAGGATGTTAAGTTTGTCTGGACCCTTGACTGCAATCACAGCTTTGAAGAACTCAAGAAGAAGTTGGTTTCAGCACCGGTTTTGATCTTACCTGATCCCAAGAAGGATTTCCAAGTGTACTGTGATGCATCCCGCCAAGGGCTAGGGTGCGTGTTGATGCAAGAAGGCAGGGTTGTAGCCTATGCATCGCGTCAGTTACGCCCCCATGAGAGCAATTACCCAACACACGACCTGGAATTGGCCGCAGTGGTCCATGCTTTGAAAATTTGGCGGCATTACCTCATTGGTAACCGCAGTGAGATTTATACGGACCACAAGAGCTTGAAGTACATCTTCACCCAGCCTGATTTGAACCTCCGCCAGAGAAGATGGCTGGAACTGATTAAGGACTATGATGTGGGGATACATTACCATCCAGGGAAAGCCAATGTCGTGGCAGACGCCTTGAGCAAGAAAAGTTACTGCAACACCGCTCAGGCAGAGGCAATGTGCAAGGAAATGCAGCAGGAGTTTGAATGCTTGAATCTGGGCATTGTTGAACATGGATTCGTGGCAGCCCTAGAGGCTCAACCTGTGGGTGCCATGGGCCCCGGGTACCTCATGACAAGCATATGGGCCACTCGGATAGAGGATGGGCCCAGTCTTGTAATTAGAGATATAGCTAGATTCGGCAGACTTCGCCTTGTATAGAAAGGAATATACAGTCCTAGTCGGGTGCGTTATATCTCTAAGGGGAGATCTCCTAGTCGTAATCCGATGGGGACTCCTACCTTGTAACCCTGTCCCCCAGTATATAAGGGGAGGCAGGGTGCCCCATGAGGGCAGAAGAGCACTCATAAGCTCAGAGGTGCACACAAGTTCGTCAGAACCACCACCGTATATCCTCAAAGGAATACATACAAACTGGACGTAGGGTATTACCTCACATTGAGGGCCTGAACCAGTATAAACTCCCTCTGTGTTCCTTTGCAATCCACCGAGTTCCCATCCGCCGAGTAGCCCCATATATTTATTGCCGGTGTAAAACATCGACACAACCCACTCTTTTTGATCAAGTTCGCAAGGCACAAGCGAACGATCCAGAAATCGAAGAACTTAAGAAGAACATGAGAGTCGGAAAAGCTCAAGGTTTTACAGAAGATGAGAACGGGATGGTATGGATGGGGGAACGTTTGTGCGTTCCAGAGAATAAAGAACTCAAGGACCTAATACTCCGGGAAGCCCATGAGACGCAGTACTCCATTCATCCAGGAAGCACCAAGATGTACCAAGACCTTAGAACCAAGTTTTGGTGGGCCAGCATGAGAAGGGAAATCGCTGAGTTTGTGGCACTTTGTGATGTGTGTCAGCGAGTCAAGGCAGAACACCAACGGCCTGCAGGACTGCTACAGCCACTCAAGGTCCCAGAGTGGAAGTGGGAAGAGATCGGGATGGATTTTATCACCGGGTTGCCCCGGACATCATCGGGGTATGACTCAATCTAGGTGATCGTGGATCGACTCACCAAAGTTGCGCATTTCATCCCCGTGCATACTACGTACTCGGGTAAGAAACTGGCGGAACTGTATATGGCTCGCATAATGTGTTTACATGGAGTACCCAAGAGGATCGTTTCTGATCGTGGTAGCCAGTTCACTTCCAAGTTTTGGCAGAAGTTACAAGAAGAGTTGGGAACCCGACTGAACTTCAGCACAGCATATCATCCACAAACAGATGGTCAGACTGAAAGAGTCAATCAGATATTGGAGGACATGCTTAGAGCTTGCGCACTAGACTTCGGAGGAACATGGGATAAGAGCTTACCCTACGCAGAGTTCTCGTACAACAACAGCTACCAGGCCAGCTTGCAGATGGCACCGTTTGAAGCTCTGTATGGCAGGAAGTGCCACACACCCCTTTTCTGGGATCAGACAGGTGAACATCAGGTATTCGGAACCGATGCACTCAAAGAAGCAGAAGAGAAGGTAGCCATAATACGAGAGCATTTGAAGACGGCTCAATCCAGACAGAAGAGTTATGCTGACAACCGACGACGAGACTTAAGCTTCGAGGAAGGAGACTACGTGTACCTTCGCGTCACCCCACTCCGCGGAGTACATAGGTTCCAAACCAAAGGGAAGCTAGCACCACGTTTCGTGGGACCCTACCAAGTGCTAGCCCGTAAAGGTGAAGTGGCATATAAGTTGAGCCTCCCAGCTTCAATGACTGGCATACACGATGTGTTCCACGTGTCACAACTGAAGAAGTGTCTGAGGATACCAGCAGAACAGGCAGATCCGGAACAGATCGAGATCCAGGAAGACCTCACCTATGTGGAGAAGCCAATACGGATCCTGGAGATCAGTGAAAGAAACACCAGGAGCCGGGTAATCAGATTCTGCAAGGTACAGTGGAGTCACCATTCAGAGGAAGAAGCCACCTGGGAGCGAGAAGACGAACTGAAGTCCGCCCATCCTCACCTTTTCGCCAGTGCCTCCGAATCTCGGGGACGAGATTCTGTTTAAGGGGGGTAGGTTTGTCACACCCTGAGATTAGCCACACAGAAACTTTACCGGAGAAAATACCTAAGAAAAGGAATTTTTAAAAAGGATAGAGAAATTAATTGATGGTGTAAAATGCAAGATAATAAATTATCGTGGCGGGGAATATTTTTCTTGTATTCTCTGTGCCAAAATACATTAACTGGATTTTTAGTGGAATTTACAGAGCACAGGAACTATTTTTAATAAATCAATTACGCTTATCGGAATTTAAATCGTCCTGGAAATCTTTTTCCTTTTCTTTTCCCTTCTGTTTTCTCTGTTTCCTCTTTTTTTCTCCATCACCGGGCCGCCGGCCCAGCACTGTGCCGCAGGCCGGTGCCCCTCCCCGGCCTCAACCTCCTCGCGCCCGTGCCCCGCTGCCGCGCCCTCGCGCCCGCGCCCGCACCCTCGCGCCCGAGCTCCCGCGCCCTCGCTCGCACCCGCGCCCACGCACCCGCTGAAAGGCCGGGCCCGCCTGTCAGCATCATCTTCCTCCTCCGTCCGAATCGGGCGGAGGGGAAATTCCCCGGAGCCGTCCGATCCGGCGCCGCCTACCGCCTCATCCCGCGCGCCCTCCACTCGTTCAAACGGTCGCGGACCGAGTCCGCCCCACTCCCCCGAGTTCTCCGGCGTCCACGTCCCCTCTCTCCCGTGAATCTCGCACACGATGCCCACGCCGCCGTCCACTCTCCCGTGCGCGATTGGAGCCGTTCGGCCACGACCTCTCCCGTCCGACTGTATAAAAACCATCTCCACCTCTCCTCCATCTTTTCCCCAACACGCTGAGCTTTCCAGTGCCCCAGAACCCCGTCGCCACCGCGCACCCGTTCTCCGCCGTTTTTTCGCCGCCTCCGGCCGCCGCTCGCCGCCGTTCCGGACGCCGCCAGGCTACTCCGCCACCGCCTGCACCTCCGCCGCACCGCGCCGCATCTCGGCCGTCACTCCGTGGAAGCCGAAGCTCGCCGGACCGCCTCGCCCGCGCGCACGGTGAGTATCGGCCCTCCGTTTCCTTTCCGGCCGGTGATTCCCGCCGCGCCGCGTCACTATTCTCCGCTCTAACTCCTCTCCCGTCCTCCTCATCCTCCAGGACACCTCGGCAATCGCCTCTCGCCCGTTCCCCGCCGTCGGAGTTCCGTCGCCGACGTCGTCCCGAGGCCGCCGCCGCTTTTTCGTCGCCACCGTCGTCTTCGCGCCGTCGCTCGCCGTCGCGAGCCGCCGGTGAGAACCCCTTTCATTTTCCCGTTCCTTTCCGCCCCTCCGTGTAGATCGCGCCGAAGCCCCTACCTGGCGCGCCAACTGTCGATGTTTTACACCGGCAATAAATATATGGGGCTACTCGGCGGATGGAAACTCGGTGGATTGCAAAGGAACACAGGGAGATTTTATACTGGTTCAGGCCCTCAATGTGAGGTAATACCCTACGTCCAGTTTATATGTATTCCTTTGAGGATATACGGTGGTGGTTCTGATGAACTTGTGTGCACCTGCCCTCATGGGGCGCCCTGCCTCCCCTTATATACTGGGGGACAGGGTTACAAGGTAGGAGTCCCCATCGGATTACGACTAGGAGATCTCCCCTTAGAGATATAACACACCCGACTAGGACTGTATATTCCTTTCTATACAAGGCGAAGTCTGCCGAATCTAGCTATATCTCTAATTACAAGGCTAGGCCTATCCTCTATCCGAGTGGCCCATATGCTTGTCATGAGGTACCCGGGGCCCATGGCACCCACAGGTACAGTTGTACACCTCTGATCAGAGTAAAACTATTCGAATAGCCGCGCTCGCGGTTATGGGCACATTGGCCAAGACTCACCGTGATTAGTCTCACCCTAGATAATTAATCCTGTTTTATCAAACCGGTGTTGTGGAAGGTGTGAGTCCGGTCGACGTGGTTGAGTTGACCGGGGGTGACTGGTTAGCGTGGTTTAACGCTAATCGGTGGAGACTGGTGAGTGTGGTGTAACTCTCATCAGTTACGCCTGGTGGTCGTGGTGTAACCTCCATCAGCGCGGCCTGGTCAACGTGGTTTAGCGTTGGTCGGGAAAAACTGGTCAGCGTGGTACGTTGTCCGGTGGTGACTGGTTAACGTGGTGTAGCGTTAATCAGTGGAGTCCGGCTAATGTGGTGTAACGGTACCCGGAGGTGTCTGGTGAACGTGGTGTAGCGTTCATCAGTGGAGACTGGTTGACGTGGTTTAGCGTCAATCGGTTGGGAATGGTTGGGCCTGGTTAACGTGGTGTAACGTTAATCAGTGGAGAATAATATTGTTAAATAAAACAACTTTTTACTGTTTGCGAACTACTTCCCTTTGCAACTGCTTTTCCGCAAATAAACCCTATCCCATCTTTGTACCCTGTGCATATGCATAATTGTGGGTGTGATTTGTTGAGTACTGTGGGTGGTACTCAGTCTTGCTCCAATTTCCCCCCCCCCCAGTGTTGGAGAACGCGTCAGATGAAGATCGTCCTGAGGAATAGGCTGGCTCCGCCGTCAAGGTGCCTGTGGGAATGGAATCGGCTGCTTGGCCAGATGTTTATAGACTCCGTTTTACCTTTTTCCGCTGCATTTATTTAATTTACAGTTTACTCTGTTTGTAAGACACTCTGTATGGCAACTTGGTTTGTGTACCCTGGCTTTCCTAGGCAGGGATTTATTACACATTAATGTTCAGAATTTCGGTGCGAATTTCTGGGCGTTACACTTCTCGAGCCAGGCTGCATCTGTCGGAGGATGAAACCTCGACGGCGGGAAGTCAGGAGACCCCCCTTTGAGATTCGGCCAGGGGAGTAGTTCTCAGGCGAAGCCGGCGTTAGACGAATCATCGCTCGGGCGGGACAGAGGGGGCCCGAGCTGGAATAGAGACGTCCGGACCGTCCGAAACGGGACCGGACCGTCCGGAGCGTTGTGACCGCGCAGGGAAGACGGCATACAACACGCACGAGGGGGACAGGAGGATTTATACAGGTTCGGGCCGCTCGGAAGCGTAATACCCTACTCCTGTGTGTATGCTATGTGGAGGTGGATATGGTTTGAGTGTTACAGGGTGTTCCCCGGCGAGCTCAGGAGCTCGGAGCCGAGGAAGAACAATGGCGAGAGTTGGCGATCGAGGACGGGTTCTCGCCAGAGAGTGGTTGCTAATGCTGAAGCCTTTCTCCCCCTGCTCTCGCCGGCTCGGATCCTCCTTTATAGAGCAGGGGAGTCCACAGTACCAACACACCGAGAGAAAGAGAGAGAGTTTCTGGAGAGTTCTCCGGTCCTCCCCTCCGCCTGCGATGCCCATGCCGGAGTTGGAGGAATGTCCCGTCGCCCCCGTCCGTCTGCAAAGCCTGCGCCGGAGCCGGTGGAGCGTCTGGTCGCTCACCTCTCCGCCTGCTGTGCCCACGCCGGAGCAGGTATGCAGCGGGCGGTAGAGTCGTGAGGATGTGATGGGGCGTCTGGTCGTCTTTGATCGTCTTGGTTGATGGAGCGGGGAGACGTGACGGCGCACGCCTCCACGTCAAAAGCCTCCAAGTCAAAAGGCTCTGACTGTGAACAGCGATTGCACAGTAAAAGGAGCCTCCGTAGTCAAAAAGGTTCTGACTGCACAAGAGCGGGCGACAGGCGTGTCACGCCCCGTCGCCTCATCGTTAATGTGGGTAGTTGGAGAGTTGGTCCGCTAGAGTTCTTCGGGTAGATCGGCCCGGCAAGCGGAGGCGATCGGCTCTCGAGGCCACACTCGGGGCTGAGGCGATCGGGGGCAGTCGGCACCCGGGCAGTCGGCATCGGCTCCGGGGCAGTCGGCAGTCAGCCCCGTGGCCGGGCATCGGCCCCCGGGAGCAGTCCAGTCGGGAATCGGCACCCGGGTCCGGGGCGACTAGCGCCCGAGACCGAGGGATGCTCGTCCGGGCCCGGCCAGTGCCCGGGCCCCTGGATACTTGGTGGGAGAGCGGCCGTAGCCGGTCTCCTCTTGCGCAAAATGTGGACTCCGGAGTATTTGCCGTGGCCGAAGACCCTCGCGTCCCCGGGGACTGGGGGACCCCCAGTCCCATTTCGCCGACAGCATCGGTTAGGTCCGAACTCTTGCGAGAGGGTAAGACTCGTCACCCCTTGCCACGGTGTACCTATTCTGTCTACGGCTGCATCAGTTAAGTTTGATCTCTTAGTCCGAGTAGATATACCACATCACGCGTGCATAGTTTTTATCGGCTTACCGGGGGTAGTTTATCATCAGTTTGTGCTGCATCAGTTGGGTCCGACCTACTAAACTGCTAGCGATAAATTGTTCCTGCTAGATTGATAGATTTTATACAAGCGTCTTATCAGGATGTATAGCCGATAAGTTATCGTACATCACAATTGCATTAGATCTATCGGCTCATCGAGGTTCTTTTATTATTATTAATCTATGCTGCATCAATTGAGTTTGACCTACTAGATTGATAATAATATATTTATCCTTGTTAAGCCGATGGGTTTTATGCGATGTTTTATTGGAGTGCTTAGCCGATAAGTTATCTTTTTACTAGATAAAGCCGACTGCATTGTCTATTGATTATTATTCTACATATCTACTCTTTCATCGGCTTCTAGCCAATGTCCAAGTATTTTCTCGGCAGTCGGCTGGCTTATTATTTGCTTATATTATCATTGATTCTATCATTGGCTTCTTAGCCGATGCGCAAGTGCTGTTGGTAGTCGGACACGAGGAAGGACTCGGGCGCGGGCACGAGCAAGGACCCGGGCATGGGCACGAGCGAGGACCCAGGCGCGAGCACAGGCGAGGGCCCGGACACGGGCGCGGGCAGTACCTTAGGTTTACGGCCGATGCTCAAGCATTCCTTCGGCAGTTGGCTGGTAGGATTCTTATCGGCCGATTGGATCACTGAGCTAATATTTTCTATCTCCTTGTCAATTGCGGGGTCAAATTAATTGGCACGCCTACGAACCTCAACATCTTAGGACCTGCACTGAAGTGAAGCAAATCTCCCAAGCCTTCGCGTGTCCTAAGGCGCCGAACGGCCCCCGGCGGTTTTCGGCGTCAACAGTAGCTCAACTGAGGTATAAGCCAAACACCAAAATCTTTTCCTTCTATGTAAATCTTCACTTTGATGATAGTAATATTGTAAGACTGAGTACCACCCACCGTACTCAATAATCCACACAAGAAATACAAAATAATGCAATAGGATTCCAAAGGATAGGCATAACATGGCTTATTTGCATAAACGGTATTTAAAACATTTGCACTTAAAACACTTTAAAACAGTATAGTTTAATTATTAATCAATATTAAACCAATCACTGAACAACACTTCACTGCAGTTCAAGCCCAAACCAAAACCCTCAAAACTGAAGCTATCAAGTTTTCATCATTTATTATCATTAATAAGTAGTGTGGGACTAATCACGAAAAACATTGCTAGACCACCGATTAATCATGGGCACGGCTATTCGAACAGTTTTACTCTGACCAGAGATGTACAACTTTACCCACAAGACACAATGTGGGCACCCTAGAAGTGCATTATGAAGAGTAACTATTACGGCAACGCGAACTATCTAGATGGATGGGGTCTCGAATAAAACCCAAATAAATGCGGTAACCATCCATCCTCATCGCAGACTTGCCATAATTTTTACCCACTCACAATACAAATCCAAAATGCCGAGAAATGTACAAAAGAGATAATCATAAGGATAGCTTGCCAGTCCTCCCCATCATACGCCCATCAAACCACTCGATGGTGGCGACCAAACACGATACGTACCCCAGAGGACTCGAACCACAATAGCTATCCCCCAACCATCTCAATTATACACAACTCATACTCATCTTCAGCTAGTCCCTAGGAAAGCGACTAGCCTCACACTTTCATCGCAAGCAATTGATAAACATCACAAGTACTCTAAAAATGGATAGACGAGCAGTAGAGTTACAATTATTACCTAGAGGGTTCACACCCTAATTCATCACCAAGTGACACAAAAGATTTGCAGCGGAATATCAACACAAAAGACAAGAACCAGTGGTGCCAAAACCTATACCACAGGGCAACCGACTGGGGAAAGAGCTCAACTTCAACTACACATTATTCTCGCCACCCTCGGCGGGATAACAGTAGATCACACCATCTTCGTCGGTAACCTCACCTGAAAAGATGCAACGTGAGTACGAATGGTACTCCGCAAGACTTACACAATAATAATAGTACAAAGGAAGTATGCTGGTTACTACATCAAGGAAAAGGCTATATTGATTTGATTTTGCACAAAGCTGATTTTATTGAGCAAGTAATGCTTGAAACTATAAGCATTTTGAGAAATAACTCAATCTGAATTTTTAAGACAGCAAGGTTATAGTTCTGAAAATGAAATATAAATGAGCATAAACCCATGCTCTAACTTCAACAATGGGCCACCATTGCCCAAACAATTATGCTACACAAGCATATTATCTTTTATGACTAAACCAAGTCATATTTAATAATAAAACCTTTCATATAAATCCATTCCTCATTAATCATCAAAAATTCCCTTGCATAGACCCATCCATCCATGACTATCCTAAGTCATGGTAACTACATAATCCCAAGTTGGATGCTAACATGACTAACTAACACATCAAGCGGTCGTCCGTAACCGTGGACATGGCTATTCGAATAGTTCTTACTCTGATCAGAGGTGTACATCTTTACCCACATAATGTGATAGAAGCCAAACAGCTACACTCTAGTTTGATTTGTACCGGCCAAGTACCCACACTCTACACATTGAGTGCGGACTAGAGGTCACAACAAAACCTTTCGCACGCTTAGCCCCAACCACCTAAACCACGTCTGGGCCCCCGACGACTTAGCCCCACACACAGGGTGACTAAGGCGAGCTCACCGTCGTGGGAGGCACCTCCGGCCAGTCCAGGCGCGCTCGAGGTCCTCCAACGGAAATCCATCCTCACGACTGACGGACGGGCGTAGATGGCTACAGCCTCCCGTGCTACTGAGTTAAGCCGTCCCACTCCCGGCGTGTGGAAGTACGTAGGGTGCTTGAATAGACGTCAACATGTTCGGTCCTTAACGATCCAGACGGAGCTACGTGCATCGGGGAAACACCATCCCTTCATCGCCCTATCATCCGTCCAAGTCAAACATATTCTCAAATATTAATTAGAAGTTATTCTTGTCAGATTTTAACCCATCTATTCGCATTCAACTAGTTTTGAACCGATAGCTCCATCTATCGGATTTTGCTAAGTCTAGAATAAGCATGGCTAAGCATTCGATAAAATAAAATTATCCCAAAGTCCTTAACCAGTGGTGACAAGGTATAAACATGAGATCAATAACCAAGGAATGAAAATGCATACAATTGGGCAATATTGACTCTACCCGTTTTCCCATTTTAAATAGACTGAAGCATGCATATAGATATTGTTTTCACAAACAAATCAATTTATTGAAAACATAGGTTCAATATGCTTAGACGCTTGCCTTGCTGCAGCGATAAGTCACACTCAAGCTTTGGGTTAATCTCCACGTACTCCGTATCCTCAGAATCTATCGATAAGAAGCAATATGCAAATAAGAAGCAATTAAACATATCTATGCAACATGATCAATTAATTATGAGATAAATACAGTAGGTATGGCATGTCCTAACAAGATTTTAGGAGAAAGAACCAAGTCATTTGCATCCCTAGATTGGGAGATACAAAAATAACAAGGTAGAAGGGCTGAAAACGGCAAAAGCCGAAACTATAGAAAAAACTCTAAGTGGAAAATAAGTGCTTGCCTTCTCTGGTAGGATTTTATGAGTGTGAGCATTTTTATGTGAAAATACATATCTTCCTGGTTCCGACAAAATTTGGTTTACTGAAATCCGATTTAAAATGATTTAGATATGAATTTTACAAGTTTAACAAAAAGAAAGGTTAGAAAATACTTTGGGCCTATTTTGAGAGGTAGTTTTGTCAAATACAAATTTTCCCACAGTAAGGTTACAATTTTCTGAGTTAAATAAAAGTGGTTTCACATTTTTAACAATTAGGATGAATTTTCTAGAAATTTATAAACTTCCAGGTTATAAAGAGATATATAAAAAGTATTTCCATTTTTAGAGAAAAACCCTACACAGAAGTTCCCACTTTTTATGAATCTATAGAAATTTGGTTTACCTCAAAAGGAGTTACAGTGAATTTTATAGAAATATTTCAAGTTCTTAAGCCCAAAATAAGTCAATTTTGCTTCATAATATTTTATGGGTATTTTCTGTACAGAAGTGGCACTATTTTATTTCACAGTATTAAAGTTCACAAATTTATAGAATTAACAAAGTTGGTTTCATTCAAAAATGAGTTAAAGTGACAAAGATATAGATTTACAAAGTTGGGCTATTTTTCTGTTGGAAAAATATTTCAGTTTAACATTTTTCTTCTTTTCTTATTTCCCTTACAGCCCGGGCCCGCAGGAAAGCAAAGGGGCGCGGGAGCAGGGCTCGGGCGCGAGAGCAGGGCGCGGGACCAGGGCGCGGGCGCGAGAGGAGGGCGCGGGCGCGAGGGCGCTAGAGGACGCGGGCGCGGGGGCGCCAGGAAGCGGACCGTCCATTCCCGGAGAGGATGGTCCGGCGTGGCGAACAGAGGAGGACTGAGCCGGCGAGCTTCTCGGTGGCGGCGACGGCGATGGCGGCGTCGGCTGTAGTCGGGGCCAAAGGAGAAGATGTAGAGGAGATCAAGGCGAAGCCTTCGGTGGTGGTCTCGTCGCTGGCGGTGGCCAGAGCTAGACACGGCGGTGGCGCAAGCGGCGAGGCACTTTGGGTCGACGATGCAAAAGAGACTACGGTCTGTTGCTGGGCAAACCAGTGCATGCACAAAGTATTAGGGGACTCCAGAAAGCTCACCAGTGGTCACGCGGGGTCCGGCAGAGTCGGCGCAGCAGGAGCGACGTCGAGGATGGCTCGGCGGCGGTGAAAATCCCACTGGTTCACGTCGTCGGCCTTCTCCCGGGTACTGTGACTTAGCTCAGGTGCCAGATAGGTTAAAGACCTCCTGAAGATGGTCCTACGGCAAGGGAATCGGATCGAGGCTCACCGGTTGAGGCAAAACACTCGCGGCGGAGCTCGGCCGGAGATAAGGAAGACGATGGCCGATCTCCTCGCTCGGGGCTTCGCAGCCTGATTCCTTTGGTCGGTGGTCTTCTGGAAGTGAGACGATGAGGTTGGCGCAAGGGCTCGGTCGGCGGTGTACTGTATCGGCCGAAACGACCGTGATGTCCTGGCGGCGGCGCTGCAGAGCAGAGAGCGAAACACGGCGGCTTCGACCGGCGGTCCTAGGGCAGCCAAGAACAAAAATGGAACTATTAAAACGTGGAGATCACGTTCCCGTGGTCAAGAATGGATGGAACTCACCGGATCCCACTCGGGCTCGGTCGAACACTAGCGACAGAGGAGAGAAAGGGGTTGCCGGAGGTGATCCTTGCGGTCTCCGTCGGTGTTCTTGGTGAGGACGTGAAGAGGAAAGGGAGGAGAGATGGCTGGCGTGTTCTGAGGCGAAATGGCCGAGGTTTCCCATGGTAGAGCTCATCTAGGTTAGTCTGTGTGTGCTGTGGGAGAGGAGAACGAGAGGAAGACACGTCTGCCATGAAATGCTGAGTCGTCTCCACTGCTACAGTGGTCAAGGTGGGTCCCACATGTCAGAAAACAGTGTTCTACACACTTGTGGCTAGCTTCACTCTATGACTGGTGGGTCCAGGAAGTGAATTCCTAGGGAAGAGAGAGGAGTAAGGGTAGGAATGTTGGTGAAACACACTGTCACATGCTATGGTGAGGCTGACAAGTGGGCCAGGTCTTGTGGGGTCCATCTGGAAGTGAGAGATGAGAGGAGAAGTCTCTAGAGACTATCTTGTGAGCTGTCCAAACTTGCAGTCTTTGCATCACCATGTCACTAGGTAAATGAGGAGCATAAATTATGGAAAAATTACTGGAGGTAGAGGAAGGTGTGTTTAGCCTGCTGACCAAATTTCGTGGTCAGAGGAGGTCTGGTTAATTTGTGGTGAAATTGCAAAGTAGGCACACTGATTCAGTTTTTCTGCTGTGTGATGTATGTTCCTAGGGCTTTGCTCCTATTATTTCATGTGACTTCTTTGGGAATTAAATTGAGCCAAAATTACTGGTGATAGGGTTCATGTTGGCACACACTTTGGCAAAAGGGCTCTGTCTAATTAGTCCTCATTTTCATCTGGTGAATTTCAGAAGTAACCCAATTTATTTCAGCTAGCTTCCTAGCTTTGCTGAGTTGAGAGACTTGGTTGAAGTATTTATTGAAGGGATAAAATTATATAAAATTTACAGGGGCTTACTCACATCACCTGACATGTTTAGGAAATTTTTTTGTAGGATTTCTAGATATATAGAACTTGGGAAGTGACAACTAGCACAAAGCAGAGGATTAGCTAGGGCTTAACACTAATTACCTTAATTTAGATTTTGGGGCTGTGACACACAACCTCAATATCATGTCAACCATGCGTCATGATACCCGAAAGTACCTAAATAGAGATTGTGACAGGACCCTTCGCATAACATGCCCAACAGAATAGTCACCGGCTAAGTCCCCAATAGAGGTGGCCCAACCTCTAGACTAGAGAAACTCTTGACTCCCAAATATGGACTTATAGGCTCTGTCACTGTGGATTTATTGACACTACCACATATCAACTAAACACGCCGTGGTGTCTCCTGCTGGGACATGCTACACTACAAGTCCAGTCGTTGCTCATGCTGGCTTGTGGTTAGTACGGTAAATGCTTCGCAATAAGTAGCTCATGAGCCGGTCCTTAATTGTCATGAGCACAACCAGTAACATCATCATTCCATGTGTTCACAACTCACCACTAGTCAAGTTTTTTGTTGGCATGTTTAGTTAACCAGCCGCAACCAACTTTCGTTAAAAGATAGTCCTTAATCATTAATTATCTATAAGTGACAAAATAGTCTCCTCACATAAAATGACGCTAATGTTTGCTAAGCATGTGTTAACGCCAAAATTTGGCACGGGTCTTTAGCAGATTCGGTTAAGAGAAAATCACAGATAACCGGTGAAGATTGATCCAGAAGAGACCGAGTTTGGGAAGAGACCGTGAAGACCACAGTATGGCAGTAAATTACCTTATCTGTTAATTAGGTAGTTTTGATAATTGTTAGGAAACCTGATCTCGTATCCGATCAGGGCTTGTTAGTTTTCCGTTTATAGATAGGAAAGTATGTACCGTGTCCTATAAGGACTCTTGTAACTCGGGGTATATATACGTATGCCCGGGGACCTTGTAATCTATCTCTCGATCAATCAAATTCGGCGCATCGCCACCCTTTACCAACGGGTTCTTGCTTCTCGAGCGGGGCTGCATCGGTTAGGTCCGAACTCCTGCGAGAGGGTAAGTCTCATTACCCCGACTACCAATCGGCTAGGACTTTCTCGGTTAGGTCCGATATTCTAGTCGGTCTATGGTAGTCGGCTTACCACGGTGTATCGGATCTGTCTATGGCTGCATTGGTTCGGTCCGACCTCTTAGGCCGATCAGGTATACCACATCACGCGTGCGTAGATCTTATCAGCTTACTGGGAGTAGCTTATCGTCAGTTTGTGCTGCATCGGTTGGGTCCGACCTACTAAACTGTCGCGATAAGTTGTTCCTGCTAGGTTGATGGTTTTTGCGCAAGCGTCTTATCGGAATGTATAGCCGGTAAGTTATTTTCATCACAGTTGCATTAGGTCTATCGGCTCGTTGAGGTTCCTTTACTATTATCGATCTGTGCTGCATCAGTTAGGTTTGAACTACTAGATCGATAATAATAGATTTATCCTTGCCGGGCCGATCGGTGTATATGCGACGTTCTATCGGAGTGCTTAGCCGATAGGTTATCTTTTTATAAAGCCGACTATATTATCTTTACTATTTTGGTCATTTATATTATCATCGGTTCTCTAGCCGATGCACATGTGTTTCCTTGGCAGTCGGCTAGTTCACTATTCTGTTTATCTAGTTTATCATCGGCTCCTAGCCGATGCACATGTTATACTGACATCTTGTCTATTTGCTCATAGCGCTATCGGTTTCCTAGCCGATACACAGGTGCCATCGGCTATCAGTTACGAGGAGCTTATATCAGTCCGTATCGGCCGATAGCCGATTGCGCAATTGCTGCCGATCTGGGCACGAGGACCAACAAGGACCCGGACGCGAGCACGAGACCCGGGCGCGAGTACAGGCAGGGGCCCGGGCACGAGCATAGCGGCGATCGGCTGGAAGGAATCCGTATCGGCTTACTGGCCGATTGGATCAGTAATCTAATTTCTTCATCTCCTTGTCAATTGCTGGGTCAAATTGACTGGCACGCCAGCGAACCTCAAATATTTTAGGACCTGCACTGGAGCTAAGCAGATCTCCCAAGCCTTCGTATGTTCAATCGCATCAAACCAGATCATCAACAAGCTTCTTGGCACACCCGGTGGTTTTTGGTGCGAACAGCAGGGCTAAGCAAAGCCTAGATAATCTAGCTAGATCATTAAATAGTCATCCAGCTAGTCAATATTAATTCCTAGGGTATCAAGGTAAAAGGTATCAATAAGAAAATGGCCATAATAATCAAAGAATATCGGATAACAATAATTACCAGTAATAATGATATTCAAAAGCTTTGCATGCAATAACGTTAAGATAAAATAATTTTTATAAATAGGATCAATATGCTCAAAGGGATTATCGTGTGACTTTCCTTACAATAGAAAAATTTTCATATGACCTTCCGAAACTCTTCCTCGCACTTCGCGACCTTCTAAAATGGCAGAAAACACGCGACTACACGCAAAATGAGGAAAAACCCTAAGAAACTCCAAATAAATACTACTTAAAAAGTACATAAATATGTAGATCATTATTTTAGATGAATTTAATAAGAAGAACGGGTCGAATCGGAGTTCGAACAGAAAAGATACGGCTTCCGGAAGATTGAATTCAGAGAAAATCCGAAAGGAAATAGAAAAAAAATATTCTCGAAATATTCCCTCGAAAAATTATTATTAAAGAAATTATTTTTAAATAGGGAAAGGAGGTGGATCCCACTGTCATAGACACAGCTCATATGGACTAGATCCATGGACCGAGGAGAGGGATAGATAGTGGACTGGCCGAGTTGACGGGCTAAGGTGTATTGCCACATGGACGAGGGAACTGAGGTGGCAGCTGAGTGGCAAATCTAGGGCTAAGATGGCATGCTGACTGGATTAAAGAGATCTAATGGCTGAAATCTATCCCGAGGAGATCCAATGGTTAGGGTTTGCTCCAGGATTTTATAAAGATCTGGATCTGGATGGCCTGGATCTATTTTTGGAGATCCCGATTGAGATTTGCTCCAGGATTTTATAAGAGCATCTCCAACAGGGACCCTAAATAGGGTCCCTATTCTATTTTTTGAAGTCAGACAAAAAAACTGAAGTCCAACAGGGCCCCAACTCGAGTCCCTAGTTTATGGAGGCCCCGAAATCTTCCTCCTCAGCCCCATCTCCCACGGGTACGTAGGGAGCTCCCTACTCTACGGTTGGAAGTTTTTTTCCCTCGCGCGAAACAATTTTTCTCACCTATCCTCGCGCCGCCGCGTTCTGCCCTCCATCTCCGCCTCAATTCGAGCCGCTGGCGCCGCCGGATCCACCTGCGCCGCCGCCGTCCTGCTCCGCCTCGACGACGCCTCCGACGCCGAGGGCTCCGACGCCGAGCACCGCCGCCGTCCTGCCCCGCCTCGACGACGCCTCCGACGCTGACGCCGAGCGCCGCCGCCGTCCTGCTTTGCCTCGCCGACGCCTCCGACGCCGAGGGCTCCGACGCCGAGCGCCGCCGCCATCCTGCTCCGCCTCGACGACGCCTCCGACGCCGAGGCCTCCGACGCCGACGCCGAGCGCCGCCGCCGTCCTGCTTCGCCTCGCCGACGCCTCCGACGCCGAGGGCTCCGACGCCGAGCGCCGCCGTCATCCTGCTCGGCCTCGCCGACGCCTCCGACGCCGAGGACGCCGACGCTGACGCCGAGCGCCGCCGCCGTCCTGCTTCGCCTCGCCGACGCCTCCGACGCCGAGGGCTCCGACGCCGAGCGCCGCCGCCATCCTGCTCGGCCTCGCCAACGCCTCCGACGCCGAGGACGCCGACGCCTCCGACTGTGCAGACAAGTATGTTTCTCCAGTAACCCAATATTTTAGTGATGTAATATGAAGAATATACATATAGATTATATTGAAATATGAGAGAAAAAGAAATAGGGACTCAGATTTAAGGGCCCTTGTTAGAATTGGGTGTCAAAAACAGAGCCCAAAAAATAGAATGAGTCCCTACTCAGAAAGTAGGGACTCTGTTTTTAGGGCTACTGTTGGAGATGCTCTAAAGATCTGGATGGCCTGGATCTATTTTTGGAGATCCCGATTGAGATCAATTAGAGGATTCAACTCCGGGCCCACATGTCTGTGTCAGAGGAAGGGGATGCCGGTGGGGCCTGTGTGTAAAACATAGAGGATGAGATGCCGATGGAGGGCCCACGTGGAGGTGTCACAGGGCGAGCACTCGCCCGGCCATGGCGCTGCACAGGGGCCTGCCGGCGCGGCGGGCCGAGTTCGACGACGGCGACCGGCGGCTGGCAATCAAGGGCAGTGAACGACGAACCAGGGATGGCGTGGTCAGGGCAATGGCGAAGGCTGCGACAGCGCTCAGTAGAGAGGAAGGAGGGCGCCGGTCTCGGGTAGACAACTAAGACGACGACGAGCACAGGAGGAAGAAGTAGGGCGCCAGTGGCGATGCTCACCAGTATCCGGCGGCGACGGGCACAGAGGGTGAAGACGATGACGCTGACGGCGGCTAGGGCTCCTGCCGGCGGCTCGGTACGCAAGGGCGAGGCGGCGCTGGGGCGGCAGTAAGGCCAGGGCGGCGGCGACGCTACGTGGCGGCGGCGGATCTAGGGCATAGGGGGACCGGGAGAGGGCGGCGGCTGCTAGAAATTTATAGGGGACGGGAGGCAGAGCAGGCGGCGGCGGGGTGGGAGTCCGGCGGCGGCACGGGTGGCGGCGTGGTCCCGGGCTTTGCGGCGGCGGTTGCACGTGGGAGGCAGCGAGTGTCAGGTCGAGGCGCGGCGGGGCAGGCCAGGCCGAGGAGGAGGGAGGGCAAGGCCGGTGGCTTGGGCCAGTTGAGGGGAGCTCGGGCTTGGGGGGCGGCCGAAGGAGAGAAGGAGGAAGAAGGGAGAAGAAGGAAGAAGGCAGGGAGGAAGAAGAGGGAAAAGAAAGAATAAGGGAAAAGGGGGAAAATAGAGAAAAGGAAAAGGAAAAGATGGGACGAAAAGGACTTTTTTGGAAATTTTCCCAAATTGGAAAATTTGGAGGGAATCATATAATCAACAAGAATTTCTGGAAATATTTTGGATAATTTCCTTACGGAATATAGGAATGCAACATCGGGACATTTTTAGGAATCGAAATATTGAATATTTTTGGGAATTAGAAAATAAAGAATATTTTGTGGGGTTAGGAAAATGGAGGATACTTTACCGAGGGCGAGAAATTGGAGTATTTGAGGAACAATTAAACATCCCAAAATTTAGGAATATTTTGGGGATAGAATATCAGAGTATTTCGGGAATTGGAAAATTGGAATATTCCGAATATTATAAATATTCTACGAATAAAGGAATTGACAAGAATATTTTATAGAGACTGAAATAGGGCAAATCTCGGAATATTGGAGGATCTGGGTTTATTGGATTCCAAGAATATGGATTTGGGACTTTTAGGAACTTTTGGGGAGAATGGATATTTCCAGGAATCTCAGATCGGGAGTTAAAAGGGAGTTTAGGATTTCGAAATAGAATAAATCCGAGAACTCCGGTTCTGGATTTTGAGGAGATACTAGGGTTTCAGAAACGGGACCAGATCTCAATAAAGGAAGAAAACCCGAGTCTGGGCTGAACAGAGAAGTACCAAAAAGGATTGGAGGCGAAACGACCTGATCAAAAGAAAAGAAAAGGATTTGTTTTCTATTTAATTAATCGTTAAAATGATCTTTGCACATTACAATTAATTCTGGAGCTTCGAAAAATTGAGAAAGTTTCAGGGAGTGAATTAAACCATGGGGAATTTAATAGAGGCAAAAACACCATAAAACTAAAGGAAAATTTATTATAATACTGGAATGCTTAAAATATTCCAAAAAACCTCAGGGACTATGAAAGAGTCCAAGCATTAATTAAAATTATGGGATTTTTAATATTGAAAATTTCATAATTTTATTCAAACACTTTCACGAACAAATTTCTAGTATATTCTTGTATTTCCATTTACCCAAAATAATTTTTAATTAGGCCGATTTTCAGGGTGTGACAAAAGACCACAAAGAGTACCGCAGCACCCACACTCACATATCAAACCATCTCACACCACTCAGTGGCCATTACATACATTAAGGCCTAAAATGCCAATTCACCAAAAGGGTGCATAAGTTCAACTCACTAGAGCAACATACGCTGGGTCCGAATACCTCGGTCGTGCGGATTGGCCCTAACTATGTCACTTATATTGGTACAAGGGGGGTTATGTCCTTAGAAACATCAAATAAACCATCGCTTTTCCAAATCATCACATGAAATGATAGAATCACATGATAGTCAACATATTCATAATAATCAACATTAAACTAGGGTTATCAATGGTATAACAGGCTCAACTCAAGGCATAGCAATATATAGCATTATGAAGTAACTGGTTGTCACTATTTCAAAAGGTTTTTAGTAAAAGACACATGCAGGCTATATAGTACTTCCAAGATAAGTACATCTACCCAAATTATGACCTAGATCAAGATATGTTCAAATTGTGATCAAAGGGGCATGACTTGCCTTCGGAGCCACTGTAGTTGTACCACTTGCCTCCTCCTACGGCTGTGAAGGCGTACGCGTCGACAGCGAAGTCCGATTCCTCAGTCGAATCTGCTACGACGTGATCTATCAAACACAATAAAAATAAATAAGCGAATAACTCCAAATAAATACCAAAAGCTCAGAAAGTGCACGAGAAAGCTAAAGTGAGGGTTGAGGAAGAAATCAGGAATTTTTGGAAGCACAGCGAGCGGCAAACCCTAGGGTTAAAAATTAGGATTGCGTCAATGGATGCTTGGATCATGACAAAACTAACGTAGATGGGTTCGAAATAATTCAAATAGTCAGGAATAGGTCTCAGATTTTGATTTTGAGGTCAAAAGGGTATTGAACCGATTAAAACGGGAAATAAAGGGATTTTCGAATTTATTTTTCTAAAGGAAAAATAGGGTTGGCCGTTTTTCTCTGGTTCATAGGGAACGGCTACGGTTCGATGACGCGGGCGGAGAGGGAGGTGGCGAGGGGAGGCAGGTTCCATGACCCTCAGGGCACAGCGAACCCGTCCCCAAGGTCGGCCGCGACTGTGGCACCGGCAGCAAGGCCGGCAACGGTGGCTCTGGCGGTCTTCGGCGAGGGCGCGGCGGTGGGTGAGCATCAAGATGGCAAGGAGAAGCTGATGTTGGGGCCAAAGCTAGGCGTGAAGAAGGCTGAGGCGGCAGGATGTCTTGTGGCCAGCAGCAGCTAAAACAGAGTGGCAGCACGGGAATCGGCACCTACAAGCTCTAGCAGCGATTTCACTGGGAAAGGAGAGGGAACAGGAAGAACATGAGATGGGGAATCCATTCCCACCTTCAATTTTTGATGAGATGCGATGGTGGTGACGAATTTTGCGATTTAATCGGTAGCGGCTGGTTAGGTTGCGGCCCTTTTGCTCCGACAACGGCGAACGGCGGCGTGGAGGTCGGGTGGAGGATGACGGTGACGGTGGTGTTGGCGTTCGCGATAGATGAGCTCGAGCAGAGGAATTTAAATGGATTGGGCTGGATTTCAAGCTCGGATTAGCGATGAGGCTAGCTTGTGCTGCTGGCGAGCGGACTCATGGAGGAGCAATACGTTGACTGGTGAGCAGCTGAAGCAGCTACATGGCAAGGAGGCGGCAGTCAGCGCTTACGCACGAGCACACTAGACAGGAGCAGAGAGGGAGCTGGGGGCAGTGGTGGCGATAGGCTGGACTGGCCGGTCCAAGGGGAAATGGGTTGGTGCCGAGGAGGAGGAATGGGCTGGTGGCTCGACGGCGACGTGGACTCGTCCGGAAGGATTTAGAACGAAGGATTTGCACTTTTGGAAGAAACAAAATAAAAGAAATAGGATGAATGGAGAACAGAGTTTTTTTAAAAAAATGAACAAAACAGAAAAACTCGACAAGAATTTTTGAAAATTCAAGAAAAAGAAAACGGTTTTAAAACTTAGTGGTTTTTAGGGCTATTACACCTTGCCCATTGCCCTACCAAAATCTAATAATTGTAGAAGCTTTTATCTTAGGTAGTGTTCATAAGTCCAGTGGGACACTAGCTTTTTTTCTCGTTTTTCATGCGCACGCTTCCCAAAACAATAAACGGTACGTTTTTTTGCAAAAATTTTCTATACGAAAGTACCTCTAAAAAATAAATAAATAGATCATTTTTAAGTTTTTAATAGTAAATACTTAATTAATCACACGCTAATGATGTTTCTCGTTTTACGCGCTACTTAAGCCCTTGCGAACAGGCCCTTAAAAACACTATCAAATTTTGGTAAGCCTTTCAACTAGAGATAATTGCGCTTTTGACCTCATTCCAAAGGCTAACTACTAATTTAACTTTTTTCAACTTTGCTTATTTGGTCCTCTTTTTCAAAAACAAAGCTGCCTGTTTAACCCCGTTCTAAGCACCGCATCACAAATGCATTTAGAAGATGCATTTAAAAAATGCTAAGACCGAAATGCCCTTGGAAAAGAAATACAGCTCACCTATCATTATCCCCTCCCTGTCTCGGCATCAACCAGGCCAGCACAAGAGCTCGGTTTTGAAGCTTGGCCGACGGAGGTGGTGTGGCGGGAGCCCGGCGCGGAGGAAGCCAGGCACGACGCTCTCCCTCGGCGCGACGCGACCGCGGAGGGGGCCCAGCAGGGGCACGGTGCCGGCGGAGCGAGGTGCGCGCCTCGCCCCACACGTGGCTAGCGGTGGCGGGGGCATGAAAGCTAGCGGCGGGGACAGGTGTGCATGACTACAAGGGCGCGGCGGCTGTTGACCGGCATGCTGCATCTGCAGGCCACGCTCGCCCAGCGCGGCAACGACGGCAGCTGTCGAGCAGCGAGCTAGCGGCAGCGGTGGGTGTGCAGTGTGCAAGACTGCAAGAGCGCAGCTAACAGCGGCGGCAGGTATACAAGGGCGCGGTGGCGACGGCGCTCGCCCGGTACGGTGGCAGCGGCTTGCGGCGGTTGACCTGTAGGCTGTGTTCGCCCGGTGCCCACTCGTCTCCTCCAGGCTCCAGAAGTACAAGCAAGCTAGCGGTTGGCAAACTCCAGCAACTAGTGTTAGGAATAATCCCGACCGTGGTGCGTTCCCGGTCGAGACGCATGCGTGCGTGTGTGGGCAGGATAGATGCAGGGACGTGCTGACCATGTCTGGCGGCGAGCTCGGACGTCGTCCGGTTCTCACGGTGGAGAAAGTGGCTCACGATGAGAGGAGGTCGAGTCACGAGGGGATGGCTCGCGTACGCGTTGGTTCGTGGGGGACGTCACGGACATGGACGCGTCGTGGGCGATGTCACGGAAGTGGAAGGACGCGTCGTGGCCGTAGCGAGTATGGCTCGCGTACGCGCTTGTACGTTGGCGACGTCACGAGTATGGCTCGCGTCGTGGGCGATGTGCGGACGCTATGCACTTGTAAATCCGCTATAAAAGAAGAAGGAGAAAACAGAAAATGCTGTGCGGTTTGGGCAGCACCAAAAATCTCTGTGTTCTTAGTGTTCGCGTGAGGTCTTGAGTTAATCGTCCTCCCGGCCGGGAGTATCTATTGTTTGCTCCCGGCCGGAGGTTCCCGGGGGAGCAGGCGAGCTCCCGGGCGAAGGGCGCGGACACGTTCCGCGGGCGCCGGGCGAGGTCCCGGGCGCAGGCCCGGGCGAGGGCCCGGAAGGGGCGCAGGCACGGGACTGTCCCGGCGCAAGGGCGCGGGCGCGGAGCAAGGCCCGGAGCGGGGCGTGGCGGGGCGGACTCGGGTGAGTCCCGGGCGCGGCCTTCGCGGGCGGAGCCATCAACAAGCTCGTCCATGGCAGATGGTAGAACAATTGCTGTTCTTTTGCAATGGATAGCTAGGCATTTGTTGGACATGAATTGGAGGGAGGCTACATGTGTGTCATTTGCTTCAATGAATGCAATTTGGGATGGATAATATGCTGTCAAAATTTTGTTAAAGTTTAGCCATAATTTTGTCAAGTCTAAGTTAAATTTGTCACAATTTTGTCAAATCGAATTTAAATCTAAGTCAAATTTATCACAAATCTTTGCCAAAATTTCTATCACACATTATATATAGAGAGAGAGATGGGCTACTATGCTTCGCGAAGCACGGATCACCCCGTGCTTCGCGTCCGTTGCTACAAATTAGAAGTTTAAATGAGTGATCCAAACCGTTCATCATGATTTTTATATTGAAATAAAGTTGAAGACCAAATTTTACATTTTTTGAAAATTTTTTACTATTTTTTTAGATAGGTATGAAATCTTGTTAATCTAAAAACTTCAGAACTGTCCAAAACCTATAAATTTGTACCTATCTAAAAAATAGTAAATAATTTTTTAAAAAATATAAAATTTAGTCTCCAACCTTGTATCAATATGAAGAGATGGGCTACTGTGCTTCGCAAAGCACGGATCGCCCTGTGCTTCGCGTTCGTTGCTATAAATTAGAAGTTTAAATGAGCGATCCAAACCGTTCATCATGATCTCCATATTGATACAAGGTTGGAGACCAAATTTTACATTTTTTGAAAATTTTTTACTATTTTTTAGATAGATACAAATTTATAGGTTTTGGACGGTTCTGAAGTCTTTAGATTAACAAGATTTCATACCTATCTAAAAAATAGTAAAAAATTTTCAAAAAATATAAAATTTGGTCTCCAATCTTATTTCAATATGAAGATCATGATGAATGGTTTGGATCGCTCATTTAAAATTCTAATTTATAGCAACGGACACGAAGCATGAGGCGATCCATGTTTCGCGAAGCACAGTAGCCCATCTCTCTCTCTCTCTCTCTCTATATATATATATATATATATATATATACACGGTCACGCTAAAGCGCGCGCTTTAGCTAAACCACGCACCTCACATGCGAGGATAACCCCAAGTGTACAAAAATGATCCCTGATCGGCCATAGTAAATGGACTACTACGGACAATCACTTGAAGCACACAAAAGTGATACCTGATAGACGATAGTACATGGATTACTACAGACAATCACACTAAGCGCACAAAAGGATCCCTGACCGACGATAGTAAATAGATTACTCTGGCAGTTCTCGAGCGTGGTATGTAGTACCGCACTTTTATATGTGTTCAGGCTAGAGTAATTCATTTACTAATACTGTTTGGAATCGTCTATATAACGTTTTCCTTGTGGTTGAAGTGAAAATTTTACTATGTACTTTAAAAAACCAATTACCGATCTAGAACACTCATGATAAAAGAGAACGGTATTAGTACGTTTATAGTAATTCATTTACTACCTGTTAATAGTGGTGACGATGTTGATCAATAAACGATTAACTATCAGTTAATAGCGGTGACGACATATCTATAAGTAAACAACTAACTGAAACACGCACACCGATCACCACTCGTTGCCTATAAGTAATTTCTTTCTACATGTAAACAATAATTTTGTTACAGATATGTATTTGTTACAAAAGAAGCCCAAACTATGGAAAAAATGACTTAATCATTGTTACAATTAACCGCAATATCATTTAAATAGTATACATCTAAGCACCTCGAGAAAAAATTTACACGATCAACCACCCAAAAATAAAAAAATACTAACTGATAAACACAACAAACAAGGCTATGAATAAAAAATTTACATCATCGCCACCACTTTTGCACAGTACACATGATTTTTTCCCGGTGACAAGGACCACCGGCTGCCAATTGCTGACCGGCGCTCATCCTCTATGTCACCACCTAGGCAGCCTGTCGATCCAGCCGTCGATGATGTGGGCAGCCTGCCGTGCAGTCTCAACGAGCTTGAACGACCCTTTCTCCCCTTGCTCCCATCGCCACACCCACCTAGATCAAAGACGCCGTGGCCTTAGGAGCTCGGCGCTGGAGTAGTTGCACCAGCGCCTAAGTAACCAAAGGAAGCGTGCCTCGCAGGAGCCCCCGTCGAAGAGTCGAAGAGGCAGACCTGGGCAGCAACGGAGATCCACCATGGCGATGGTGACGGTGATGGCTCCTCCTCCTCGTGGTGGCCACCGGAGACACCAGATTTGCGTCGTCCCTCTTGGAGAGGCACCAGCTGATGCTCCTGCTTGTGCCGGCGGCTATTCCTGCTCGTGGTGTCCACCAGCTGCCACGCCCCTAGATCTTCACCGCCGATGTCCCTCTCCTAGCTGCCTCACTGATCTAGCATCGAAGAACTTGCCATCGACGTCTCACCGCCCTGTTTTTCACTCGGTGCAGATCTGGATAAATCGATGGGATTAGTGGAATGCATGGATGGGTGTTACCGGAGGCGATGCGGCCATCATCGTCGGGAGGCCACCGCCGTCGAGAGAAATCCCTGACGCCACCGCCGGCTCCTACATCTCTAGATCCTAAAATTTTAGAAAAAATGAACGGGTAGTTGGTTACAGTACAGTGACCTCATATATATTAATATGCGTTTTAATATCCAGGAAAAGAATTACTCTGATAGGTGGTTGGTTACGGTGGGTGACCATGTACATATATATTAATATACGAAGTGTGGATGTGCGTAGTAAACGAATTCACTCAATAGTAAAGGGGTGTTTAGCAATGGTTTCTCTCGTAGTAAAGATTTTACTACCGTTACTACTTAATGAAAAGGTGCAGGAAGAGGTATTCGGGGATGATTTCTCTTCCAATAAAAATTTTACTACGACTACTACATGAAGAAAGGTACGGGAGGGGAGGAGGGCTAGGGATCGAGTGGGGATCGCTTGATCATGCTGTGAGGCGTACATTTAGCTAAACAATGCGCTAGGTGTGGGTGTATATATGTATGTATGTATATATATAGACACACACTAATTGCACAAAACTAGGTCAAATAAGAAACTTTTGGAAAAGTAGGGTCAACAAGGACATAAATGACATTGCGGTCTTCAGTTAACACCATTACTTTAGCTTACAGAATAGGGCTATACCTTATCTTTAAAGAAAAGAGGGTTAAATGAGCAAGTTGAGAAAACGGGCTTAAAACTAGTAGTTAACATTCAAAGTAAGGTCAAAAGCATAGTTGCCACTTAAACTAAATGCATCATAACACTGCTAAAATTTAATAACGCTAAAATATATCAAAACCTTAGTATTTTTTAGAAGTGTCTTGTATAGGGTTAACAGTGACAACAATTTGAACAAGTCCTTCATGTCTGAGTTCAACTATGAACGCAAAACTAATTTAAGCCAAATCGGAAATCCCAAACTAGATTTTCGTTTAAAAAAAACTAATTCGATGAGACCTCTTCCGAATTCCGATCCTCTTTGTAGGCACATTATTCCATTGCCTAATACTACCTACTATATATTATTCCGTTTGCGTTACGTATCTGAATTTGCGTCTGTGTTTAGTCCTAATCTGAATCAATTACTATTGCGTTTGTGTTTACCAACCTGGATTCCTAATCAGTACGTACCCAAATTCCTCTAGGTACAAAAGGTATCATTGTTTCACCCGACCGCAGCGGACCGGGCTTTAGCCTCTGACTCCTTACTAATCTAATCTGATGTTTAAGTTAGTTTATTTTTTTCTTATAAGCCGCACGTAAAACGATAAATATTATTAGCACATAATTAATTAAGTATTAACTATTAGACGCCTGAAAAAATAAATCTATTTGATTTTTTTGATACTTTTATATAAAAAAAATTTATAAAAAATATATTATTTAATAGTTTAAAAAACCTAAAAAACGAGAAAATAAACGATAAATTGATCTCCCCGTCTCCTCAGCCTCGACTCCCTTTTCCTCGCGAGTTCCCCCGCCGCCTACGCCGAGCACAGCGCCGATCACCATCCAACGAGAATGGTGTCAGAGTGTCCGTCACATACTTTCCACTGCAAACTTTTCATCAAGGATGGAAACCCAGCGCGTGAAAGAGGACGTCGACCGTCAGGCCAGTGGCAAGATAATTTATTATTGCTCTTTGTCCACGTTCTTTATTATTATGGCCGGATTCATTGGCTTTGTGGCTTTCATCGCTCTCAAAGATGATGATTTTCTGCGTGAAAAGTTCTACGATGTGGAGATTGTCGGCATTAAGGCATCTAATCTCGCTAATGCTGGAGACGCAGCGTCGTCGCCGCTTCGCTTCGATCTGACCGTGCGTGTCTCCTCCACCACTACAGAACGCATTAGGCGGAAATATGAAAGGTAAGCTATGTCTACGGGGCCTGGGATTTTTCCATCGGTACCATGGTATTCCTCTCGGGCCAGGGTTCTTCCCAAGCAGCATTTTGTCTCGAGACAAAGACACAACCGATGGTGAAAGCAGCCACATATGGCGAATTAGTTGGGTTCGCCAAGGAAATTCATAATCACATTGCAAGCGGCGAATCACTTGGAGAAATTGAGCTACAGATTGACCTGAGGTTTGAGGCTAATTTGCTTGATACGGATGATGATGTTTATGATGTTAAGCAAATGTGGTTGTGGTGTACTTCGAGGTTGGACGGCGAATCGGTGCCGTCTTTTTGTCAACACCACAGAGGTGTATCCGATGTAGTACTAGAAAACATGGCATGTTCTAGATATTTAATTTATTAGGTACTAGCAAACTTGTGGGATATTCTAGATGATAATGTCAGTTTGAGCAATTTTAATGGTTGATGTCCATATTAATATATATAGATATATCCACCTCAGAGGACGAGAGCACTGTATCAATTTCTTTTTATGATGCTTGGTACAACTTCTAATATATTGTATCAAACCTCACCTCGCAATTCTGTATGAATTCTGGGGGGCCTGACTTTTCTACCGTAGTCTTGAGATTGCTCTGTAGCACTAATTACTCCCCCCGTTCTCGGACAATTAACACTTGAACTATTCGACCTTAGGTTATTCTCAGTGGGGGTTTTATGAGGAATTTCATGGCAATAAATAACAAAGTTTATGATGTTATTTATGATGAAAGAGATTAACAAAGTTTCATGGGGATGAAACTAGTCCAATCCATTTCCAAGATCTTAGAAACTGTGTGAAACCCCCACTGAGGCAACTTTTATTTCATCATCGTTGGGATGAAACTCAAGGAGTATTCTCAATGGATGTTTCATGAGAGTTTCATACAGTAATTAAACGCTATGGATATCTTTGGAAACGATGAAATGAAACTCTCTATTGAGAGAGGTTGTTTCATTCATAGTTTCATCCTATGTGGTGGTATTGAAAATAGTGAAGTGAAACACACCACTGAGAATAGCCTTAAAGGTTTGATCTCTTCTTTTTCTTAGTAAAAAAGTTTTTTAACTTCTTAAATGTACTAGTAATCGTGTAAAGCATATGAAAACATCCGAAAACACTACCACTCACACAAAAGAAAAGGAAATGAGCACTGTGGGTACTTCTCCAATTGCATCCTGGCATAAAACAACTCAAAAGTTAAGTATGAGATAATTATGCCACCAAGTTGTGATAATAGAATCTTCGCTACCTATTTCATATGGATCACACTACTGTGCATAATATCATGTCTACATGGGCAAAGCCAGGATCTAAGGTTGGGGAGTATCCAAATGGCCAAAGTCCATAACAATCAAAAAAAAATATATATATATATAGTCTCCATGGCTGCATTGTAGTTAGATAATCAACAAACATATGTTTTAAGATACAAAAGAAGGTTCAAATGTTTATTATATGTTTTGCCATATAAAAAACAATTACATATCTTGGCTGAAATTAAGATGGGAAATAACAAAATTGAGTACTCACTAACTGATAAAATTGAGTATTTTGTTGTATTGGGGGAGAATGGAGAAGGAACTCATCTCCGGGCTGTAGCCTGCAGCCGATGGCGGCGACGCAGCATCTAGCGTGCTCGACGGCGAGATGCACGCGGCACACAATCGTTGATCAAAGGGCGGAGTCACAAAGAGGCTCGTCGCGTGCGCCCTGTGTCCTCGTCGCTGATTGTAGCTGCCATCGATGTGAAGCTGAAGCAACAAGACGATCAGAGCATCAAATGTGGCTTAACGAAGAAGCCAAGGTGTCGGTATCCGTAACTACGTCGTCTCTATCTCTAATCTTTCGTTAATTCTCTCGAGCTTGCAAACCTTGGACTGGACTCTTCCTAATAGGCTTGAAGGGCTTGATGGCTATATACAAGGGAGAGGTGGGGGGTGGGGGGGGGGGGGTCTTGGCCCAAATCGGATGGGGTGTTTTGGCCCACCCTGGCCCTCCTTAGCTTTGCCACTGTTGGTCTATGAAAACACCATACACTAGAAAAGGATCTAATGGTATAGCTAAAAAGATAACCTGTATAGATGAGTAAAATAATTTTCGATCAAACATATTATTAAGAGTTCTAAAGTAATCCATCAATTGTTAAGTTCTTGGTGCAAATTCACATTGTTCCAAAGCAAAATAGAATAGTAATTAATTTGAACCGTCTTATATAGTTATAATAAGAGTAAATTTCACAAAGCCCCAGGTATTAAGGTATCTATAACACAAAACCTCAATTATTATGATTTGGTTTAAGGAACCCCTTATTCCGAGGCAAAAGGTTTCATGAAACCCTATATTTATATAAACAATCATATTTTATTATTATATATGATTATTTTTACATAAAATTCACATTAATTGACTCAAAGTACATATCCCTTCCCTCTACTTTATCTTTTCTCTCAATTTTGCATTATAAAAATCTTAACATAATCCTAACTGATAATGACATTATAATTGGTTAAATATACATAAATGATCAAACCACGATGATCAACGCTGGTTAAAAAGCAGCTAATGTGTATATGTACTTAAAAAATATCATACAATTTTTTACAATCATTATACATAAATATATTAGTTAAATGGATGATATAAGCTTGTATCGCGAAAAAGTTTGCCCCAAAATTTGGGGTTTCATAAAATAAATTACAAAATCTAGGATTTCTGTTACAGATGTCCCAAAACTTAGGGTTTTGTAAAATTTATTCTTAAAAGTAAATAATCAATAATTAAACTTGTGTAATCAAGACAATGCTCACAATTTTTGTTAGCGAACGGAGTCAGGCAATCGCCATTCAGCTGTCGGTTCTTTTAGCCGATGGCACTGCCCATTCAGCGCTCGGTTCTTTCGGTGGTTACTGCGGCCAAACCGCATGTGTCTTGTAGTGCGGACTTGCAACCCAAAGGCCGTTGTTCCACCAGTGGCCTCCTTGGAGAGCTAGCTTGTTTAACCGGCCAAACGGGCTCGATCAGAACCCATCCATTTGTCTACATGGAATTTATTATCAGAGTCGAGAGGGCCCCAATTGTGTGATGCGTTTCACTGACCATATGTACGAAAATAGCTTAGGCATTAACTAACATTTTGGTAATTCTTATCATAACAATTTGCCCAAGATGCTAAAAAAGCAAGTACTCATCTCGTTTCATATTATAAGATGTTCTATGTTAAATTTA
This sequence comes from Oryza meyeriana var. granulata, assembly GCA_003991445.1. Classification (NCBI taxonomy): domain Eukaryota; kingdom Viridiplantae; phylum Streptophyta; class Magnoliopsida; order Poales; family Poaceae; genus Oryza; species Oryza meyeriana. The sequence continues at coordinate 193,062 of RYFJ01001855.1, read as the reverse complement.
AGTTTATAGAATAATATAGTAGTATTTTTAACAAAAAAATGTACTCTAAAATTATATTTGCCGTGACTTAAAGTCAGAGAAAATTCCTTACATGCCCCTTAGATTTTTCTCAATCCTTATATTCACCCAAATTTTGTCTTATTTCTTACATGCTCCTGATTTTTATTTTGATCCTCTTTATACCCATTTCGTTAGTTGACAGTAAGTTGACCGTATGTTTTTTCTAGAATGACTATATTGCCCATATATCATAGTTATGCGCTACTTTAGTGAGAAAAACACAATTCTCAATATGAAAAACTATTTATTTATAAAATAGAACAAAGGGGATAGAATTATTTATCCACAAATTCAAAAACTAAAATTTAAAATTTTTAAATAAATTTGAAATTAAATTTGATGAAATTCATACAACATTTTCACAAACATTTAAACCCAAAGAAAAAGTAATTTTGGTTTTCAATTTCTTGGTGAAACTCTTATATGGATTTAATCAAAAATTTTAAAATTGTTTGAAAAATTAAGTTTTGTTTTTCAAAATTGGCGTCAAATGATTATGTCATATTTGATTTTATTATAAATTAAAAATATCACATTGAGATTTATGTTTTTGAAGTAGCACATAAGTATGTGAGAGGGGCACTATAGTAATTTTAGAAAAATCTAATGGTCAACTCACAGCCAACTAACGGAATAGATATATAGAAGATCAAAATAAAAACTCAATGATATATAAGAGATAAGACAAAATTGGAGAGTACATAAGGATTGAGCAAAATCTTAGGGGCACATAAGGAAATTTCTCAATAGGGATAGGCAAGGGAATGATTTTTCCCGCCTATCCTCAGTATGAAGTGTATTTAAAACAAGTATGATGACTCCCTATTGGATAAGCTTGGTAGTTATAGCCTAGGAAAGTACATGCAAAAGTTAAAATATGTCCCATTTAAGCTTAGAGCCTTAGGGGCAAAATGGTGCAAATAGGCAGCTTTCGAGACCACGAAGATGAGCTGTCTAGATGGTTACCGCGAATTGCAACCTGGTCCCCCCGTCAAGTGCCTTGGACATATTCTCTTTAGGTACCGTGTATTCGAACTTCATCTTCGAACCCCGCTGTCTTCTAGGTTTGGCCTCCGGTGCTATTTGAACACATCCCAATCTGGTTGAAATGGTTTTGTTCTCCTCTGTGCCACACTATTTACCTATATGAGACACGTACACACAATTCAAAAACCTATACTTGGTTATCGAACTCGAGATTGGTCGAACAGGGAGTGCGGCGGGAGTGCGGCGCCCAGTCTCTGCTACAACAATATTCAATGATGGATTTAATGAAACAAATTTGGTATTATAGATATTGCTACATTCTTTTATAAACTTTATCAAATATGAAGAATGTTTACTTAGGATAAACTAAAACGTATTTTAATATAGAACGGAGAGAGCAATCAGAAGTTATATGCACATAATACAGTATTCCTACTCAAACACTGTACATTTCCTCAGTCGAATCAAAAAGAAGAGTTGCCTATTTCAAGTACATTAATAGCAGGCCGGTTTCTTTCTCTCCATCGGCAATGTATGTCTTTGGCGACGTTGAGGGCGTCCGATGACGTGCCGAGGAGCCCCCGCTGAGTGAATCCGACGGTGTAGAGGCCATTCCGCCCTCTCCAGCTGTTAGGGAATGGGACCTTGGAAATGCCTTCCCTCGTGAACAAGTCACCGCCATCCTACAACACATAAGCATACGTACATACATATATATGAGCTTCCATAGGCATAAAACATCCTTGGGCTTGACAATATAGTTCGTATCATCTCGAGATATTATTAGTGTAGTGTAGTGCAGTGCAGGCCAAAACAACGAACAAGTGAGTCACTCTGCTTTACCTTGAGCCAAGACGGCACGTTGCTCCTGTAGCCTGTGGCGAGTATTATTGCGTCGAACTGCTCCTCCTTACCATCCGAGAGCCTGACCCCGTGCCTCGTCATCTCCTTCACTGCTCCCACTACCTAGTGATGCATGATACCCATCAGCGCCTCATCAACAAAAGCTACCATGCATTCAAAGCACAGGAGAAAATCCGAAGAGATAAAATAAATGAATCTCTACCATATGAGAACCATTTTCCAGAAGAGAAATGTACATGCTGCATGTGTGAATAGCTGATGTGCCACATTAGGAAGTAGCCCAGCAGCACACACAGCTCGACAGTTTGACTGGTCTTAAAAAGAATCTAGGCTAGCTGACTGGTAGGCACTAACCTTAATTTTGCCGGATTTGATGTGGTCTAGCGTCCCAACGTCCAGTACGGGTGTCCTGCCGGTAAGGTTCTTGAGCTCGATGGGCCCTGTCTTGGGCCGCTTTAGGCCGAGCTGCCCCGTGTTGCCGAGGATGAGGTGGGCCGCCGTGAGGAGGAACCGGTCGACGAGCTGAACCGGTAGCCATCGGAGCAGAGCCATGGCGATGCCGAACGTGGAGAGACCGAGCATCTCCCTTGGTAGGACATGCACCTGGACGAAACATCACCACGGCGCATAGATTTGCGTAACCCATCATAATAATTTGATGAAAATGACACGTAATTATAGGAGGGCAGGGGGAGGCAAAATGGAAGAAAGAAACGGCTGTTGATAGGACAAGACACCCGACATATATAGTTGTGTGGAATGGAAGATGTTAACAGGTCTAATTTCTGTGCTTGAATATAATCAAATACAGCCATGCACAATGAAAATGTCCAATAACAAGGAGATGTGACACATAGAAGGATAAATCAAATACAGACAAAACAGAGAAAAAAACAGAGCATGATAGTTTCTTACCGTGTTGCGCACCACCATGGAGGGCCTGGCGCCATGCCGGCACAAATCCAAGCTCACTTCCATGCCGGAATTCCCGCATCCCACGACCAACACCTTCTTCCCCGCAAACTGCTCGCCGGACTTGTACTCGGAAGTATGCATGGCACACCCGGAGAACTTCTGCATGCCGGGAAAGTCCGGCACCCGCGGCTCGGCGTTCTCCCCTGTCGCGACAACGAGCCACCGCGCCATGAGCACCTCCCCGCCGGCGAGACGCACCCTCCATGCGCCGACGGCCGAGTCGAACGCGGCCTCCTCTACGCTGGCGCAGAAGCGCGGCGCGACGCCCGACGCCGCGGCGTACGCCTCCATGTACGCCACAAACTGGTCCTTGGACGGGTACGTCGGGTACTCCTCCGGGAACGGGAGGAGCGGCAGCTCGCAGAAGCGCTTGGGCAGGTGGAGCGTGAGGCGGTCGTACATGCGGTGGCGCCACGTGGACGCCAGCGAGTCCGACCGCTCGAGCACCGTCGCCGGCACGCCGCGCGCCGCGAGGCACGCGGCCGCGGCGAGCCCCGACGGGCCCGCGCCGACGATGACGGCGCCCGGGACCCACGTCTCCCGGCGTTCTTGCGCCGGCTTGTTGTCCATGGCCCCTGTGCAGCTGTATGCGCGTGTAGGTAGCTGTGTTTTTTTTACTGCCAACTAGGTGGTGGTTTTACTGTGCGAAGCGGTGGTTTTATAGGGGTTTTGGAGAGAGACTCGCGCGGCGCGCTTCTCCGGGGGCAGACTAGCGATGCAGCCCAACCCTAGCATGCTGCTGCACTAGGATTTCGCGTGTTTTTTTTTTATGGAGCCCTGCAATGCGAATTCATGGAGTAGTTTCGTACGAAGAATGAAACTTGGTGAGGGCCCGTGCCCCGTGGTAAGGGGTTTGGTCCACACTACACTACTACGCTTTTGTAGGTGGGAGCTGGGTCCTTGTCTTTGGGATGCAAATTTGGAAGACCACTTGTTGTGTTGTGCCCTCTTAATCACGCAACCGAGCTGATCGAAAACCCAACATAATCCAGAGAGGGCCACTCACGCAGCACCGGGAATGCCTTGCCACGTACAGTATGCATTGGGATGCATGTGTCACTACATATGGATTGGGATTCATCGATTGGAGTCGTAGTATATCTACCCTTGAGATACGTGCACAAACGAAATACAACATACAGGATTTGTATATGGAGGTAAGTTCTAGCTAGCTACACTTATTCTCGGCTTAGGCTTGCACGTTAAAAGCCTGAAGGTGTTTACACAGAAAAATATCTAAAAACGCTGTACTAAAAAAACAAAAACGTTTTTCTTTTGTTTTTTAACTTTCGTCACAACCTAATTTCTTCTCCTTTCTATAGTAAAGATTTGGTTGCATGTTAACACAATTTTGTCTACAGACATATCTTAACATGCTTTACATGTATATGTTTTGTTTATAATTTCCTAAAGTGCAGAAGTGCAAATTTCAAAGTGGGTGTTGGCACACTAGGATGTGGAATGTGTACTAGGATAGTGAATACATCCATACCACATTACTTCTCTATTGGAACAAACATAAGGCGAAGAATCAAATTTTGAGTGCTTATATGTTGAATATTTTACATAGATCAACTCTTTTACTTCATTTTTCATTTAGTTGGAATTTGAAGAAAAGGCAAGAGTTCCTTCAAATCTCGTTCAAATTTGGGTGTTGTATGTGAAAGACAAATTAATATTTTTTTTATGGACACGAATATAAACTTCTTCACACTAACAGATTTTGTTATTAGTACTTCCTCTGTTTCTTTTATTATAATGCGTATTATAAAGTCAAAAAGTCGAAGTTTATAAAACTATACCAACAAAATTATACTTCAACGTATTTTTATATGATATTAGTTTTGTACTCCCTCCATTTTTTAATAAATATTGTGTTAACTTTTAACATAATATTTGACTATTTATTTTATTCAAAAAATTAAGTAAGTATAGTTTATTTTGTTACAACTTGATTTATCATTAAAGAAACTTTCAATATAACTCATATTTTATATATTTATACCAATTTTTTTAATAAAATAAATAATCAAATATCATGACAAAAATCAACGGCATTATTTATTAAAAAACGACGAGAGTAGGTGATAACAAAATAGTTTATAAGTAACTAATGGTTCAAATTTACGAACCTTTGCCTTTTAACTTTATACGTCTTACGAAAAGAAACGGAGGGAGTAGTTTAGATCCTAAAATTTTAGCTCCTTCAAAACTACATCTATTTTGAGCAGATGAGTAGCCCTGCAGCAGGGAAAATGTGACGTACACACCGAGACGTGAAGAGAAGTAGAGGAGTCTGGGGGCTCGAATTAAATTAATTGGACAGGCAGCAGCCAGCCGGGCACTGGTGCTCTACTTGCACCTTATTTGCCGTGACGCTCTCTAGGCGCAGGATGTAGCACAGAGGCACTCATCAATGGTGTGGAACTGTGGATTAGCGGTCCAATTTGCGAGAGAGCAATCAATGGTGTAACTGCGAAGACATCGATGGACGGGTACGAGTCAACTCAAAGTGATCGACTTGTAGGGCTTGTACGTGCGAGGATCATCTTCAAACCACAGACCACAGTCAGGCTCGCTGGAAATATTTATGGTGATCAGCCTGGTGACACTGAGTCCATCTTGCTACGTAACTACTCTGGCTAGCTAGGACGAGAATTTGCTGCTGCACGGACGAGCTAGCCACAGCGTGGACGTGGCAACTTGCGGGCCGTCGGATCAAGCAATGTAACTTATTGCAGCGCTTTCTTCAAGCACCAAATGCTCAATGGAGTACAATTTTGATGACTTGCTAGCCACACAGCGAGCTGACATCTCTGCTACAAATTAAGATGTGCCAAATCATGTGCTATTATATATGTTTTGATATATCTCTTCTTACATTGGTGAACTTGGTAGTGCTAGCAAAACCATGTACTCCTTTTCACTTTCACATGTGGGAGTGCGTTTAGTGGGAAGATCAACTCTCACATAGAAATAAACAGAGCATAATTAAACTCCTTGTTCCCGTCTCAACGACCCTATCGTGATGCTTTCCACACACCTCCTCCTTCCCTTGACATTGTCGCCCCCGACACCGGCAAGGCTATCCCCTCCTCACCGCTACTACCACCCCCCACAACATTCATTGCTCCTTGTGAGCTCCCTAGTGACGGTGACCGACCACCATATTCTTTGTGACTCCACCCGTGTATGAAGCTACGTCTTCTTCCCAATCTCTGGCAAGGTTTTCACACTTCACCAATCTTCTCAGTTTCTGGTAGCTTCCACTGTTAGATTTGCCACCTCCACTCACCGTCATCTAACCACTCAGCCTAGATGCCCTCACATCCACCACTACCTACCGGCCTCCTTCGACTCCTATGGCTCCGTCGCCTCACTGGCTTCTGAATCCATTGTCCAGTCACCGTTGCCCTAGCCTCCCTCAAGCTAAACCCAAGAGCTTTCCCCTTCCACCCCCAACCCAAGCCCCAAACACTAATCCGAAGGCTTGCCGGAGCTGGAGAAGGAGTGCTCTGAGCATGAATAAGGAGTGGATGAAGAAAATCCAACGGTTTATAATTTGTAAGATTTGGTACTGATTTTTTTGTCGAATGCCATTTAGCAAATTAATATACTTTTTTTTATCCTCCCTTGTTAGATTTTTCTTTATTTTGTTTTAAAAGATTATATTTTTCTCTGTTTTTATTTGCTGCAGCAAGTAGCATATATGCATGCATGTACGCACGGCCAAAGCTTCTTCCATAAGCAGACAAGTATAGGAATGCGGCATGCGCGGCAGGAGCACAAGAGACAGCCGTGAGCACCCCCCAACTCGAATGAGCATGCCTGCCCATCGATCGATCATGGGTACGTGACCACTGCAGTCTGGTGAGTCTGGTCACGTACGTACGCACGCTAGCTAGCTAGTAGTTTAGCTCCATGCGCCGTGCCTTGGCAACAAGTTCCCCGGGTCTAGGGCAGCATGCGCCAGTACGTACGTGGCCCCGCCCTCGATTTGCTCTCAATCATTGATGATTCTCTGCCCTCTGCGCCATGGGCCCCGGCGTCCTAATCACGCGGGTGGCGTGGATATGGACCGGCCGGGCCGCGCCCAGGACCGATCGATCGATCACGCTCGGGCTCGGCTGCTGTACCTGCTGCCTCTAGCTCCTTTGCCTCGGCGTACGTACGGTTCGTTCGTCTGCTGCCAACCGCGCCGTTTTATCTCATGCGTTCCGTTAGGATTTCGATGTTTTTCGCCAAGTTCTAATCCCAACCATCGGATAAGCCGACAAGGGTGGGTGAAAGGAACAAATGGCTGATGGTACGTGTTCAACGGTGATGTGGGTTGTGGCACATCGGGAGACAGGGCCACCATACAATAGGGGGAGTGAGTACTGAGGGTTTAGACTTGATAGGAGAATGGGCGACTCAATGGGCCATGCGATGGTAGGGTGTACGATTTGAGCACTAATGGGTGGACCGGGACCGAGTAGGTTGAACGCTATGTGTGGGGTGAAATGAGGATTGTCGCGAAGATTGGAACAGCCACAGGAGATGGCTACTGAAAGTCTGAAACTTGGAGTTGCGTCAATCTAATTTTCTTAGAAAGTGACCGTTTTTCCATCCGAAATTGTTGTGGTTTTCCATTCGTTTTCATTCAAAAAAAACTGTCAATTTTGTTTTTATCTGTTTTAACTGGTCCACCTTCATTTCACATAACTGTTTGACATGGCAACATGGTAGCACATGCATACAACCCTCAGCGAGCTAGCAGGGAGTAGTAGAATTACAAATCCTACTGGAAAGAGTTTTAAAACTACTAACAAAATCAGGGTAAATTGGATACCTCGAATCAAAAGAAAAAAAATGAAAAAGAAGTCAGACAAGTCAAAAGGAGGGTAACCGCATGCATGTGAACTTTTAAATCGACTGGGATCGTACACATATTTAGAACCTAAAATTTCTCTTTTGAGGTAGGTGCAATTAAAATTCCAAGCAAGTGATGCAGTGCCCGATAAGTAAAAACGTAGCAGGTAAAGGCTAGCTGGCCTGGCACGTAGGGTGGCGGTGGTGGAGTAGTATTATACCCGTAGTAACTCTGGTCCAGACCATTGAGGTGCCACGCTAGCTTACCTCAAATGGAAGAAAAATCCAATGGAAACGGTACCCCATCAGAAGCATTATCCATTATCCAATGGTCTATCGATCGCCACAAAGCATGCAACGCTAGCTAGCCCTAGCTAGCTCTCCCTCGCCATATTTTTTCACTCCCTATGTATGATTTTTTTTTTAAGGCTCGATTGATCCCTATATGAGTATATTGTGTGTAGGCTTTAGCTAGGCTTGGACCATGGGGTAGTTGGAAGATGGATCAGCCTATGAATTGAACTAGCTTGGACCGTAGTGTGCGACTGTGCGCCACAGTGAAGCATATGTTGAGCATTGAGCAACGCATGAAGAGACCGGACTAAACAATGCAATGCAGTTGATGCTGCGATAGATCATGCAGCTAGCTGCATGCATGCATGCATGCTCAAGTACAGGATCCGAATCTTCTGGCAATTGAGATTGAGTGTGCGATCGGGCAATCGTGGGGTGAGCCAGTCTCTACCACATGCATATGCATGCAACAAGAAGGTACGTAGGTCCACGAAAGAGACCATCTTTGGCACTGTAGTTATGGATGCGCCTCTTGCGTTGGGAAAAATGGCACGTACTCTTCTAAGCTGGGCAAGTTTGGGTTTTTTTGGTGATTCTTCACCCAACACATGTGACGATCCACACTTTTCAAAACCTTGTGATAAAACACAAAGCATGAAAGTGTAAAAAACTGTAGGTAGTGGGACTGCAACTGTGGCTCAAGATTGTTAACCATAATGTGTTGGTGCCATACTGCCGTACCAGTTGAAAGGACCATAAGACTGCTCACGATGCATTTGTTGCCACAGTAGGTGTTACTGATCGTATAGTTAAATCTGATTCCGTATTGTACACACACGTATAACGTCATCCTGTCTCCGTGCGCCGGCCGGGGGGATTCCTAGAATCTGAAAGAGAGGAATCGTGCAGCGAAAAGGCCATTGGTCACTCAAGACCTCCACTCAAGTGTAGTACTAGTACTACTTGCCAAGAACGGCAAAGGGAGCGACGACCTTACGCACGCAATCTCGATCCGTGCCTGCTCTCCGCCTGTTGCTAGCTACAGAAAACGGAGAGAAGAAAAAGATATCATCATCGTCTCAATCATTCACCGTTCGTCTGGGACGTGACGGGGCGGACGGACGTACGTAGTACACCGGTACACGCAGACGACGCGCAGTGGACTGCAGAGACGAGGAGTCGTGGCGTCAGCCGCAGGTCATCTCCACCGGCGGGGCGCGCGCGCTGGTCCACGCTACATACGGCTACCGGCCGGGGCTAGCTACTACGCCTACCCGCGCACGCAGCAGCTAGCTTAGCTAATCGATCGGCTAATCCAGCAGCCGCATGCAGAGGCGAAGGCACGCAGAGAGAGAGAGAGTAGCTAGCTGCCTGCGCTCGGAGGGGCCAACGCGCTGCTCGCGTCGCGTGGGGCGCCGCGGTGAGGTCACGTGACAGGCGGCCGGGCGAGGCGTTGCGCCGTGCAGTGCATGCACGTCGGTCGCTGGGATGGTATATGCACGCGCGTGACGACGGCAGCAAATGCAATCCCATCTCGAGCGCCGAGGACGCCGCGCGAGCGAGCGCAGAACGGATGGATGGATCGACGGGCCATCCACGCAATCACCGGGATATGCCATCGCATCCTCTCTCTCGAGACGAGCGTTTCCCGCCGAGGAACGCGTGACGGGAAAGGTGAGCCGTCCATTCAATTGCATGCGACCATGCGTCTACATACCGACCTCTCTTCCGCCTTCCGTCTGGCCTCTGCTCGCTCTCTGCATATGCACAGCCTGGCAAAACGGATGGACTGCGTATTCCCTTTTTTTTTTTTCATTTCTTTTACTCATAGCATTTGACAGTTAGGTGTCTGAGATTGGGACCGTTAACGTTCGTCCCCGGGACCGATTGGGACATAGGGTGAGATCCCCTACCAGCATCGGTGTCGGTAGCAATGCTGCAATGGCAAACCCAAATGATCAGGCTCAGCCAACGTTGTGATCAACGGGAAAAAAGACGCTACTGTACGGATATCTCTCTGCATGTATGCCTCCATGAGATAGAGGCGTGGGTACGTCGCAATCTGATCTCGCCATTCTACTGCAAGCAGCCCAGCTGGTTCTTCAACCTCCGTAGGGTCAAGATCAGTAACGTGTCGATTTGACGTTGCGTGGACGAGCTTATAATGCCACTATGATAGGCAGGCATATATACGGCGAAACCGGAGTGAAAGAGAAAGATCCCACATCCATGCTGCATGCTGTGTCACGCCGTTCATGCATGCATGCAAATATCACTCGCTCGCTCGCTAGATCGCGTCGCGTGTGCTACTCGAGTTGTCCGTCGTGCGATCGATGGGCGTACGTTCTTTGATCCCCGGAGATCCATGGAATGGGCTTGCATTGACTGACATCGCGCGTTATATGCCGAGTTGTATACTGGCGTGTACTCCGTACGTGATAGTGTCAGTATCGTGGATACTCCTATATTTTTATTGAACTCACGTACGTCGTGCACAGTTGCGAGTGACATCATGTGCGACGATGCATGACGACGCTGCGCCGTGGCAGTTCTATTCAATTCATGCGTGCTTTGGCAGTAAGCAGCTACGACGAGGACGGCAGGCAGATACACAGGAGCTATGCCGATGCTGCAGGGTACGTAAACGCTGTAGTTTTACATCGACTTCTCCCCTGCCTTTAAATCGAAATGTACCGTCCTCCCGATCGATGCTCCGATTGGATGAGTGTGACTGTGTGCTTAATTATTTCCTACTGTCTCCTGTCGCAAGTAACGTTTTATACCACGATACAGTCACTGAGATACTAATTTGATCATGAATTACTGGTATAAAACATATGAAAAATATAGCAAAACTACAATATTCTAAAACTAATATGAAGATTAATATAGCTATATCATTTTTAAAAGTTGGGTCAAAATATTCCAAAAGGTATCTATTATATTATTAAGACAACGCTGAAAGGAGGTACCGCGTTCGCTCTGGAGGCTAAAAGTTCCCATGTTAATAGGAGAACAGGAAAATAAGAATTCATGTAAGAATAACATTTAGAAACAACTGAAATTCGAAAGAGAAAATAAGGAATATTGAAATAAGAGTCCATCTAAAACACAATACAAGATTAATTGAAATTCGGAATAAAAAACAAAATATATTCCGAAACTGGATTTTCAATATGAATTCCAAATAAACTTCAAAAAATAAATAAAATTCAAAAAGTAGAATAAAAAATTAAATAAATAAAAACTACACACCAAGAACAGTCCATAGCAAAATAAAATCGGTAAATATACAAAAGTAAGATTAATTAAAATTTAGAAAAAAGAAAATAAATTCCGAAATTGAATTTCAATACTAATTTCAAATAAACTTTAAAAAACATGAAAATTCGGAATAAAAATATAATTAAAAATAAATAAGTAAAGACGACATACAAAAAGAGTCCATAGAAAATGCAATCTTTAAATATCCAAAAGTAAAATTTAAAAAATTATAACAAAAATACATATAAAATAACATTGAAGGGAAAAAAGAAAAAAAGAGTTCAAGTGAATATTATTTAGAAATAACTGAAATTTGAAAAAAAAAGGAATATTCAAAGAACTGTCCATCTAGAACACAATACGAGATTAATTGAAATCCAAAATAAAAATAAAATAAATTCTGAAATTGGATTTCAATGTGAATTCCAAATAAAATTTTAAAAATTATAAAATTAGAAATAAAAATATAATAAAAACTCACTCTGGATGCTAAAAATTCTCACATTAATCCGAGAAAAAAAAGGAAGAGTTCAAGTAGGGATACAATTTAGAAATAACTAAAATTTGGAAAAAAAAAAAAGGAATATAGAAAGAAGAGTTCATCAAGAACACAACGTGAAATTAATTAAAATTCAGAATAAAAAATAAGATAAATTATTATATTATTAAGACAGCATTAAAAGAACACACCACGTTCACTCAAGAGGCTAAAAATTTCCACATTAATCAAGAAAAAGAAAAATTAGAGTTTAAGTAGAAATATAATTTAGAAATAACTAAAATTCGGAATAGAAAATAAGAAATACTGAAAGAAGAGTCTATCTAGAACATAACATGAGATTAATTAAAATTCGGAATAAAAATAAAATAAATTCTGAAATTAGATTTTCAATACGAATTCCAAATAAAGTTTAAAAAGATTATTAAAATTCAAAAAAAAAGAATAAAAAATTAAATTAGTAAAGAGTACGTACCAAGATGAGTTCATAGCAAAATACAATATATAAATATCCAAAAGTAAGATTAATTAAAATTTGGAATAAAAAAGAAAATAAATTTCAAAATTGGATTTCAATACTAATTCCAAATAAACTTTAAAAATCATGAAAATTCGGAATAAAAAATTTGTGTGAAAGATGTTATATTTTGGAATGGATGGAGCAACAAAATTCAGAATAATACATAATAGTTACAAAAAATATATAAAGATGTATCCTAGATAAATATTTATTGGGGAGAGTCTATTTAAGATAAAATTATAAACAACAATGTTCACATAAAAATTATTGAAAAAATTCCATGTGAATAATATAGAAGAACAATTTTAGCTCTCACTAATAATAAATTAAAATCAACGGCATTTCATTTCAAAGCAAATTCCACAACAAATACCTAAATCACTAAGAAAATTAAAGTTAAAAAATATCAATTGGGTCCATGTTGAATATACCGTATGAGAGTAATTAAAATTTAATAAAATATAGCTATTCGATTGTCGTGGAATATCTAATATCTAGATGTTATGATTTGAAATATGAACTAAAAATATTATAAAAACAAATGTGGAAGATGAATATTGTTTTTAATAACATAAAATTATCAGCATGTTATTTAATTAAACTCAGACGATCTGCATGTTTGCAATAGCTTAGAATGCATGCATAATAACAATTTAGAGTTGATACGAGTATGGCATTGTTGAACACTATTGCGGCGCATGGATGGTGGACTGGGATTCATGATCGCGACTATAAAGATAGCTCGAAAAGGAGGCACCAAGTTTGCCCTAAAGGTTTAAAACTTCTCATATTGATCAAGAAAAAGAGAGATATTTTAGTTTATTCCGTATACACTTTAATTTAAAATAATAAATAGTAAAAAATAGCAGAAAAGGTCCATGTCAAATACTACCTCTATCAAAAAGAGTTGATTTGTAACAATTTCAATACAAATTAGTAGTTATAGAAAAAGATTAAAGTGCTAGTAATCAATATGAATTTGTATTATCAGGTGGGCAAATACAGAGGATTGAAGAGACAAGACACATTTAATACTTTATCTTGAGGTAAAGGGCTACAAATCAGCTCGATCTTTTTAGGACAAATTTTGAACACAAGAAATTAACTCCTTTTGGGATGGTGGGAGTAACATATATAAAACATAAACATGAAAAGTCGACAATAAAGACAAATAATTGGAATTTGAATAAAAACTATAATTACCTATCTTATTTGTATGTAAACAAACTATAGAGCCATATTACCTTCTTGTCACTTTGTTGAAGGAAAAACCGATACACCAGAACAACTAAGGGAGGAAAAATTCTCCCCTATTGTTTGATCCAATATTGACCAGTGCGGATCGTGTTCTACTACCTCCGGTTTGTGGTTCGACCTCCTGTAGTGGTCCTTGCTTTCCTTTTTGAAAGCTCCACACCATCTAGAATGGAACATATCTAGGTGTTGATTGAATCTTCCGTTGATAGTGAGGCTCCAGTGATGGTTTGCTAAGATGCTGGTGTGCTCTGCTTTCTTGTTTTGTTTTCAAGCTGTTCCAGTTTTTGGATTGGGCTAATGGTGTTTTTGGTGCAAGTTCTCGTCTTCCGCTATGGCGAGCCGATAACATAGATATCAAAGGGTTGGTGAGATTGAAGAGTAGGAAAATGGGAGATAAATAGAGAGAAATAGGGGCCAGGGGTACTGGAGACGAAGGATTGTAAGCCGCTAGAAACTAACGTCACATATATATGCCATGAGCTCACCTTATATCAAATGGTTATAGATGATAGATTTGATCTTGATTCAAGTCGTTGAAAAACATGTCTACGAGATATTTGACTCCGACGTTTTTATCTTTATGATCTAAAATCAACAAAATTTTTTTATATCCGAAAAAACTTCACAAGCTCTTGAAGGAAAAAACTAATGGGATGTCATATCAGCAAATGAACTATCCAATATTCTATATAACACGAGAGCTTTTTAGCAAACAAACGAGCTAGATGTTGGCTCTCAATCACCCTTGAATAGAAACTAAATTGTAAAAAGTGAGCACCAAATAAGTGAGATTGAGCAAGATACAGACTTGCTATTGTTCCTTGAGTAAGAGAAATTCTGGTAGTGCGTAATTGTATGAATAGATATAAATACATATTATCAACTTATAAATATATGAACATTTGTTACAATTTTGAGTAATATTATTAAATACTATAACTTTTAAAATGAATCGAGCTATGCAAATGCGCAGACCCCCTTGCTAATTAATAATTAAAGTTTGAATACATTGGTAACATGCATTACAAAATGTCACTTATTAATAACTATTACAACGTATCAAAATAAGTTGATTTCTAGAGTTTAAATTTTATCTCAAAATAAGTTGATTTCTGCTAGTAGTATCTTACCTACCCTCGGTTTACAAACCTAGAGTTTTATTCCTTCAATATTCCTTACTTACCTACACACCAATACCACTTTTCTATGAATAAAATGCTAGAAATACATTTATTTTAGGTCAAGGAGAGTACTCCCTCCGTCCAAAATATAGCTGCTTTTAGCATTCAAATTTATCACAAAATTAGATACATTTTTCACATTTCAACCAATCACAACAATCCTCTATTTAATTTCTTCACATACTTTCTTATCTCAACCATCCACCATTTCACTTTACTTATTTTTTTTAATCTCCGTGTATAGCTTCAAATATAGCTATATCTTAGGATAGAGGGAGTATCTAAGTAATATATGCAGCAATTTGTATCCAGCTCGCACAGGGAAAACTCAATATGTAATTTGTATCCAAATGAAGATCAAAAGATGGAGAATTCGGGAAGAAATCATGTCGTCTTTTATGACATCGTCATGATCTGCAATATCTGTACTTTTTTTATGTTAGCTCTTACTAACAATAAATTCACAAAAGCTACCGAATAATAATGTTTTGATTTTATTTCCTGATGGATTTACCATTGTTGCTTTCACATAGCTAATCCTTGTTATTTTTGAATATGTAGTGTCCAAACATTTCCATGTTTAGTCACATACATTGGGAAACGACATATAATTGAAAACAAAGGAGGTAGTATTTTTCCCTAAAAAAAGGAATTATATTGAAGATGAATCGTCGCAAAAAAAATGAAAGAAAGGAAAAAAAGGAAACGTCTAGGATTTGATCCGATGGCCTGATGACCTACCAGATTTTGAGCAAAGAAAACATGCAACTACCATAGAGATACTCCCGTAGAAGAGTCATCCATATTTATATGCCCTACCCTTCTTAGATTCTTATAGGGGGCATATAAGCAATTTTCCGTTTAAAAAACTGTATTCAGCAAGAACCAAGATAGATACAAAATCTTATTGGCCTTTCAATAGATTGGACGAACAGTTCTTGGAAAACTATTTACTCACCGCACATAATGTTACAATGTAGGACTTTGCAACGGACTATAAAAATTGACTGCTTTGCAGGGAAGCACCAGCAGCCTATTTGGAAGACGAGAGTGCAATACGACAGGCCTACCAAATGGGCAAGTCCTACTGATAATCAACTTGCTAAAATATGCTTCCTTACCCATACAAAATGCTGTGATAACTCCACTGGACTAAAAACAACACTAGGTAACGACTAGAAACTGGAGGCTGTTTGTGTTTCATTCCTTGAAATCGTCTTTGTCATTTGCTGGAAGCCCTCTGTTTCTCCAAAAAACTGCAAGAGCACTCCCTCCTAGCTGTTACAATAGAAGGCCTTATATTAGACATTCACGAACTCCACTCCAGCGCTCTAACATATAAATACGAGATGGTATTTGCTATTGATGTGCATATTTGTAGCACTAGGAGAAAAGAGAAAGGAAACATACCGCCATGCACACAACACTGACAGCAGATGGAACAGCTACGAGTGGATTCGTGAAGTGCTTTTGGGCAAGTAGAAATCCAAGTGCAGAACTCTGGAAACAGGAAGAATGACATTGTTAAGCACAAATGTCATTAAAATTTACAGCGCTCTATGAAAGGAAAATTTATGTCCAAGTGAGACACATTTTGATACTTTGCTGACTTCGCATACTACCATACTACTAATAACATCAAGAAAATTCAAGCTTGTCAACAGCCTCATTTCATTCTTCGGAGCATCGATAATGTAAAACTAGACATATTCATCCTGTTATCCTGGGTCCTTCTAACACCACAATTAAACAGCAAAAACATGTTAGCCTAATTAGGTGGCACGACGATGCTGCAGAGCACTGAAATTTCTGCATAAGTAAATGAGGAACTACTAAACATCACCAGCACAAATACAATAGACTGCTTGAAACAGATATGTTGACTTGATTATGCTTTTCTAGCATCCATAACAACGATAAGAGCCATTAAATAACCAAAGACTGTACAAATCGCAGGTGCTGGTTAAGGACAGATTATATCCAAGACATTTCAATTTACCTGCATCCCACATTCAATAGAGATGGTCCTAGAAGTTGATTCCCCAAAAGAGCAAAATTTTGATAACCAATACCCAAGTGCAAATGCAGCAGCATGCAGCAGAGCAACAGGAATAATAAGTTGACCACCTTGAGCTTTCAACACCTCTGAGACTTGCCCAATCTTGAAAGAAACAAAACATTTAAGTAAAAACTGTAAATAATTGTGTTTCATATAGCCATTTACAGTATCCAAAATGACAATGAATAGGACACCACAATCAAGAACGGTAATATATCATAATCAGATAAATTTGTAAAATTTGTGGAGAGCCTAAACGATATTTAGGTTGAAATGATGTGAAATTGTATTTGATGTCAGCAACGTATGGAAGGCTTGAAACAGAACACAGACCAGTTGTTTACAGACTTACAGGACTAGCACAAAGCAAAGTGGTGAGGAAGACCCCAATTAATGGTGTTATGGATATAATGCGCTCAGTAAACTTGGGAAAATACTCGTGTGCCAAGACTGCAAAATAATGGAAATAAAGTCACTACATCTGTCAAGGATAAGATACTACAGTACTACACAACAGATATTTAACTAGGCTTCTTTAGTACCTCCGACAATAGTTGGCAGTAAAACAACCTGAAAAGTACTGATGGCTAATCCCTGCATAAACGTATTTTTCTTAAATTAATGCACACTTGATAAATAAAAATGGAAATGGAATAGTAGTTGGTTTAAGATATGGATCATAGTGCCCTTACTGCAGCATCGACAGGAACCAGTTGACCAGCTAGGAGTTTAGTAAGGAGTGGTGTCATCACTATAGCACCAATAGTCGAACAACTGAAATGTAAAGATAATTACAAGTTGTTAGAATAGAATTAGGAGCATTAGACTGAGGAAACAACAGAGTATCTGAGAGGTTACTGTGCTAAAATCAAATAGCACAACAAAATAGTAGAATAAAAGCACACTGATTATAGGCAAAAATAACACTGTATGCCCTAAATTTCAGCCCTTAAACTATACAGATTTGTCTAATGAAGCCAGACATGTTAGGTTGTTTTGCTTACATGACTAAAAAATTTGTGTCAACATGACCTGTAGTTCAGATAAGAATTACAACAAACTATAACAGGTCTGGCGCCTGGTCCTATCATCCAAAAAAAATGTTATGTACGAAGCCTGCCATGAAAACCTACTAGAGAAGGTACTAACATTCTTTAAACGCTTCATGGCTGGAAGCATGTCAAACTGACTTGGCACGCCAAAAGTAATCTGTGAACTAAATCTTTGGAATCGTAAATAGCAAGCCCAATTTTTTTCTCTCAATAGAAAGCTTGTTGAGTGTGTAACCATGACATGCGGATATTTTCTAGGCATGAGTATGGACAATACAGAGGTGCTGACATCAAATAAATACGCCAGTTGAAACTTGTGATAGAAAATGGTAACAGGTACAAACAGTCTAAATCAATGTGTTCAACATTTTTAAGGCCCTGTTCTAAAGTGCTACTAGCTACTAGATTATCTTGGGCGCACTTCCTAAGCTGCTAAACGGTACGATTTTTTTTTAAAAAAAACTTACAATATAAAAATTTCTTAGAATATTCTTTAAAACTCATTTATCAACTTTTTAATAGTTAATACTTAATTAACCATGTGCTGATTATCCGACTAATGCAATCAGCTACTAAGCTGATCGGTCGAACAGCCGAATCGAACAGGGCCTAAGACTCGCTAACAAAGAATGTGTCTTCTAGAATATAAAAACAATCTGTAATTTACCATGATAACTGAATTATGATAAGAGCACAACAGAAAGCCAATCATAAAGGCTGTCACTTCAGTTAGGGATAAAGAAACTCAAGAAAGATGAAGGTACATGTATAGCAAGTAGATCGAAACAATCACCAAAGAAATTTCTTCTGAAGCAAATCTGAAGCTTACGTGGTCATAAGAACTGAAAGTGCAACATTTCCTTTGGATATGTAAGTTGCAACATTTGATGCTTGTCCACCAGGGCAACATGACACTAAAATAAGACCAGTTGCAAGAGGAGCAGATAACTTCAAGGTCTGTAAAATAAGACATCAATATTAGGTTGCAGCTAAATATAGACACTTCAGATGAGATGGATTTCTGTAGATATATTAGTGAAAAAATCACGCACTAGAAGAAATTTTAGTTTTTTTTTGCAATGAACAAGAAAAACTATACCAATGAAATATTACTTTTATTAATTTAAATATACAGCAATGGAAAACAAAGAATGCAGATAACAGGTAGAGTTTACATTTGATATGATAAAAATTAAGCAGCTACCCTACATAGATTAACTTTCTTCACGTAAAAACTGTAATGCCATGAGATGCCACCTTACAAGGGAAAAAGGTAAATTAAATGAAAAAAACAAAATAAACTAGAGAAAATGTGTCATGTTCAAAGTATCCAAGACACATGACATAAAAGGAAAGCATCCTAAAATGAAACCACAGAACAATCTTGAACCTTTAAATTTTTCAGGTTGCTTTGTCTGATCAGTTTATTGATTTAAGCAAGCCATCAACCATTTTAACTTAATCATAATTAAACATTTACATGGCATTTCTCATGAAAAGAAACCATAGCATAATGGCACATCGATGTTTTCAGGGCATGGCCTGTCAGATCAGTTTATTTCTTTGAGCAAGGCACCAACCTTTCAATTTAATTTTCCCAAAGTTTACATGAGAATCTTGAATAAGCCTGTTTCGCATGAAAAGAAAGCCTAGCATAGCAGAGTGTCCAGACAAAGGAATAATAGATTGTATTTAATTCATTTTTGTTCTTTCACTAGAAATAATAGGAAGGCATGGCTTAGCATTACCATGGCAATAGCAAATCCTAGCATAGGTTTGATCAAATACTGTGCAAGAAATCCCACACCCACCTGCAATAGGCAATTGCATTAGTAAACCTACATCAAGTTGGAGGCCTCAAGCACACAAAAAATAATCAGTATTTCTGTAAGACAAGCTGTTCAGGCACAGAAACATACAGTCCATGGATTCCTCATACATCTCCTGAAATCTTCGAAGGTCAATGTCAGTCCCATCGACAGCATTAAAAATCCTAGGCCCACAGTGAAAAGATCAGTCTCCAACCAGGTAACCTGAAAGTTTTCCAAGAAAACCATAAATATCAGGTTGTATGGCCTTAGCTGCTGAGTACAGACAGTAATGGGTATTGTAAAGTCAGAAATTTTACCATCGATGGCTTGTAGATGCCAATAATGGTACCTAATATGACCTGCCAAAGGTGAGCTCTGCATTACTACATTTTCAAATATTTGCTTTACTATCCACCAAATGTAACACAATTAGAAGCGAACAAAAGCTAATAAAATCCTCAAATGCTCCATAGCAACTTACCCAGACAGGGAAAAGAGTGGTAAGCAGCTCAACTATTTTCTCATACTGGTTTGCTCCACTAGGAGTGTTCTCCGGCAGATTACTGGATATGTTAGCTTCAGCCTTGCACAAAATTTGACAGCTTCTGAGGAAACAACAGATCATTTCATCATTACCAAAAGTAATTAAAATCGGAGCGACGAGTGTTAAATAATGAGATTATTCAAGAAAGGCCAGCAATATAGTTCTGCTGATCCATAGGATCATTAATCATTTGGATGAAATTGCACTCTTTAAAAATGGTACTATGTCGGCTGTAAGGAAAGCAAGTCTGCTAGCTATTACACATTGAAAATTTTGGTGTAATTTAGTGAAAGATTTAATTGCAAAAGGTAGTGTTTTTTTTCTCAAATAAAAACAAGTAAACTACAGAATAGAAATGTCATAACACAAAAACACAAGGTGGGACGGAAAAAAGACAAAAACAGTCAGATTAGGGGATTGAAGAATGGGCATGATTGCAGTAAACAGAACAGCAAACACTTCAACTGGCTACAGAGACAGAACATGACACTATGAGAAGTTTCAATCAATTCACTTGCTATCTTGTTTTAAGACATGCAAATTTAGTCCAGGAGATACTCAAAATATAAAATAAGAGGTAAATGATGACTTGATCTCCCTTAAACATCAAAATGCAAAGCTTAAAAGGATAAGCACACATGTCACCTTGCTTAAAAGCATAGAACGAAGTTCAACAGATTGCATGACTAAAGTAAACGCAAGTTGCTCAACTAATCCACTGTGAGTTCACCTTTGTTCGGATAGCTGAAAATGGTAGAGCAAAAACTTTTGGCCACCGTGATTACTTACAAAGACTCTCTTTTAATAGTTCTTTTTTCATCTATAGGAATGTTTAGAGGAAATTTGAGATATGATCAGTTGCCAGAGTATACCATGACCTTTAAATTCACCACATGCAGTGCACCCGTTCTATAAGAAAGTGAATGGTGTATATTGAATAGTTCATCCATTCCATCCCTTCTAGTTTTCATTTTACTTCCTTCAAAAGCATTACATGTATCATAATGACTAAAGCCAGTATTTAAGAGTTGTTACTGTGTTTTCATATAAAAATAAGATATCTATACTTCCAAAGGAAAGTGGTCTCAACGAAAAAGCATTCTAGTCCTGACGAAAAAGCATTCTAGTCCTGTGACACCACATGGGATGATGGGACCTGGTTGAAGCACATCACCAGAAGGATATTCAGGATTCTCTTTTTACAATAAGCTACAGTTGCTAAACCCCAATCAGCAGCCTTTGAAGCTTCATATGGGACTTTTGGTTGAGCTGTATTAGAAAGTAGCAGCAAAAGATTGCAATACCTACTTTCAATTAGCATAACGTGACTAGTCAACACACAACAAACGCAGCTGTGTTGACCAAGTCAAGCCCTGATCTCTACTGCAATTGGGCAATCCGCGACCTAAGAAAAGCTATTTCCCGGACCCAATTAACATCGATGAGGCGCTCATACGGAACGTACCTCAGAACCGGAGCAGCATTGGTGGTTGGTGCGGACGCAATGGTCAATCCCCACTCTTCCTTCTCCTTCCTACCATAGTTTGGCATCGAAGAAGCAATCCCCAATCCGCCCCCTGCGTACAAACCAACAGCCACATCAGACAGATGGAATGGAAAAGGCAAAATCTCATTCAAACAGGCTCCAACGAGGACGTACCGAGATGAGCACCCGTGCGGACGGCGGCGGAGGCGACAGAGGCGTGCGACCGCGGGCGGAGGGCTCGGGAGACGGACGCCATGGAGCGAGAAGGGCAGGTGGTGCACGCCGCCATGTCGAGGAAGCCGGCGAGAGAGAGAGAGAGAGACGTGCGTGATTGCGCGTGGAGTTCCGGGTGCCGAGGAAGTGGGAAAGGGTTTAAGGCTCGGAGCGAGCGGCGGAGGAGCGGCGGGCGGAGAAGCGGCGCTGCTGGTCGTTGTCGCGTCGAGGAGCGAGGTGGGGGCGAGGAAATCAGGGTGCGCCGGGAGAGCCACACATCGGGGCGGCTCGCCCGCGGCGCTCCTGTGGATCAGGTGGCTCCCTCCGGTCCAGCTCGGCGGCGGACGTGCTGCTGACACTGCTGGCCCGCAGGAGTGCGTCGTCTTCGGTCGGACGGAATCACTGGATCCAAGAGAAATAGAGAATGCAAGGAAATTTCCGAAGTTCTGGTCGTGCGGGCCTCCCGCACACGGCAGCAGATAGGCTGGGCCGGGCCAAAATTTGGTCCAGAGTTGCAACTGTTTATAATTTACTATAGAAGATGTACGTACCTTACAACGGAAAAAACCATCTTAGAACATCTCCAAGAGAGCTCTAAAAATTACTCCCTCTATTTTAAAATAATAAAATATAGTACTAGATGTGACACATCCTAGTACTACGAATCTGGACATAAAGAGAGCCCTAAAAATTACTCCCTCTGTCTTAAAATAATAAAACCTAGTACTGGATATGACACATCCTAATACTACGAATCTGGACTACCCAGATTCCCTCTGTCTTAAAATTACTACCCAGATTCGTAGTATTAGGATGTGTCACATCCAGTACTAGGTTTTATTATTTTAAGACAGAGGGAGTAATTTTAGGGTTCTCTTAGAGATGCTCTAAGGTGGTTTTTCCCATTGTAACGTACGGACACCTTTTATAATAAATTATAAGCAGTTGCAACTCTAGTCATGTCCAGATTCGTAGTACTAGAATGTGTCACATCCCCTGTCCAGATTCGTAGTACTGGGATGTATCACATCCAGGGCATACCTAGATTCGTAGTACTAGAATGTGTTACATCAAGTACTAAGTTTTATTATTTTGAGACGGAGGCCCTGTTCAGATTCGTGGTACTATGATGTATCACATTCAGAGCATGTCTAGATTCGTAGTACTAGGATGTGTCACATCCAATACTAGGTTTTATTATTTTGAGACGGACGGAGTAGTCCCTAAAAATCTTAGATTAGGACCATCCTAAAAAATTTTGGGCTCAAAAAGCTTTACTATCTCCAGGAGAGGTCCAAAAATTAGATCCAAAAAAGTAATTTGTTGACCATGTAGGATAGATTGGCCAGCGTTTACTTGTAATTATTTTTTTGATGATACCATGCCCTCGTGCAAACATCGATCGAGAGGATTCTCGTTGACTCCGCCGCTTCTTGACACTAGAGAACACAACTCCGGCCACAGTGTCTTCGGCGGAAGACTTTGCCGCCAGCCTGTGGAGAAACAGAAGGCCCTGTCGATCCCCTAACCTAATGTGTCATCAATCACGGCCGGTGGGAAGGTAGATCGATGACGGCTTGCGGTGGTATGCGGATTAAGCGACTGTGGCAGGCAGTGTAAAAAAATTGGCGCGGGCGGAAGGCGTCGAGAGAAAAAAAAGGCACGGATGGAGAATTTCTAGTGCGTAAGTAGTGAAATTTTCTCGTGGAGCAGTGATTGAGGATGCCAATAGGTTCCCCAAATATGGCTCACTTTTGGGTTAGGATTGGACATGGTGAATTTTTGGGAATAGGTTTGGGTATTTGTTGGAGGCATGTTTTCTAATTTAAATCCCAAAATTTATTTTTTGGGAACCTCTTTGGACCTCTCTTGGAGATGCGCTTAGATGTGTAGTATTTGGATGTTATGTATCATAATGTTAAGTCATGTGGCTAGCTACCGCATCACGCTCGCTTCACCGGATCACGAAAATCGTTTCACACTAAATAACAGAAGGAAAACGTACATTGAAATCATTGAAATAGAACCTCACGCGATCTCATATCGAAAATAGAATAGGACTTATCGTCGAGAAACAGACACAAAATTACCAAGCCGTATTATATAATATGTACTCCAATTGGATCAGGAATTTAATGTAGCAAATTTATGGCTAGATATTTTAATTTTGGCAAATTTTGCTATAGGACATCGTGACTTTGTGATTTTAGCTGTAGGACACTGTGAAAATAAAACTTTGGGGGAAGACACTGTTGAAAAGTGAAAATTTACCGTAGGACACCGTCCTTATTATTTTAGTGTTTTTCGGCTCATGAGGCGAGAGAGAAGACACCGGGTCACATGAATAGACAGAAATGCCCCTCCATCACAAATTTTGCTTCACCAAAATATTTGGAACTTGAATTTGCAGGGAGATGAGCAACCATCCAAATTAATCAGGCAAAATGGATAGATGCATGACACTAACATCTCCTTTGCAATAACAGAGGGAGCCATCACATCTTTTTGTTTCCTCAGCCAGCATCCCCGAACCTGTGGCCGCGTTTGGTCTTGTCCCCGCAGAAGACCCAGGAATCGCAGCGCAGTCCTCGTGGTTGCACATAGCCTTGCAGGATGCGCAGCAAGTGGCGGCGGAGGGCAGGTGGTGGTCGGAGCCCCAGTTGACCGCTGGGCCCCACAGCTCGAGTCCCTCGAGGCCCCTGCAGCAGCTGTCCTCCGTCGGCGGCGCCATGGAAGATACCACCCTTGAACTTGAAGAAGCGAAGGGGAAGGACAACAAGTAGGATAGGGCGAGTACGGAGGCGGCGGCGATGAGGATGGCAAGGATGAGGTGGCCGCCGCGTGGGCCGTCGATGGGTGACGGGGAAAGGGGACGGTGGAAGGAGACATTGCCGTATGCCTCGCCGCACAAGGGAAGGAAAGAAGGGGGACACGCGAGATCTCTCTTGTGTCGAGACGTCACGGAGGGGCATTTCGGTCTATTCATATGCCCCGGTATCTTTTCTCTCCTCTTGTGAGCCAAAAAACACTAAAATAATAAGGACGGTGTCCTATGGCAAAATTTCACTTTTCAACAGTGTCTTCCCCTAAAGTTTTGTTTTCACGATGTCCTATAGCTAAAATCGCAAAATCACGATGTTCTGTAACAAAATGTCTTTAATTTTCTATATGTATAATTCTAATTTGGTCAATGATGCTTAAAAGGTAATTTATGTTTTCATATCTATACCGTTAAATTGTTTTAGATTTTTTCCATGACTTTAATTCGATGGGTGTCTTCAACTTGGTGGACCTTTGATAAAGAAATAGTATTAAATGGCCATTTAGCCTAAGTTAATTCACTTTCACCAATTTAAGCATGGATACTTAAAAAAGATAATGAATATAGATATTGACTTATTGATATTTTAAACCGATTAGACATTTAATAAATACTTTAAAAAAATATTACTATTTAGAACTAAAGTACCATGAATAGGATAAGTTGCCTATTATCATCAACAGGCATGCAGCCTTTGCTGCTCGATCTTGAATCTGGCTAATCACGGGGATTGTTACATAAAGAAAGATTTACGTGGATTTAGTAAATGGGCCTAGGGGAAGAATGGCACGGCACATGGGCCTGGAGAGGGGCCGATCGAAAAGGGATGAGGTGAAGGAGTCCCGATCAAAGTCGCGCGCGTGTGAGCGACCACACGAACGAGGCCAGCACAAATCTGGTCGCGCGTGGACGGACGAAACCACGTACGGACTTCGAATCGAATGACGTACCCAAAAAAGGATGGAAAAAATTTAAATTTTTATAATAGATAAACATAAAGATAAAGATAGATACACATACAAAATAATAATTTGTCCGATCTAATGTCATTTGAGATCGTATATGTCTTGTTATTATATAAGTAACTTCATTTAGTGTGTTTAGAAAAAATATCACGGTTTCCTCTCTCTATACGTGCCTAGTTCAATTTGTTGTCAAATTTAAATTAAATATAGAATGGTTTTATTTAACTCTCCGGCCAATAAAAAAACAAAAGGTTATGGGGTTGCTTGTCATCATATAAATTACGGCTGGACAGAGAGCTAGGCAACCAAGGATGTCAGCCCGCTCGCTATTGGTCACGCCTATCTACTTGAGGCCACTGCACCTAATTTTTCTCGCTAACGGAAATAAGAACATAATCGGATTTTTGGACAGTGAGGACGGCACGCGATAGACGAATAGAAACGTTATCAGTTTTTATAATAGTAAAGACTAATATGATGCCAGTGCATTGCGACGGGATATTCAACTATATATAAAATCTTGACTAGTTTTGTGTTATTTTTAAAAATTTATCAATGGTCAAAATTTCACATTTTCTTGAAAAAAATGAAACGTCATATATTTGTTATCGGATAGAGCAATCGTGCAAGCTGTGTCTAAAAGAACAAAAAGTAGAATTGAAAAAAATGTGTAAGTAATTAGTGTGCTTAATAACCTTGAGTTGTTTGTCAAGCTTCATTAAACTTTCAACAACAAGTCTTAATTATATTTATTAATATAGTACAGTAGGAACCTCTCGTGTTGTTTCTCGTCAAATAAAAACAAGAGTCTTAATTATATCATAAGAATCTTAAGATATTTTTCGAATAGATAAAAATAGTAAATTTGAATGGAGACACCTATTCTATGATGGATTTTAACTTACTCTCTAGTGTTGGGGTAAAGTTCGAGTTGTTTGTTTCAATTCCTGAATTTCAATGCTCCCTCTGTTTTATATTATAAGATGTTTTAGTTTTGTTGTAAGTTAAACTTTTCTAATTTTAACTAAGTTATGTTATCTGACTTTGCTAGTATGTCGGTTATGATGTCTGACACCGCCGGCCATGAGCTCATTTCCCGATAGCTCTCTAAGAACTCTGGCCGAAAGCCCAAAACTAAGTTAAGATGAAGGAATTAGAACCAACTATCAAAATATTATTGGATAATTAACAACGACCCACAAAAACGAAAAGAAGTAGGCACTATCATGAATTACAATTTCGGTGAAATATCCCCGAAATCTCTGCTACCTCGGGAGGTCCTGACAGAAATACAATACGGCTAAAAGATATTCAGGTATTTTGATTTGTTCTCGCTATGCTAAGTAGTGTTGTCTTCAATATGAGCATGAAAGTATGAAAGGGTGATAGCCCAGTTGTAGAGTTGTTGACGTTCTAAACTGAGGTCAGCAGCTCGAATCTTGCCATAGCCTTTCTTCTCTCCTTTTTTCCCTGCGGCACGATGCTTCTTTCTTTTTCTCCTTTTTTCCCTTGAAGCATGGCGCTCCTAAGTCCTTCAGACCTCCACACCGGCCGCCTTTCCATCATTATTACTCGATTTTGCCTTAACTAAAACAAAATTAATTTGAAAAACAAGATCCTCTAGCTCTCATCAATGTTTCCCCTCAATCAATTGGAAAAATCCATCACCGTAGCTCACGCCTCACTGTAATCCGCGAGTCGTCTTCCTCGACACCGCCAGTGTCATTTTCTTTTCACCCTCCGGCGACTAGTGCTGGGAGCTGTGGACCGAGGTTGGCTGTTTCCTCCAGGCGCGTCCACACCTTCCACGATGCTCATCGGCCGCCTCCTCCACGCCTTCGCAGCCGCAGCGGCGGAGGAGCCACCGGTGAACCTAACCTCCATGACTTGCTACTGCTGTGGGAAGCAACACCCAATCTCATGATGGCCAACATCATGTTCACCGCCGATGCCATGGTGACGCGATGGCTAGAAGGAGGTCGGGGTAGTGGTGTGCTTTGGGGTGAAAGAAAATTTGGGTGAACTTGGAACTTTGGAAGCCATCACGGTCAAAGTTGTAAGCGGAAACAGAATCGGGAAGCGATCACGTCCTATGTCTCATTTTCTCGCAAGGGATGACGGGCGAAGGAAACCCAACCCATTGCGTTTACTGAGACGATGGATGGATGCAAGACAAGGATGCACACACGGGGGGAAGAAGAGAATCAGATGTACAGCAAAAACATTATTCGTTTTATAACAGTAGAGATAACTGCTATAATAAGCGATCATCTCTTTCCCAGAGATGGATATTTTTGATAGATCAATACACATATAATTTAAGAGTATAAATAGACATTTAGTCGCGCTCTAAGAGTTGATGTTGCGTTTCAACGTAACTTAAATTAAGAAACAAACATGGTGCTCCACTCATTAGATATCACGACTCATGAGAATACAAGATTATGGGAGCCACAAAACAGAACCCATCATTCGTTATTGTCACCCGAAGCACCAACCTCATCAGTGCGATGGATCTCCATAGCGAACTGCATGGCCGGCCATTGAAACCGTGGAGCACGGCGGCACCATCGATGGCTTTAGGTTCTGGTGGCACGTCTAGGTCAAATAATTGTCTCACGGGAATCAAAATAGGCTTAGGGTTACCACTTGTTACTTATATGACTCGTCGACCTACTATT
Organism: Oryza meyeriana var. granulata; assembly: GCA_003991445.1. Classification (NCBI taxonomy): domain Eukaryota; kingdom Viridiplantae; phylum Streptophyta; class Magnoliopsida; order Poales; family Poaceae; genus Oryza; species Oryza meyeriana. The sequence goes on along the minus strand of RYFJ01001855.1, from coordinate 164,678 downwards.
GCTATGTCATATTGCTGCCCACTAACTCAAATAGCGGTCGCTAAGTTCTAGCCTGCTATGTCTAGCCCACTGCATTGTAGTGGTAGTGGTAGGAGGTCGATACCGCTATTGTGGCTGCTATAGCGGCCGCTACAAACTCTATTTAGTTTCTAGGTTGTCACAGATCACTGTAGCAATATGGATTGTTTGCATCACAACATGCTATGGGGATTGTCTGCATTATAAAAGAGGACCGAGTACATCCCTTTTAACACACGCTAAAGATATAAAGGCTAACTATTAATACATGACCTCACTAATATTTGAGAAGGATAAAAATACATAGCTTCTTACGTTCAGAAATTAGGAAGTGCATAAAAGGTTACAGGGCGGATCCAACATAGGTGCCGGGGGCTCGATCCCCCCTCCCTCCGGATCAGGGGAACCCCCTCATTTTATTCACCATGGATGAGAGTTCTTGGGGGCGCTGGTGTACTATCCTAGTATGTTCTGCCCCCGTTCTTATTTCTGGTTCTGCCCCTAGCTAGCACTCGATACAGAGGCCATTGAAATAGCAAGTATCCTCTAGTTGAAATTTAATAAAAAAAGAATAATTGTATGTATTGATATTTATTTTTATTTGAAAATACAAATTAGAGCTCCTTTTAGAACAAAAGTTTTTTTAGAAATATTATATGGTGCAAAAACTTCCCTATAAGCTCATTTGTAACAATGGAAAATGGAAGAGTATTGGAATTCCTATGGAATAGACTGATCAATAAGCATTTTGGAAGAAATCTAGCATGATCTTCGATTTAGAAATTGTTTTCTGGCATTGTCTCTTCAAATTCACTATGTTGCATCCAAACAATACAATTGAGTAATTCGTATGTTCAGATATTCCTTTTTTTGATGAACTAGCAGAATTCCCATACTTTGTTACGGGATTAAAAAGATAAACTCATTGCATGATCCAGAGAAATATTACTATTTATTTTTCTTGTTCAATAATGATGGGATTACTATGACCGACATGGGTTGCAGCGATAGCTCACTGTGGGTGCCATGGGCCTCAGGTACCTCATGACAAGCATATGGGCCACTCGGATAGAGGATGGGCCTGGCCTTGTAATTAGAGATATAGTAATCCCTAGTAGACTTTGCCTTAACTTTGCCTTGTACAATAAGGAATATACAGTCCTAGCCGGGTACATTATATCTCTAAGGGGAGATCTCCTAGTTGTAATCCAACGGGGACTCCTACCTTGTAATCCTGTCCCCCAATATATAAGGGGAGGCAAGGCGCCCCTTGAGGGCACGGCCAGACGGTTCATCATAATCGCCACCATAATTCCTCAAAGGAATACATACAAACTGGACGTAGGGTATTACCTCACAACGAGGTAGGGATGGCAACGGGTCGGGTGAGGTGCGGGTGGAGCAAAAACCCGCCCTCGACGGCGCCCGCGACACTTGGCCACGCCCGCCCTCAATGAGACCCGCGGGTGGAATATCACACCCGCGCCCACACCCGCGGGTCACCCGCGGGTGCGTTCATTGCACAATAATTAACATATCAAAATAACCATAACAATGAATACAACCAGAATTTGACATCCAAATTACTATCTCAGAATTGCATTGACAATAGGAGACTCAAACCCTGATAGAAGGAAATATCAAGCATTTGAGACTCAACCAGCACCTGCACTGGACCAGCACCTGCACTGGGCGTCGGGTCAAGAGGAGACGAGGAGAGACTGAGAGATAGGAGGTGCCGGGGAGGCACGGGGGCCTGGGCGAGTGGGCGGCGGTGGCGGTGGGGAGGCACGGGAGTGGGCGGCAGTGGCGGCGGGGAGGCGTGGGGGCCTAGGCGAGTGGGCGGCGGCTGCGGTAGGAAGGCGCGGGAGTGGGCGGCGGCGGCGGGGAGGCGCGGGGGCCTGGGCGGCGGCGGCAGCGGTGGGGAGGCGCAGGGGCCTGGGCGAGTGGGCAGCGGCGGCGGTGGGGAGGCGCAGGGCCTGGGCGGCGGCGGGGAGGTGCGGGGGCCTGGGCGGCGGCAGCGGTGGGGAGGCGCGGGAGTGGGCGGCATCGGCGGTGGGGAGGCGCGGGGGCCTAGGTGGCGGCGGCGCCGGCGGTGGGGAGGCGCGGGAGTAGGCGGCGGCGGCGGTGGGGAGGCGCGGGAGTGGGCGACCAGACCGAGAGACGGAGAGAATGAGAGAAGTAGGCAGTGGCTTGGGAGATGGCACAGGCACACCTAGGTTTTTTTGGGTTGGGCCGATTGTAGACATGGGCCTTTGTTTACGGGGCCCGATAGGCGCCCGCGGGTGAACTTTGTCACCCGCGCCCGACCCGCGTCTATCACGGGCCCCGACCCGATGACACCCGCGGGCACGATTTTGCACCCGCGCCCGCGCCCGCGGGCGCCCGCGCCCGCGGGTGTGATTGCCATCCCTATAACGAGGGTCTGAACCAGTATAAAATCTCCTTGTGTTCCTTTGCAATCCACCGAGTTTCCATCCGCCGAGTAGCCCCATATTGATATTGCCGATGTAAAACATCGACAGTTGGCGCGCCAGGTAGAGGCTTCGGCGTGATCTACATCTACAAGCTCGATGGATCCAGCAACCGGAGTCGACGGCGGCAAACTCTCCCCCAGAGATACAATTGCATTCGGAAGCCTCGACTTCGTCGCCGACCAGATCGGCAATCTCACCTTGGCCGACTCGGACTCGATCCGATCTACCAGGGAACCGGCCGACTCTGGGCCAGTCGGTCCACACGACGCTGCAGCAACCCTCATCGACTTGCTGCGGCAATCTTCATCTTGTCCGGGTCTCGGGACAACTCTTTCCTTCGGTGTTTGACTCGGACTCGGCCTTGAGCCGGCCAAGATCGAGCTAAGAAGGGAAGAGATCATCAATCTCCCGTATAGACTCGGCAACGCCACGGATATCTTCAGACAACATCCGACGCGGCAAACCCGATCCTTTGGAGTTCGACTCTGATACGGCCTAGAGCCTCTCGAGATCGGATCTAGGGAGGTTGGAGTTATCATCAGCCCTATCAACTATTCCGACTACGATTCTCAGTCGGATTTCGACTCTAAGTCGGACAGCAGTTCGGCAAGCTTCTCCCCGCCACGAGAAATCTTCATGGCATCCAAAGGCTCTACTCCTACTCAGGAATCACGCCGACTACATGAGCAACAAGAGGGGGAGGCCTGCCGACTGCGAGAACAACAGGAGGAAGAAGCAAGACGCCTGCACGCCCGCAACGACAGCCTACGCAGGACTGGGCGAACCGCTCAGCAACAAACCCTCCAAACAAAAGTCGACGACCACGACGACTTCGTGACGCCACAACAGAACATCGTGGCCGCCGCAACCCTATTGGACACGGTCCAGCTTGGGCCTGACCACTAGGCCACCCCGACCATCGCGAGGATCAAGGCTATGATCACCGCTGCTGCTGGTCAACGTCACCAACAGTCGGGCAACACATTCATACCGACCAACCGGTCGGCTTCCCTAGCGGCAGTCTTGTCCACCTCAAAGCGACGCCAAGCGGCTGGCTCTAGTCGGTTGCACATGGAGTCGCGCCAAACGTCACTCGGCAACCCCAACGACAACCGGCGGCTCCGAGGCCAACCACGACGTGACCTCCAGTAGGACATCAACGTCCGGCGCCGCGAACGAGAGGAAGACGAACAATGCCGATTGGAAGACAACAACGAGCGCATCGGCTTCCAGCACGAGCGGTTTCGCCGCCGTATTCAGAGTCGAAGCCCTCATGAAGATGAAGGAGTACCGGCCTTCACCCAGGAGCTACAACAGGTCAACTGGCCATCGGGTTTCAAGCCTATAGCAATTGAAGAATATGATGGCAAGACCAACCCCGAGTCCTGGCTCACGGTCTACACCCTGGTGATCCGAGCAGTTGGAGGAGATCACAAAGTCATGGCTAACTACCTCCCAGTTGCTTTAGCCGACTCAGCGATGACATGGCTAATAGGACTTCCCAAGCAATCAATCGGCTCCTGGGGAGAACTCCGAGAACGCTTCATCGCCAACTTCCAGGGAACATACGAGAGGCCATCTTCCGAGTACGACTTATATCAGTTACATCAAAGGAAGAACGAGTCTCTTCGTGACTTCATCAAGAGGTTTTCTAAGAAGAAGAACTCAATCCCAAAGATCAAGGATGAGGTCGTCATCGCCGCCTTTCGAAAAGGAGTCAAAGATACCTCGTTCATTGCTAAATTCACACGGAAGCCTCCCAATTCTGTCAAGGCTTTATTCGACATGGCGAACAAGTACGCCAACTCGGCCGACGCTGTTGCTGACGCCCTCGATCACAAGAAGACATCATGACAGAAGAAGCAGGAGGGCACCGACGACGCGATCCCGACTAAAGCTGGGAATCGCAAATGCAAGTCAAGCAGTTTCATTGTGGCAGTCGGTCACAACCGTCTTCGACCTCCTACAACTGAAGACTATCAGAACAACAAGTGACATGCTCGGGGGCTCACAAGCTCAAACGCAAGGATGGCATCCCCACTCCAAAATACCGAACAGCTAAGTCACTTCCTGATAAATATTTCTTCACTCGGCTTTACCAATGCCGCAGCCGCTTACACCTAATAAGTGTACAAGCTGCACTTTTTTCTGCTTTTGCTCTTAAATGATTGCAAAAGTACTCGAGTAGCATAAATTCTGATCCGTGAAACTTTGCTCCATGAAAGACGAACTCAAGTCACCCAAAACGCGTGTCTGGGAAAGAGCCATGAGCCAACTCCCGATGCTAGGTGGCTATGATTAGTCGGGCAGAGTGCTTAAACGTAAGGGGTCAACTACTCGAGGAAATTAATATCAATAAGAGGAAGAGCTCGTGTTTACATATATTGTAAAATACGTTTTATTCGGGTGATTGTTTTCATCATCAGATGCTACTCATCCGGTATCTTTATAGCGCAGGGCCAGCTCCGGATACGCGTGACAGGAACTCAGGGTTGCGAGCCTATCTTCTACGCTTAGGGGCTGGACAAGTCTGCTAAAATACATTCGGGATGCTCCACGAGGGCTACTAACCGAGTACTTGCGCCAGTCGGGACGACATCTTCCCCGGCTACGCTCCATGTGAGCTGACAACCGACCTCCGGCGCTAGTTGGGGGTCGTATACTACTCAACTAGGTAAGGTACACCCCATGAGGATCGCCAGCCGAATCCTACAGTTGCAACTCCGCTAAGTAGGGTACGCCCCATGAGGGTCGCCAGCCGAATCCTATGCTAATGCTGGGTTCGGGTATCTTATTTGGTCACAACTCTGTCAGATCGGGTATGCCCCATGAGGGTCACCAGCCGAATCATATGCTAATGCAAGGGTCGGGTACCTTATTTGACTATGTCTCTGTTGGTAGGGTATGCCCCATGAGGGTCGTTAGCCGAATCCTATGCTAATGCAAGGTTCGGGTACCTTGCTCGGCTCTCCTGAAGTCAGAGAAGACTTACATCGTCAAAGCGCATCCGGGTTCTCATGCACCATGTCATATCTGAGGAGGGCAAGCAGATCCTGCAATATACCTACTCAGGCTTATGTGGCAACTAGGTTGCATCCAGAACGTAAGTCGGAAAGGCTTGCAAATAAGGATTTCTCTGGCTGATTGCGGTTACCGATACCAAAATACTCATCCTGACATGAGATGGATGATACTTCTATAGAGCTATGTTGGGTAGGTCGGCTCAGGCCGGCTTATTTGGTAGCAGCCACCAAGATATGAGTTCCTACAGTAGCATGCTCCATGTGGGCCGCCCGCAGGCTGAGTTGAAATTATAGCACTGGTGCTACCAACAGGAGCCGATGAGGTAAACAGATATGCTTCATGAGAGCCTTATTGCTAAACATTTATGTTTGGGTATCTGTTTTATCCACCAGGTCTCGAGGATATATCCTTACAAGGATCACAAGCTGGTCTTTATTAAAATTGGGGATGCAGATATCTTTCTCGGGTACACCTGACCACGCCGTGGATTTATTTTCATAAAGTGGTGCTCGGCCTACATGCGTGACCATTAGTTGCCATAAGCAACATTATTCCCGCTGACATGATGCGGAAGAGTCTAACTTTCGAGTAGTGCATTACTCGGGAGAGACTATAAATTTCTCATTCCCGCTGACATGACGCGGAGGAGTCTAACTTCTGGGTGGGACACCACTCGGGAAAGACTATAAACCCCTCTTTCCAGCTGACATGACGCTGAAGAGTCCCATATACGAGTAGTATCCTACTCGGCAGGACTATAAATACCTATTCCGACTGACATGAAGTCGAAGAGTCCTACATACGAGTAGTTCCCTGCTCGGTAAGACTATAAATTATATTCCGGTTGACATGATACCGAAGAATCTCACATACCAGTAGTAATCTACTCAGGAAAGACTATAAGGTTAAAGATCTTTGACTTTATGTTTAATTGTCTTCACAATTAAGCACAAAGTCGGGGACTACACCTAATAGGTGCACCTATTCGGCGCACACTATTCATATATCTATATGAAGCCCTTCATAACCTCGTTGCCAGCTGACACGAAGCAGGACTCGGGAAGAAGACTCACTCGGACAAAGAGTACTCGAGAGCAATGCACTCGGGAAGACTTCACCGTGGAGGATGAGCACTCGGCATCAGCTGTGACTCAACTATGAAGGTCTCAGGGGCTACTGTGGGTGCCATGGCCCCGGGTACCTCATGACAAGCATATGGGCCACTCGGATAGAGGATGGGCCTGGCCTTGTAATTAGAGATATAGTAATCCCTAGTAGACTTTGCCTTGTACAATAAGGAATATACAGTCCTAACCGGGTACATTATATCTCTAAGGGGAGATCTCCTAGTTGTAATCCGACGGGGACTCCTACCTTGTAATCCTGTCCCCCAGTATATAAAGGGAGACAAGGCGCCCCTTGAGGGCACGGCCAGACGGTTCATCAGAATCGCCACCATAATTCCTCAAAGGAATACATACAAACTGGACGTAGGGTATTACCTCACAACGAGGGCCTGAACCAGTATAAAATCTCCTTGTGTTCCTTTGCAATCCACCAAGTTTCCATCCGCCGAGTAGCCTCATATTTATATTGCCGGTGTAAAACATCGACACTCACCATTCTTATCAGCTTTTCAGCTGGGCTACTTCCTCGTTTCTTATAAGCGCGCTTCTCGAACTGCTAAACGATGTGTTTTTTTAAAAACTTTCTATATATAAGTTTCTTTAAAAAAATCAAATTAATATATTTTCAAGTTTATAATAGCTAATACTTAATTAATCATACAATAATAATCTTTCTCGTCTCACGTGCCAAAAAAAATATTCAGCTAGAAGCTGATTCAAACAGACTCAATCCCTTCGAAAATCTTTCTCATCTACCCACGGCACAGGCCGAACAGGCCCAACTGCCCTTCTCTCTCTCTGCATGATCAAAGTCAATAAACAACTATATGCACCACTTGTCAATGCAGTAGATATGATATACCCTATATGTCACCGAGAATACCACATAACTAATAAGATACGGAAGGTGAATACTGGATATGAATAAAGTTACAAACAAAGAAGGAAATACTTCAGATGGAGAAGGACTCTATAGTCCTACTCGGTTACGATAAGGTCTTTTCTGCCCGTGTCTTATTCAGAAGTCTCCGAGTTCTACTTGGAGAATAAATCATCTATCAGTATAATTACAATGCCTCCCAAGAGGGGAGGGCATCGAATCATAAGCACAAATCCAGAAACACCAGACCAGAGCCAAGGAGAAGCCTTTTCGCTAGTCACCGACTACTGGATCCCATCAATCGGAGTTGATAGGCTAGACAGTTGATACACATCCTTATGCTTGGTGTATATTCCGACCAATACATATAAACTGGAGTAGAGCTATTACCTATCTCGGGGGTCCAGACCAGTATAAAAATCTCTTGTCCCACTCTGCTTCTACCTATTGACGAATATCTTGACACTAGACGACTCCTACGTCCTTAAATGCTATAGTCGAGGTCAACCCTTGGACACCACTACTACTTCATTGTCTCTATCAGTCTGCCTCTTTCACACACACATGGAAGCCCCATATCATCAACACAAACAGAGGACAGACTCACGGCAGCAGGGGACTGATAGGTGGACCCACTATGAAGTGGGTGGTGGTGGTGGTAGACTCACGTCGACACCACTAGCTTCTTTCAATATATAGTAAAGATATGTTTATAGTCCATACTATTTAAGTTGACTTTCCATTTAATTTATTCATGTATTTTTTAAATTTCCTGCACTTGAAATGAGCCCTTAGTTATATATTTGCGGCTTCACACATGACTTATTCATTTCAAATACCTCACTGCGACAGAACACATGAAATTAGGAATATGAATATATTATATATGAATTTAACAACTCTAACAAAATTCCATGATCCAAATAATATCTATAAGAACAAAATATAATATGAAAAATCCTTCGTTGTTCCTACATGTAACGCCCCCGCCCTGACACTACCTATAGTGACACTAGAGAGAAAGCGTTGCAGGAGATTGGCCTGAACCAACTCCCACAGAACCGCGATGCCGGTACCAGTCACAGGAAACCTTGCTGGTACCCGTGGTTAACAAAGATGTACCATAGCAATTATATATATATATACACACACACACACATATACACACATTATACCTTTATAAGATGCAACTTCGGACAAGTCCTGAGCAGCAACCTTCAAACAAAATAGTAACAGCTAAACGACAGCGTAGCGAGAACCCAATCCATAAGCAGCAGCTTGGGATTAGGAAAGAAACCATAATCTTCACTTCGACTTCACTCTTCCTGAAGGAGGGGAAATAAAAATACGATCCATCGGAGGCGGTGGCAATTTTGCTGGATGGGTCAAGGCAACGGTAAACATAGCGGCGAGGCCGGCCGCAGGGGAAGTAGGATGCGACGGGACGGCGGAGAAGATGGGACGTGGGCGGTTGACTTTGGGGCCCATGGGGAGGGGATAATTTTCTCGGCGGTGTCATGTGTCCCTCGTTGCCATTTAACCGAACATTTGACGCACGTGGGGAGAGAGGCATGGGAGGAAGACGACAGCGCCGGCGCGGGCGCATGGGCGCATGCCACATGGCTGCCAAGTGGGCCTCTGCTGTCAGTGAGCTCGCGGGCGGTCACGGCGCGGGGGCGCGGTCCGTGGACCGGCGCGGAAATGCGTGGAGAGAGGCCGAGCGGCATGCAGGCCGTGGGCTGGCCGGCTTCGGAGTGAAGGGAAAAGGGGGGGGGGGGGAAGGCCAAGGACGGGTGAGAAGAGGAGGCCCATAGGCACAGTTGCCTTTGGGATTTTCTTCAGAGATGGTTTCCAAAGAAAACTATGTGATTTTAAAATTAAATTTTGATATTTGGATTTTAGGGGATTTCAGAGAGGGGTCTAAGACCAGGATTTGACTTGGATATATATATATATATATATATATATATATATATATATATATATATATATATATATATATATATATAGGAAGAAGTGTGAATTTTGGAGAAATTTTGGGTGGGTGATAGAAGGAAAGATAGGGAGGGATTCTAAAGAAACTTTGAACTTGATTTTGATTTTATATTTGGGTCTCAGGGAATTTTTGGAAATCTTTAGGGGAAAGCTTTTGATGTAAGTTTGAATTTTGGGGAATTGAAATATAGATGATTTCTAATGGAGGGCTAAAGAAGGAGGTTTCAAAATTTGAACTCTGGTATCTGATTTTGGGAGAGATTTTAAAATGAAACTATTTGAGGTATTTTGGAATTAAATTATTCGAGGAATTTTGAGGGAGACAGTCGAATTACAAAATTCGAGTCTCAGGATTTTTGGAGGGGATTTTGAATCGGAGTTTTGAGGTTTCAAGGGGAGGGTTTAATTGAGATCTAGAACTTAGTCCTTAATTATTCACACAAAGATCCAAAATTTTTTAAAATAGGGTTTTTATTAAAATACTTTTAACGGCCTGGAAACCGGGGCGTTAGAAGCCTACCCCCCTTTAAAAGAATCTCGTCCCCGAGATTCCAAAACTAAGGGGGAACCTAATCTTGACGTGATCGCTATCCTTACTTCGTTGAGTTCTTGATCTCGACGCGCTGATCATTATGAATCTTGATGGCTGCTCCATGCAGAACATGCATACTGTCGTTGTCTTGGTTTATCTATCTAACTTTTGAAAGAAGAGAAGAGAAAAGAAAAGGAGAAGACTCAAAGCAGTTTTCGCCAACAGGACAAACCACTTCAGAATAGATGTGGCCAAGTCACTGAGCTGGCCAAGCCCGACTAGACGCACACCTTGCAAGAACGGACTACCAAGCATAACTCACGAACACTCTATTCTGCCACACTCCTAACGAGTTGCCACGATGCTAGGGTCAGGCTAGAAGAAGGCAAGGTTATCCGACAAGGACAACCTGCGGGTTCAATCAAGGAGGGTATATAGCAGTGAGCAAAGGACTGCTATACAGAAGAAGAGAGAAAACGATACCGCTAGGCATTCGTCCCCAAAGAACGAGTGCTTCGTAGTATGCAAGAAACAGGGATTCTTTTGACTCTATGGAATACGAAGAGGGAAACAACTCAAGTTGTCTCCTTGGTCAAAGTGGGTATCACGAGGAAGGCCTCGAAAGAGGGGTCGCGAGAGGAGTGCAATATAGTTGTTGTGCTTCTCAAGGGGGTCATGTCGGATGGTGGAATAGTACGATTTCAAGAAGGTTGGGCTGACGGTTTTGGATGGCGGCAGAGGTTAAAATAGTGGTATGCACATGTATATTTGTTTAGACACGGAGTGGTGGAGGCTTACGATAGAGGCTTATGGGTAAAAGGGGGAAAAGGAGTTTGTCCCTATCCGGGGGTTGTGGTAGAAATGGTTGCTTGATCACTGGACCAAGTAGAAAGTGTCAAAGATGAAGAGGTAGAGAGCTTTTGGCATAGGAATCATATATTTATACGAAGGGTGGGTGGTTCAAGGGTGCTGGCATGTATTTTAAAGTAAGGCGAGATAGATTCCAGAGGACTGTCGGGGTAGAATCATGGGCAAAAGAAATAGGGAAAGAGTAGGTCATTGATGGTGATAATGGGTACTATTGCTGTGGTTAATAAATGGCTTCCCAATCAAGGAATAGGAGGCGTTGATCTCTCCACCTATGCAAAGGTGGGAGTGTAGTTTAGCCCTACACAAGTAGAACCTAACATCAAGATGGTTATGACATGGTTAGAAGGAACAATCAAGGAGGCGACCATGTCTATCATGTCGAAAGGTCGACACTAGAAGAAAGGAGTATTATAGCACTACTTTCTATGATTTTGAAATGGGAAGAGGGTAAAAAATTTTCTTTTTGAAACAGAGAGGGGGCTAAGATAGTAGAAACTTTTCGCAAATAGTTTTCGTATTCCAAAATATGGTCCTTAGGGGCATCCTATGAGAGAAGGGATTTCGTCCCTAAAACCAAACCTATGCTTTGATATCGCCTCTGGAACGCCCCTGTCCTGGCACTACCTATAGTGACATGCATATATATATATATACACACACATATACATACATTATACCTTTATAAGTTGCAACTTCAGGCAAGCCCTAAGTTGCAACCTTCAAACAAAACAGCAGCAGCGGAACGACAGCGTAGCGAGAACCCAATCCACAAGCAATGGCTTGGGATTAAGAAAGAAACCATAATCTTCACTTTGACTTCACTCTTCCTGAAGGAGGGGAAATAGAAATAGATTGAGAACATACATGCTCAACAAGTCACGGGAAAAGTGAGTGATGCAGGCTACCAAGGAAGGCTGGGGTTTATTTCGCAAACATTTTATGTTGAAACACTTTCTAAAACTCTAAGTGTGGGTTGATCCGAGGGTAGCTGGAAAGAGGCTCTTGCTTCGATCCTGTCCACGAGTTGCTTTGCAACAACTTAAGCGGACGAAACAAATTTTAGTTGCTTAAAATCTATTCTCATACCGGCTGTCTGACCACAACACCGGCTCAAGGGAGTCTACCCTCAGGCAGCTTTCTATACTCCCCTCATCTATTAGTCTATTTTCACTTTTGTCCTTTCCAGGATGTCAACATATTTTTCCTCTATTATTTTTCTTTCACTTTCGTCTTATTCAGGACATTATCTCATCTCATGTGGCTCCTCGAGCCATCTATAATCTTCCTCTCAAATATACACTACTTCCACTAGGGAAGTCAAATCTATGATGCCATTCGACATCCCGGTCCACACAGGCCAGTTTCAGACCACGTAATGGTTATCCATTAGCCATCCTGGCCGATTCTGGTAATGGTTCCTAATCCCACAAACCACTTTCACAAACATTTGCAAACAAATCTATGCTAGAGAAATCACTTCACATCGCCCATGACCGTGGGCACGGCAGTTCGAACAGTTCAAGACTCTGCAGAGGTGTACACTTTACCTACACGACGCGAGCTGACTTCCTCACTGATCAGGAGGGGGAGGTTCGCGACAAGGCCTTTCAGGAGCCATCTTAAGGTACCTCATGCCCGATAGACGGGCCACACCAAATCTCATTTAAGCATCACCCTTTAAGCAAACACCCCAAACACCTTAACCGAGAACTTGGCAAGCTTCTATTCCTTGCTCTATTCAGGAATCCGAGATATCCCCAAACATCTTATCTTGGCGTTTCACATCTACTGGCATGCGAGGTAATCCTGTTCCGGCTAAATACTGAGCCAGGGACGTCCCATACCACCCATGAGGTCGCACTGTACTATGATCAGTGCAATTCTCCAAGGAATCGGTCTTTATATACGATTAGAAAGCATCCCTACCAAGGCGATCACTTTGCATCGTGATTTTTCACAAGCCACTTTTGTTTCGTAAAACATACCGACATCGAATGTCAGGTTTTTCAAAGATTTATAAACCCAATTTTCCCATGTCAACAATCAATTGTGTTTGAAGTGGTATTATCGATACCCATGCTTGAAGAGCACGAATACCGAGGTACCAAGGTGTCGAGCTACAAAGGATAAGGTTATCAAGGCCTACAGGTCTTATGCAACTACTGGGTAGGTTCGTTGGTTTGTCATATAAACCGAGGCCAGTCAAAATTTGAAGACTTGAACAGGGTCAATCGGAGTTACGGTTGAAAAGATATGGATTTTTGAAGTTTAAATGATTTTTTGGAAAAATGATTTATTTGAATTTTGGAAAAAGAAGTATTTTGGAAATATGTGGCTGACAGGTGGGGCCCTTTTGTCAGTGGCTGGGAGAGAGAGGCTGAGGGGACTGGCCCACATGTCAATAACAGAGAAAGAGCAGGGTCCACATGTCATTGGAAGTGAGGGAGAGAGGAGGCAGGAGCCCACGTGTCAATGGAAGGAGAGAGATTGAGGGGTGTGGCCCACATGTAAGAGGGATAAGAAGGGCCACATGTCAGTAGGTATAGATTTATGGGGGAGATTTTAAATAAAATGGGCCCACATGTCAGTGGAAAGAGAGAAATTGGGAGCCAGACCAGGAGGGCCCACATGTAAGCTTCTCATTATTTTGAAATAGGTTAATTGGTTTTAATTGTGTTGGGCCCACGAGTCAGTGAGGGCAAGGAAAGGGTTAGGAGAGGTTTAACCCTGTGGGCCCACATGTCAGAGGAGGAGGGGAAATTAGGGGAATTAACCATCCGGTTACTGTGCACTTATGGCCGTGGGCCTACTTGTCGGTCATCGGTTCGGGGAGCGAGGTGGGGTCCGGTAGCTGACTCGGCTGGACATGTCAGAGAGCGAGGGGAAGAGAGAGCCGTTAGAGGGGGATCGACGGCCGTCGGCGACTAGAGGTGATACAGCGGACGGCCGTTCACCGAAGGAAGGAGAGCAGGGCGGCGGGGAGCGGAGGGGATGGGAAAGCGAGTGAATGGCGCGGATGGGTGGGAGTGGCCGCTGCGGCGGCTGGCAACGAGGTCCCGAGGGCGGCGGTTAGAGAAATCGTCGCGTGGCGGCAACTGGATGGCATCGCCAGCGGCGAGGTGTGGCGGAGCATTGGGGAGGAAAGATTGAGGGCTAGGGAAACTCAATTAGGGGAAAAGAAAATAGAAGAGGGAAGCTCACCCAAGGGGGAACACAAATGGCGGCGATGGCTGGGGATTCTTGAGGCAGAGAGAGCTCGGTCGAGGCGGCACGGCACGGCCATGGTGGGGAAAATGGGGGAGGGGCCGCGGATTTATGGGGGCACGGCGGCACTAGAGGACAAGTTAGAAAGGCGGTGGCCACGCGAGATATTTTCGGAGGCGGTGGCAATTTTGCTGGATGGGTCATGGCGACGGTAAACACTGCGGCGAGGCCGGCCGCAGGGAAGCAGGATGCGACGAGATGGCGGAGAAGATGGGACGTGGGCGGCTGACTTTGGGGCGCACGGGGAGGGGATATTTTTCTCGGCGGTGTCACGTGTCCCTCGTTGCCATTTAACCGAACATTTGACGCGTGTGGGGAGAGAGGCACGGGAGGAAGATGACAGCGCCGGCGCGGGTGCGTGGGCACGCGCCACGCGGCTGCCAAGCAGGCCCCTGCTGTCAGTGAGCTCGCGGGCGGTCGTGGCGCGGGGGCATGGTGCGCGGGCCTTGGGCTGGCGCTGATACGCGTGGAGGGAGGCCGAGTGGCATGCAGGCCGTGGGCCGATCGGCTCCGAAGTGAAGGGAAAACGGGGAGGGGGGGAAGGGCCAAGGCTGGGTGAGAAGAGGAGGCCCATAGGCACAGTTGCCTTTTGAATTTTCTTCAGAGATGGTGTCCAAAGAAAACTATGTGATTTTAAATTTAAATTTTGATATTTGGATTTTAGGGGATTTCAGAGAGGGGTCTAAGACCAGGACTTGACTTGGATATATATATATTGGAAGAAGTGTGAATTTTGGAGAAATTTTGGGTGGGTGACAGAAGGAAAGATTGGGAGGGATTCTAAAGAAACTTCGAACTTGATTTTGATTTAATATTTGGGGCTCAGGGAATTTTTGGAAATCTTTAGGAGAAAGTTTTTGATGTAAGTTTGAATTTTGGGGAATCGAAATATAGATGATTTCTAATGGAGGGCTGAAGAAGGAGATTTTAAAATTTGAACTCCGATGTCTGATTTTGGGAGAGATTTTAAAATGGAACTATTTGAGGTGTTTTGGAATTAAATTATTTGAGAAATTTTAAGGGAGACAGTCAAATTACAAAATTCGAGCTTCAGGATTTTTAAAAAAGATTTAGAATCAGACTTTTAAGGTTTTAAGAGAAGGGTTTAATTGAGATCTAACACTTACACCAAACAACCTGGCGGTGCACCGATACCAGTTGTACCCGCCCGCGTTCCCCAGTGCGACGCCCTGTTTCATGTCGATCTGCAAGTCCAGCTCTCCCAACGTTGTCTGCCCGCGCCGCGCCATGCGAGAGCGCACCTCGTCGTCCAGCCCCACCAGCCCGCTCTCCGTGGTCACCGTCATGCTGCCTCCTTCCATGCTTTTCGCGCAGCGGGAGACCGGGAAGGCGGGAAAGCGCCCCGGCCGAGAAG
This sequence comes from Oryza meyeriana var. granulata, assembly GCA_003991445.1. Taxonomy (NCBI): domain Eukaryota; kingdom Viridiplantae; phylum Streptophyta; class Magnoliopsida; order Poales; family Poaceae; genus Oryza; species Oryza meyeriana. Next base: position 149,116 of record RYFJ01001855.1, on the reverse strand, counting down.
GAACTCCGTCGTAGAACACAGCAACTTCCCAGCCGCCGTAGCACACTTGAGAGTGGTTGTGATTCTGAACCCACACGGTGATGTTGATGGACGTCGGAGACGCAGTGTAGTTCCCGGCGACCGTGGCGGCGGCTGGTGGGAAGTTGGACGCGTCGATATATCGGTAATCTTCACCTCGTTAGTACCCTATGGCATCTTCGACTATCAAAAAGAATGGAAAAACGACTAGAGGGATGCATAGGATGACGAAAAAATACGTCAGGCACGTCTTTATCTTCTGAGGAACACATCCCCGTGGTCGTTCTCCTGCCGTTGCAGGTGCCAGTACAGGCAGTACTGGTTCCATGACATGCATGTCCGGCCGGAGAGAACAAGGTCTGGGAGGTCTAGGCGTTGCTCTGCGGTAAGTTTTTTTTTTTTTTGCGAGGAGTTATTATTAATTTATAGTCATATGTATCCATGTACGTACATACTTCGGGTGTTAGGCTGGCCGGGTTCTAAGACGAAAACACAGAGGTAACTAAATACGATTATATTTACTTAATGTTACAACTCGTAAGTAGGCAAAGTAAATGTTTATTTATGAATCTCTGCATTGCACTTTTTAATATTTAACTCTACAATTTGTTTAGGTAAAGGTTTGAGAAGACTATATATGTGCCACTTCCTGATTTTTCATGTCGAAGAGCATTGATTGAGGATAAAGTTAGAAGATTTGTGGTATGTTTCGTGAGTAATCATGTTCCAGTTCTGTATTAGTTGACTCATTTTTAATTCACGTCTTATATTCTGGTTGTCTTGAAAGGTACCAGCCAATGTTAATCTAGATGAAATTGCTACAAAGACAGAGGGTTGTAGCAGAGGTGCCCTTAGCAAGGTTTGCGACAAAGCTATGAGCAATGGTTGGAAACGGAGCTTGCTCAAAAATGGGACACTGGAAGTTTCAGTTGCTACACGCGACATTTTGGAAGCTGTAGGTGAGGAAGATGCGTGTGTTTCTCCCGCGGACATTGAGCGTTATTCAAAGTGGTTGTCTGGATGCAGATCGGTGTAACATGCAAATTTTTTCGTCAACTAAGCTGGCGATTCGTCTCACACTTTGTGATTGGATCTGCTCCGTGGCATATGAGTTTGGTGTTTTTTTCCCCGGATTAGCCTTATGGTTCTTCCTTTATTTTGAGGATGCCACCATTAAAATTCAGAGTTGTGTCCCCGCCAAAAAAAGAAGGAAAAAGAGAAAAAACAGAGACGTGAATATGTAAATACAACAGTTTCTCTGGGGTAGTTGAATTGTTGTCTGTGCTCATTGCTCACCGGTCCCACACTGCCTGATTTGTAAGACAGTTCGTGCCTCTCTTTTTGTTAGTTCTTGGCCAAGCATTCCATTAGCGAGCTACGGCTATCTTAAAAGCCGTGTGTGTCCGTATGTGTCGTCCGCAGTCCGTGATAACTGTGCTTGGCTAATACATGTATCCATTTTAGCTTTATGCTTTCACTGATTTTAAATATATGATGCTGTTTATCTTCGGATATTATGGCCCTGATCGTTTTAGATGGCTGCAGCTACTCCTGCTCTGTAGCTACAGTAAAAAAAAAGTAGAGTTATGCTGCACAGCTCCGTAGCTAGCTGATCCGATCAGCCTCTATCTTTAACAAATTATCTTATTTAAAAACTTAGTGCACATATAAAAAAAATATGAGTCATGTTTAAAATATCTTTAATAATAAAATAAGTCGCACCAAAATAAATGATACCTACGTATATTTTATGAATAAGACTATCCTCCTTTAAAAGAAGATAGTGGTGGTGGCAAGCAGTTGCTCCCATTGTAAATTTTGGTAATTATTCCTTGAACTTCTTAATACTAAGAAACAATCAAATTTAAATAAATAGTAACATATAAAATCAAATTAAAGTGAATATTTCCTATAAAAAAGAGTAACACATAAAAAACTGTTTTTATTTATTTTACTTAATATTATAATATATTTTTCTTTTCCGTAGCAAAGCATAAAAAAATTAAGATAGTACTATTTTATGGTATACTTGTCGACCCCTCAGCTCACGGCTGCATATCAACCTATGTTCGACTACTCATCGTTCGAGAGCCCTTGCAACTTTGCAATGGCAAGGGCATCTGTCATGAAGTGCCGATCTTGGGAAAATCTCGTTACCCCCTTCAGGGTCTACGCACTCTGCATCGCTGCATGGCCTTGCAGAACTCTCAGACATTGCAGCCCAACAGTACAAGGAAGAGCGGAGGAAGTCCACGACCCGGTCTCGTGTTGCCACGCATGTAGGAATGAAAACTGATGGAATAGTTTTTGGTCCGATCTGCTCTAAATCCAATAAAAATAAGGATATATTAAGTAGTTTCTAAAATCTAATAGATATAGGTTAGGATATGATATTTCTAAAATCCTACAGATTACGAATTATCTGATTTTTTAAGAGAATTATTCGGCGAAGTGTTATTCAAATAATCTGGTTTTCTATGCCATATGACCATACCATATGATTGAATCATATATCACCATATTCAATTCAAGTGGCTCATCTATATATTTTAACTTCCAGATTCTCTGGTGAGTTTAAAGTTTAATTGGTCTCATTGTTTGATGTTAAGGTATAGCCTTTTGTTTTTCTTCTATTATTTATATATACTAGCAACGTGCTCGTATATTGTAACGGGAATTAATGATGAGATAGTTGATGAAAGAGAGCATATGTTCAATATACGACCAAGCAATATAGCGATGTGGAAGAAGAGAGGTGGTGATTGTTTAATAGTAGAGGGAGATGGTGGCACATCAAATTCTAGCCCGAGAGAGAACGTAGTCTTACAATAAGCTAAATCGCACAAAAACCTACAAATAAAATAATAACTTTGTCTTTGCATATGCTCTTTGATGATAGATCATTTGTAAAGGGAGATGCAACTAATCTTTATCTTTGCAAGTATTTTCAGAAACACATGGTGAACAGGTTGGAATTTCTCCTATAATCAGTTCTAAGACTTAAGTCTTGCTCTATTCCTGATTAGATGGACTGCAGCTTGCTTAGTATTAGAATAAAGCTGATGTATAGATATCTGTACAGATATCATATTTGCAGCTCTAAAAGGAAAATATCTTTAAGTCAATCTGACTTTTAACAGTAAAATAAAATAAGTGGGATCCATGAACAATCAGCAAGTTCATAAAATCTATAAAGACTAACTTTCTTCTTATTGAGGAATCTTAGACAATGAATCCCATGGTACAAATGTAATGGAGGACATCAGAATTAAATGGTTTCCTGTACAGGGTTCAGGGTTAAGGAGAGATATTGCTACATGTTTTTTTTTTGCCTCAATCTCTATTGCGACAATCTCCCTGATCAGTTCTTTGGTAACCTGAAATATCCTTGTTCTTATATTAGCGTTGTTTAGGTTCGGGGAAAATAGCAAATTAATTTATCCGTGCTTAGGAAAAGTGACCTTTGGTATTGGATTCTCTAAGGAGCCATGCACTGCTGATCCTTGATGTTCAGATGAGGGGCAGAGCATCTACTCAATCATTCTTGGTAGTGTCTCAGCCTCTCAGGATTGTGAGAGGGCGGCTAAGGACAGGAGACCAGGGGTGCGCCTCTGCTAGATTTGTTGGCGAGATTGTTCATCGGATCTGGGCCGCCATTGCCGCTGAGCTTGACGCTGGATTCGCATCATTATGAGACTCTTCGTCGCTGTTGGCCTTGAGGATACTATCGGTCAGATGTGCAGCAGCAGCAATTGGGACCGAAAAGAGTTGTCGCTGTGATAGGTATGGGTCTATGGGGAAGACGAGATGGTGGCAGCGCCCACGGGCTTCATCCTTCAGGTGTGGATAATGCAGGGGAGGCAGCTATGGCGTTGGAGGAAGACGAGGAGCAGCGAGAAGATTCTCGGGCTTCGGGAGTTTCGCGTGGAGAGGGGATGGAGCGGACGAACGAAAAAGTTATAAATTTTTATAATAGTAAAGATATGTACTCCCCGACAATTATAATCTGTTAGTAAGCCAAATTTGCTTAAGTTCTGTACCATTTTCGTATTTGCATCTGCACCAAATCCAAATTCCTTAAAAAAAATATGTGTAAAATATAGTAAGATCATTATTCATCCGAATTTACTCCGTTTTCATTGTTAGGTACGCAACCAGTTATTGTTCAGCAGGCCATAATTTACGCAGTGCCCTTCCATGCAAATCCATGCTTTTCTGTGGAGCGGCAAACTGGATTGCCAACGGAACAGAATCCAGAGATCGCATATTAACATCCATTTCTGGTCGAAGAGGCACATCAGCCCCGTCCCGTCGTGGTGCATGCCTTCATTCGCACGAACCGTCGCCATCTACCGCACAGTGCATAACAAACCCTGATGGCAACCGGCGAGCACAGATCCATCCTACCGAGCGAGCTGATCGGCATCGCCAAGCGGAAAGCCCCCACCACCTAAAAGTCCACCGGGTTCGTTTGGCCGTCGCGGCAGCGGGAAGAAAAGAAACCTCTCGCCGTCGCGCACACCATGCACACACGGGCTCGCACGCACCCAGGCAAATACTTTTCTCGTTTCCTCTCCTCTAGCGAGCTCTCTCTGCCGGCCCGGGCCGCCGGTCTCCATCTCCAGGAATGATCCTGACGTGCCGCACAATACGACGCTCCTGCCTGCGGTAGGCGAGGCGAATTCCGAGTTAGTTAAAGCTGTAAGTAGGAAGCAACGATGATTGCATCTATCAGATGTTTGTTTTTGCGTGTGTGGTGCGGTGTGGTGTGACCCGTGTGTTAGTTACTCTGATTTTCCAAAGGAAAAAGACGGCGTCGGGAGGCAGATCGACCGATCGATCGACGCGGGGTTTGTTAGCTGAGCAACCTGAGCTCGCGGAGAGGGACTCACCCGTAAAGCCAAAGCAAGCTAGTTTCGCTAGCTCGGATCGATCAGCTTGCGCTGTGATGACTGATACTTCCAGGCAGTGACAGCGGCCAGGCGCACCTCACCTCAGTACGTGCAGGGGCAGGGGCGCCTAGTGTAGGGTGGGCCCACCATGTTTAATTATTTGTGAAGCAAGAATAACTAATCTCATAATCACTTATCTGTCTCACTGTCTGTCTCCCGCCATCAAAGACGTACTAGCTGCAAGCCTGCAACTGGTCCTGGCATCCTGGGTGCAAATATACGAACGTGTCAAAATGGTTTTTTTGAATAACGGCTTTATCGTAAGCAATGAATATGGGGATATATATTCATAAATGTGACTATGTGAGTACGGGTTACTAGGAGCTTTCTTGTACCGCTTTACACTTGTACTAGTACATTGCATGTACGGTGAGTTGCCACTATTTTTGACGATGTACGCTGTAGAGCGTTCCTGAGTTAGCAGGGGTGTGGACTAGTCATCTTGCTGATGTGACGACACATGACATAAAAGGCCGAGTGATCCGCATCAAGGGGATCGATGAAGTATAGTTGAAGGAATTAATGTTCGAGCGTGGCAGGACTAGCGTTTCCAGGATCAGATGGGAATTGGTAGCATTTTTTTTCTGAAAATCTATGAGGCTTATACATTCTTTCCCATCAAATTCCACGGCAGCACAATACTGGATGAGCGCAGCTGCATCATACAAACTGCACTCCCTTTCTACACATACACCGGACATTTTTTTTGACTTGTGATTCTGCAAACTAAGCGTGTATTGCTTGTATAGCGATATAATTTGTCAAACTAATGTTTTGGTTTAATTTGTCAATTTTTCTATCGAATTTGACCTTGTATATTTATATAGGATATATGAGACAATCATCTATATTGCAATTTTTTTTAAAAAATAAACAATCTAGACCCAGTGCAAGAAATTACTCCTTCCGTTCTAAAATATAAGCATTTCTAAATTATTTTACAGAGATTAAAATTAAGTAGAAAAGAATTTGATATTTCTAAATAAATGTAGAATGAATAGAGGTAAAATGATAGGTGAGTGTAAGATAAAAAAAATTTAAATAAGAAGTGACTAATAAGATAAATAATACTATAAATCTTTATATTATAAAATAAGATTTAAATCATAAAAATTTTATATATTGGGACGGAAGGAGCAGAACCTAATGCTTGAGGTCTACTCCTACACTAGAGCCGCGGCTACCGGAGCTGACGAACCCGACAGTGTTCGTGTACGGACGCGGCTAATTTCCTGTTACACCTGGCGGCTCGCTCTCACAGACGCGCGGGCCCCACGGTCTCCCCTGCTCCTGGCATGCTCCCCGCTATATAATCCACACCGCGCGATCTCCGCACCCACCCCCTCCGTCGTCCTCCTTCCCGAATTTGGTCTCTAACTTCGATCGGCACTGCCCCCAGAGGTAATTGCATCGAATTAATTGTAACTCAGTTGATCCTGCAGTTGATCAGGTCCATGTTAAAAGCTCAATGCAACTGCGAAAAAAAAAACAAGTTCTTGCAAGTTTTTTTTTGGTGACATTGCCATCCGTTTGTTCGCGCAGAGCATAGTTGTTTGCTGCGGGAGCCATAGCTGTCTGTCAGTGTCAGCGATGCAGGAAGCGCTCGTCTCTCCGGTCCGCTCGGCATTGGAGCTCAAGCCGTTCGCCTTCGGAGACCAGCGGCTCGCGTCCTCGCCGCGCTACCTCCCCAGCAGCGACGACGCCCTGTACCGCTGCTCCTCCCCCTTCAGCCCCAGCTTCGGGTTCTCCTCGCCGTCGCCGCTAGCCACCTCCGTCTCGCTCTCGCCGTCCTCCTCCGCCTCCCTCGTCGATGACGGCGACGAAGGGGGAGCGACCGCCGACGCCACGGGGCAGCGGCTCCAGTTCGCGCGCCTCGCGCTGCAGTACCAGGAGGTGGCCGACCGCTACGAGCTTTGCCTCTCCCACCTCGCCGAGGCCGCCGAAGAGGCGGCGGCACTTCGTCGTGAGAACGCCGAGCTCCGCGTCGCCAACAGCGACCTCGCCCGCCGCCTGGCACTGCTCAGCGGAAAGCATACCGCCGCCGTCGCCGTCGCCGACGAGATCCGCCGGCTCCGCCTCGGCGAGCAGAAGGTGGTCACGGCCGCCACCAAGGAGCGCGTGCCCGAGAAGCTCGCCGTGCTGCCGAAGAGCATCTCAGTGCGGTCGACTAGCTACCTCAAGCTGAATCAGCAAGCCCAGAGCGCGGCCACGCCGGCGTCCCACAACCGCAAGACACGCACGCCGTCGAACCCGACCAACCCCAGCTCGGTGAGTCCCCGCTCTCTCGCCTCGCGAACACCACGGTTCCGTCCGTTTGATCGGCATTTTACATTGTTGCACACTTGCTACCATTCTCAAATTAAGCAGCAGCGCGCGTACGACGGCGGCAAGAAAGGTGAGGAGCAGAAGGAGCAAGGCGCGGACGGCGGCGCGGAGGTGGAGGTGTACAACCAGGGCATGTTCAAGACGGAGCTATGCAACAAGTGGGAGGAGACGGGGGCCTGCCCCTACGGTGACCAGTGCCAGTTCGCGCACGGCGTCGCGGAGCTCCGCCCCGTCATCCGCCACCCCCGCTACAAGACCGCGGTCTGCCGCATGGTGCTCGCCGGCGACGTCTGCCCCTACGGCCACCGCTGCCACTTCCGCCACTCCCTCACCCCCGCCGAACGCCTCCTCCTCCGCCCCTCGTTAAATTAAGGCAGTGCGCGTTTATTGCTTTTGCAATATACAACAATACTATATACGATTATACACACGAAAATGTACAAAAATACGAACAGCGTAAATAACATAAGAGGAACGTACATGAACCATATGGTAGAGTTAGTAGCACCCATGCAATGTGAATATCCATAAACAGGAATAGTCTTTTCGTCAGCTCGGGTTCTGGGACTTCACATTCGTCAGTTTGTCGCGTAATGTTCAGAAGACATGGTACAATAAAGCCAGTAAGGACGTACTAGAATGGCCAGTACTTCAAAAGTGCAGGTGAAATCCCAAAATGTGTCCGACGACTGCCATTTTGTTGGTATGACGAGGCTGTTGGTCAGTATAGAGGCTCTTTGATAGTTTGATTTCTCCAGACTTCTTTGTTGTTCGTGCAATTTTTCCATTGTGTAATGTACAGTGGTGTTTGCAGTACATAAGTCGGCATGTTGCTCACAGCATCCTTCTTGTAAAAAAATGTTCATGAATTGCCAATTCTTTAGGCTTTGTGCATATTGCCTCGAACAATTTCGTACGCTTAACCCCTTAAACTATTTTTTTAACTTATTTTACACCTTAAAATATTAAAAAAATTCGCTTTACTCTCTAATGATATTTCTTTTTCTCGTTTCTCTTTATATATGTTGTACTTTTGCAATGAAATTTAGTTGCGTCTCAATAATTTCTAGAATTTTTTTGTCACTGTTTACCTAGGTTGGAAGTACCTAAATTTAAAAGTTGAGGTTTTTATGTTCAAACAAACAGTCATAAAAAAATGTGAAAATATTTTTGAACTTTAATAATGGTGTCATCTATGGCGCTAAAAGATTTCATCTTAAAATACAACTTATATAAAGAGAAAAAAAGAGATAAATGTTACTAGGGAGTAAAGCGGATCATTTTCAATAGTTTTCATCTTAAAGCAACATGATGAAGCATATGGATGGTATTGTGGATTGATGGTAATGAAGCCAAAGATACCGGCGTGTTGACAAGGATGAAGTCAAGTATGTGATGAGAAGAAAGTCTTGATAGCATAAGAATTAACTCCGAGTAGGATGGCGCAAGGTAAAGGTATAATGGAGCTAAGAATGTTTTATTAGTCTTTTGCCGGTTTTAGAGTTTGGTGGAGACCGGATTGCTACATAGACGTTGTACTATCAAGAGGGATCTATGAAGTAAGCATGTGGATGATATTGTGCTATGTTAGTTCATATTCATGTGGGTACATTTGGTAAGCCTGTCTAGCCATGTGTCATGAGTTATCTCAGGTTACGGCCAAAGAGAGAAGTGGGCATGTTCAATAGAAGTGAGTGGTCTCATGTGTGCACGCCCGGTGGAGTGTCTTGTGGAGTTTGAGCCCCTTCTTCTTGAGCCAAGTTGTAATTTATTGATGGATTGTTCATGGGTCGGATAGCCCTTTGAATACGCTTTCCATAGAGTCCAAGAACGTCAAAACCCAACACCCGAGTCATGAGAAATCAACGTTTCACTGACCGGCAGTCTGCCCGCTCGGTAAACTGCGGTTTGACCGGGGGCATACATAGTTGTTTTCTAAGGAGATATAGAGCCGCTAGAGCCGACGGCGGTCAGACTGAGCTAAGGGCGGTCTCACTAGAGCCGAGATTAGTCTAACCGGTCTTCCTATGGCGGTCTGACCGCGGCATTTGAAAGGCAGCTAACAGCTAGTTTTCTAGCCATTAGGCTGGTGAACGGTCTGACCGGCCCACCCATGGCAGTCTGACCGGCAGACCACTGTGAGTTGGGGATTTCGTCCCCAACGGCTAGTTGGGTGTATAAATACACCCTCACTAGCAGCAAGGGTAAGGTTTTGGTACTTCATTTCATTATCTGGACCCTTTGCAAGAACTCTCATACCCTTATGCACTTAGACTATCTAGTGAGGTGTTGGAAAGTGAATTTAGCCACGCCAAGTGCATTGCTTCATTGTTAGAACTAGTGTGGCATTTAATCATCCTTAGCAATCATCCTAGACTTGTTACTCTTGGAAGTTACCACCTCCTAGACGGCTTGAAGGAGTTGACCCGGTGACCTCTTCAAAGAAGATTGTGGAGAAGGCCCGGTGTTAATTGTGAGTGACTTTGTGTTTGCCATCTCTGGAGTGGAGAAAGAACAACCCCTAGTGATCGGGGCTTTGGAAGACCACTTCGGAACTAGCCCCTATCTTGCCCATCTATTGACGAGGAGATTTGGAGGCTTGATGGTTTGAACAGTGAAGTTGGGTTTGCCACAATGGGATTAGGAAACTGGCAAGTTTCTGAACCTCAGGTGCAAAATCGATTGTAACTTGTCTCATTTACTTGAGCAATTTACATACTAGAAATTACTTCTGACATCTTTATTACCCTAGACTTGCAAAACCTAGTTTAGTTTAATATATTTGCTTGTTTATCACCCTAGGTTTACAAACCTCAACATAGGGCTATCTTCTTTGTGCAATTAGTTGAGACTAGTTAATTTAGGCCTTGATTTGTACAGAACCATTTAAATTTACGCTTTCACATATAAAACCCCATTTTAGCCAAAAGTTTTAAAACCGCCTATTCAACCCCCTCTAGTCGGCCTCCTTGATCCTACAAGTGGTATCAGAGCTTGGTCTCCCATTTTGTGGATTTAACCATCCTAAGAGAAAAGGATGGATTCTAGAGATGTAGGGCACTCGGGTGGTGAACCTCCTATATTCGATGGCACAAATTATGCACAATGGAAAATCCACATGATTTCTTATTTTAGGGCCATCAGCTCAAAAATATGGTGGGTTGTGGATGTGGGTTTTTCTCATGAATTGGATGACCATCCTCCAACAATTGGGCAAGAGAAATGTCTACATCTCAACGCTCAAGCTACTAATGCTTTATTTTGTGCTTTGAGTGATGACATGTTCAATGAAATATGCAATCTCAAGAGTGCACATGCTATGTGGGTAAAGCTTGAAGAAAAATATGAAGTGCCCACGATTGTTGAGAATGATTGCACACGAGAGTGGATGTCGGGTGAAGGCTCCACCTCCTCAAGTGACGATGAGGAGCTCCCAACACCATTCACATCACCTCATTGCCTCATGGCAAATGGTATGAATGAGATAGATAAAAATTCTCATGATACTACTAATGCTAGTAGTAGTGATTGTAACGCCCTGCTTCCAGCGAGACGTTAAACAATATTTTACCAAAAACTACCCATGAAAATTTCGATCTTCGAGTGCTGTGTTGTATGTTGTGCCATGGATCTCGATTTGCATTCCCGTCCTTGATCTTGTAATCCCTCCTCTCAAAAATCCTCCATTCCAAAATAATCTCCGATTTTGAATCGTCGTTATTGAACTTCGTTCCAAAACCCTAGCAGCTTTCTCTCTCGCCCAATCAATCTCGACTCTGTTTCGACCCTTTGTAACAGAAACCCTGACAACAACTCCCTCGGTTTCTCCCTGGAGAAATCTCCGCCACGACATCTGAACCGATACTCGTTCCAAATATTCGAATCGGAACCCTAAACATCCCCTTTGAATCCTCCCCGTAACTTCCCTTTCTTTCTCTCTCCCTTGAGTCTCTGAGAATATCCCGGGTTTAATTAATATAACTCGGGCATCGAACCTCTATCCAAATTGATTCCACCAATATACTGATACACCTATATACACACACACACAAATAGATATATATATGTACATCCATACACAGGAGTGTATATAAATGTGTGCCAGCCCATCATCAATAACCTCCTTGAAACCTCCACAAAACCCCCTGCAAGCCTCAGCAAATTCAAATCCAAAAACTTGAATTTGAATTTGAATCATTTCCCTCCTTTAAATCCCTCTCAAATTAATCCAAAAGGATCGCATACGGAGTTATACCAAAAATACCAACCCTTGCTACCCTGTGACCCCCCTCCTTGATCCTCTGTCCATCCCTGAATTCAAATGAGGGATTTGAATTCAAAAGCTCAAAATAAATTGTCACAGCCCCAAATCTAACTTCAGGTAATTAGTGCCATGACCTACCGTCATTAGAATGCACAAAATAAAGTTTGCAATATTTAAACCTTCAATAGTTAAAACCCTAATCGGCAATAATGGACCAACTCTCAACAGCGCAACAAATTTCACAGAAACATATATGAAAAATAATTTATTCAAATACTAGATTATTTATCATGAATCAATATAATTTTTCCAGAATGTATTTCATTAGTTTAGACCCCTTAAAAATTCCAAACAAGCTTCAGCCTAGATCCTTCTCTTTGACATATGCATGTGTACAGTCTAAGGATTTTTCTGAAGATGTTAGGTTGCACATAAAATCATGGAAAAATCCCTGTGAACACTATCCCACCAAATCAATCCATTGTAAATTTTACATAATTTTATCCCTTCAATAAATACTTCAACCAAGTCCCTCAACTCAGCAAAGCTAGGAAGCTAGCTGAAATAAATTGGTTTACTTCTAAAATTCACCACATGAAAATGAAGACTAATTAGACAGAGCCCTTTTGCCAAAGTGTGTGTGCCAGCATGAACCCTATCATCAGGAATTTTGGATTAATTTATCTCCCAAAGAAAACACATAAAATGATAAGATCAAGGCACTGGAGAAACAAGTGAAACTGCAGCAAAACTGGATCAGTGTGCCTACTTTGCTTTTTCACCAGAGATGAACCAGACCTCTTCTAACCACGAATTTTGGTCAGCAGGTTACACACATCTTTCTCTACCTCCAGTATTTTTCCCATAATTTATATCCCTTATTAACCTACTGAAATCACAGATGCAAGACAGCTGTCCCTACAGCTTACAACACTTAGTCTCTAGAGCTTTCTTCTCTCATTTCTCACTTCCAGGTGGACCCCACAAGACCTGGCCCACTTGCCAGCCTCATAGCAGCATGTGACAGTGTGTTTCACCAGAAAATTCACCCATACTCCACTCCTCCTAGACCATCACTACTTGGACCCACAAGCCATAGAGTAAATCTAGCTAAATATGAGTAGAACATTGTTGCCTGACATGTGGGACCCACCAGAGGCACTGTGGAGATTGAGCAACTCAGCATTGCATGAGCCAACGTGTCACTGCCTCCTTCTTCCTTCCCTCCTCTCAGTTTACAGAGCCCTGGACAGCTTAGCTTGGAGAGCATCGACCACTTCATCTCTAATCTCGCCATCAGAACCTCCTCATCCTCTCCACGTTCCCACCGAGAAAAACCCACGGAACTCCAAGAATCACCGTCGGCAACTTCATCTTCCCCGGTGCCGTCAGTGTTCGACAGAAACCCAGCTAGCTCCGGTGAGCTCCATCCCTTCTAAGCCTCGGGAACATGATCTCCATCTTTTGATTGTTCCATTTTGTCTTTGGTCGCCCTAGGAATTGCCGGCCGAAGCCGCCGTCGTCCTCACCTTCGGTCCAGTGAGCGCCGCCGCGACATCGTCGCTGTTCCGGCGAGCTCAGGTGATCCCAGCCTGAGCCACCACGCATCCAGCATCGCCTTGTCTCCAGAAGACGGCCAACCAAAAGAATCGACCGCCAACCGAAAGAATCGAGCTGTGGTATCCCGAAGCTCGAGGTCGACACATTCTTCCCCAACTCCAGTCATCGCTCCGCCGCTGCCATTCCCGTTGATCGGGTGAGCCATCCGTCGATTCCTTGCACTGAGACTATCTTTAAGAGATCCCTAACCTGGTGGACACTTGACCTCGGCCACAGATCGAGCGAAGAGAGACGTCGCCGTGGAATCCGAAGCTTCCGCCGCCGCCGGGCCAAGTTCGCTGTCGCCGTTGCTGTTTCCGTTTCACCGAGACCAGCACAACCTTCAGTGAGCATCTTGGTACCCTTTAGACGCTAAGGCATGCTTTGTTTTGGCCTGAAACCGCCCGTAGCCGAGTCGGCCTAGCCAACCTGAACCACTCCGCCGCTGGAGCTCGCCGTCGGCGAGATTCCGGTCACCCGAGGTGTCAAGAAGACCACCCTTAGCTCCGCCGTGAACTCCTCTACCTTTTCTGTTTTGGGCCCGACCACAGCCGAGCCGCCGTTCGCCGTCGCCGCCGCCGAGAAGCTCGCCGGCTCTGTCTGCCCGCGCCCTCGCGCCCTGCTCCTGCGCCCTGCTCCCGCGCCCTGCTCTGCTTTGCCTCGCTGGCCTGCGGGCCCGGGCTGCAAGGGAAATCAGAAAAGAAGAAAGAAGAAAGAAATAGGAAAAGTAATTAAAAGATTTATCTTACAACAGAAAAATGGCTAAACTTTGCAAATCCATAACTTCTCCATTTTGACTCCAAATTGAGTGAAACCAATTTTGTTAGCTCTGTAAATTTGTGAACTTTATTACTGTAAAATAAAATAGGACAACTTCTGTACAGAAAATATCCATAAAATTTAGAGCACGGTTGGTGCTCATTTATATTTCATTTTCAGAACTATAAGCTTGCTGTCTTAAAAATTCAGATTGTGTTATTTCTCAAAATGCTTATAGTTTCAAGTATTAATTGCTCAATAAAATCAGCTTTGTGCAAAATCAAGTCAATATAGCCTTCTTCCTTGATGTAGAAACCAGCATGCTTCCTTTGTACTATTATTATTGTTTAAGTCTTGCGGAGTACCATTCGTACTCACGTTGCATCTTTTCAGGTGAGGTTACTGACAAAGATGGTGTGATCTACTGTTATCCCGCCGAGGGTGGCGAGGATAATGTGTAGTTGAAGTTGAGCTCTATCCCCAGTCGTCGGTTGCCCTGTGCATGGGTTTGGCACCACTGGTTCTTGTCTTTTGTGTTTATTTTCCGCTGCAAATCTTTTGTGTCACTTCGTGATGAATTAGGGTGTGAACTCTCTATGTAATAGTTGTAACTCTGCTGCTCGTTTATCCATATTTAGAGTACTTGTGATGTTTATCAATTGCTTGCGATGAAAGTGTGAGGCTAGTCGCTTTCCTGGGGACTAGCTGAACATGAGTATGAGTTGTGTATAATTGAGATGGTTGGGGGATAGCTATTGTGGTTCGAGTCCTCTGGGGTACGTATCGTGTTTGGTCGCCACCATCGAGTGGTTTGACGGGCGTATGACGGGGAGGACTGGCAAGCTATCCTTATGATTATCTCTTTTGTACACTTCTCGGCATTTTTGGATTTGTATTGTGAGTGGGTAAAGATTATGGCAAGTCTGCGATGAGGATGGATGGTTACCGTATTTATTCGGGTTTTATTCGAGACCCCATCCATCTAGATAGTTCGCGTTGCCGTAATAGTTACTCTTCATAATGCACTTCCGGGGTGCCCACATAAATCCTCAAATTTCCCCCACAAAAACCTTCTTGAGAAAAATAAAAAGTGGCACTATTCCCACTGGGCCGCACTTCTTCCATTCCTCAGCCCAGCACTACGCAAGACACCGGCGCACTCCCGGGATGCTGCCACGTGCCCCTGTGCGCAACACAGCCGCCGATCTCCTCCGCTCGCCTGCGTGAGCGCCGTAGCCGCCCGGATGCCTGCCGCGTGTCCCCTGTGCGCCCACCGTGCCGTCTGATCCCTCCCATCAGCGCCGCGCCGCGCGCCCCGCGCGAGACCACCGCGCAAGGCCCGGATGCACGAGGCGTGTTCCCTCGCTTCTGTGCACCGTCGATCCCTCTTGCACGCCCATATCACCACGCCCTGATGGGATCACGATGCATGTTGCCGTCCGCGTGTGACCGTCGATCCTCTTCACCTGTTCTTCTTCTTCCTCTGTTCCTCGTCCTTCACCCGATCACGCCCCGAGACTATTCGGCAAAAGTACTCCTCCAACCGCCCCGACGCCACCCGACTCCACCCAGCCCTACCTAGGTCATAGCTAGCCGCCAAGAGGAGGACCGCCTCAGCCGCTCCCGTTCCGCCCCTTTTTCCCTCCACAGTCGGTCAAAAGAGCTCCGCCCGCCGCGTCATTACCGCCCCCACCTTGACCGCGCCTCGCCCGCACTCCGCCTTCAAACTCAGCCGCTCGATACGCCGCCTATCCCCATCCCCGCATCCTCACTGTCGGCATATTTCCACGTCCCGAAAAACTCCCGCCGCGGCGCCCGATTGCTCCTCTCACTCCATTAATTGGGTGCCAATTATTGGAGCTCCATGATTGGAGCCCGAGCCGAACCCTAGCCTGAGCTCCCCTGCCTATAAATATCCCCCTTCGGGAGCCCTTTTCCCCTTGTTCTCCTCCGTCCCTTGAGCACTGCCGGTCACCGCGTCACCTCTCGAAGCACAGGCGCTGCTACTACTTGCCCGCCTCGTGGCAAGCCCCGACGAGCTGAACTCGGCGCTGTGGGCACCCCTCACTCCGCCGTTCACTGCCCTCAGCATGGCTCCCCTGTTGGCCCTAGCACCCCGCCGCCTCCAGCTCGATTTTTCCCCTCCTTCGCCAGCCATTCGCCACCGACACGATTTCCTCCTACCATCGGTAAGCTTGGCCAACCGATCTCGAGACCGTGCGCACGCCTGGTCTACGCTCGACCCATGAGCGCGACGCCCCCAACTTCTCGACCACCGTCGTCGTCCCTGCTTCGAAACTCCATTGCTTCAGTGAATGCTCGTCGCTAGTGAGCTTCCTCGTCGAACCCGTTGCGTGCATCTTCTCTGTATGCTCCCCTGCGTCCCTCTCCTCACTCAGCACCCCTTGGCTCGCCCTCGATGCCGCCATGGCCATCGCCTCTATCTCCTCGCTTCTCTCTCCCCTCCGTGTTTCTCCCTCTCCGACGCCTTCGGGCTCTCGTCGCCCATCGCGGTCGCTCATCTCCGGCGTGATCCAAACCGGTTTAAGGATTCCCCTTGGCCTCCTCTTTCCGCCGACGCGATCCCTGTCCCAGAGCGCCATCGTTCGCCGGATTTGCTCCCCGCCGTCACACGCCGTTGATCTTGGTCTAGCCATGTCGGCACCATGCTCCCCTCCGTCGAACCGTGCGTGCACTGGCTCCCATGAGCCAATCAACTCCCTACTATCACTAATAGGAGGACCTGCTTGCCTTGGTCCGTCTTGAGCCGACCCGTGCACCCAGCATCGGAGCCACCGACATCGACCCGGTCCATAGGCCACGGTACACTAACCGGTGGGCCTGCCTCTCTCGATCCACCGTGCACCATACCCACGGATCCACTCCCTCTGTTCCACTGCTGCCGTCAGGCCCCAGCCGTCATGGAGCCACTCCCCCTCACTGCCAGTGGGCCACTGTTGACACCGAAAATCACCGGGAACGAGCCGATGATCTGGTTCGGCGTCTGGAGACACGCGAAGGCCTGGGAGATCTGCTTAGCTCCAGTGTAGGTCCTAAGATGTTGAGGTTCGTAGGCGTGCCAGTCAATTTGACCCCGCAATTGACAAGGAGATAGAAAATATTAGCTTAGTGATCCAATCGGTCGATAAGAATCTTACCAGCCGATTGCCGAAGGAATGCTTGAGCATCGGCCGTAAACCTAAGGTACTGCCCGCTCCCGTGCTCGGGCCCTCGCCTGTGCCTGCGCCCGGGTCCTTGTCCGTGTTTGCGCCCGGGTCCTCGCTCGTGCCCGCGCCCGGGTCCTTCCTCGTGTCCGACTACCAACAACACTTGCGCATCGGCTAAGAAGCCGATGATAGAATCGATGATAATATAAGCAAATAATAAGCCAGCCGACTGCAACCGACTGCCAACAGCATGAGTACTGACTAGGAAACTGAGCGATATGAATAGTCGACTACCAATATAACATGTTGTCGATGTTTTACAACGGCAATAAATATATGGGGCTAGTCGGCGGATGGAAACTCGGTGGATTGCAAAGGAACACAAGGAGATTTTATACTGGTTCAGGCCCTCGTTGTGAGGTAATACCCTACGTCTAGTTTGTATGTATTCCTTTGAGGAATTATGGTGGTGGTTCTAATGAACTTGTGTGCACCTGCCCTCATGGGGCGCCCTGCCTCCCCTTATATACTGGGGACAGGGTTACAAGGTAGGAGTCCCCATCGGATTACGACTAGGAGATATCCCCTTAGAGATATAACGCACCCGACTAGGACTGTATATTCCTTCCTATACAAGGCGAAGTCTACCAAATCTAGCTATATCTCTAATTACAAGGCTAGACCATCCTCTAATCCGAGTGGCCCCAAATGCTTGTCATGAGGTACCCGGCCCATGGCACCCACAGTAGCCCCCGAGACCTTCATAGTTGAGTTCCAGCTGAATGCCGATGCTCATGCCTCCACGGTGAAGTCTTTCTCGAGTGCATTGCTCCCGAGTACTCTTTGTCTGAGTGTTGCTTCTCCCGAGTCCTGCTTCATGTCAGCTGGCAGCGAGGCTATGAAGGGCTTCATGTAGATGTAGGAATAGTGTGCGCCGTTATAGGCGCACCTATTAGTGTAGCCCCGACTTTGTGCTTAATTGTGAAAACAATTAAACATAAGTAAGATCTTTAACCTTGAAGTCTTTCCCGAGTAGATTACTACTGGTATATGAGACTCTTCGGTATCATGTCAACCGGAATATGATTATAGTCTTGCCGAGTAGGGAACTACTCGTATAGGACTCTCAGCGTCATGTCAGCTGGAAAGGGGGTGTTTATAGTCTTTCCCGAGTAGTATACTACTCGAAAATTAGACTCGTCGGCATCATGTCCAGCCGGGATGATTATTTATAGGTCTTTCCCAAGTAATATATTACTCGAAAATTAGACTCGTCAACTTCATGTCAGCTGGAAAAGTGTTATAGTCTTTCCCGAGCGGCGTCCCTTTCGGAAGTTAGACTCTTCAGCTCGTCAGTTGGAAGAAATGTTTATAGTCTTTCCCGAGTAGTATACTACTCGAAAAGTTAGACTCCTCCGCATCATGTCAGCGGAATGAGAAATTTATAGTCTCTCCCGAGTAGTGCACCACTCGAAAGTTAGACTCTTCCATCATGTCAGTGGGAAGAAAAAATGTTGCTCATGGCAACTGTGGCCACGCATGTAGGCCGAGTACCACTTTATGAAAATAAATCCATGGCGTGTCAGGTGTAACCCGAGATAAGATACCTTGCATCCCCATTTTAATGAAGACCAGCTTGTGATCCTTGTAAGATATATCCTCGAGACCGGTGGATAAAACAGATACCCAAACATATATGTTTAGTAATAAGGCTCTCATGAAGCATATCTTTCACCTCATCGGTTTGTGTAGCACCAGCACTTATAATTTCAACTCAGCCTGTGGTGCGGCCCAACATGGAGCAGGCTACTATAGGAACTCATATCTTGTGGCTGCTACCAAATAAGCCGGCCTGAGCCGACCTATCCGGCATAGCTCTATAGAAGTATCATCCATCGCTTGTCAGGATGAGTTTTTTGGTGTCGGTAACCGCAATCAGCCGGAGAAATCCTTATTCGCAAGCCTTTCCGACTTATGTTTGGATGCAGCCTGGTTGCCAACAGGCCCCGAGCAGCGGAGATCTGCTTGCCCTCCTCAGGGTGTACGCAGTGCATGAAACTCCGGATGCGCTTTGACGATGTAATCTTATCTGACTTCGAGGAGAGCCGAGCAGGGTACCCGAACCTTGCATAGCATAGTATTCGGCTAGCGACCCTCATGGGGCATATACCCTACCCAACAGAGTTATAGCCAAGCGAGTATCCCCCTTGCGATGTAGCGGTGGAGGATTCGGCTAGCGACCCTCATGAGTACCTCACCTAGCCGAGTTGATATACGACCCCCACTAGTGCCGAAGTCGTTGTCAGCTCACATGGACGTAGCCGGGGAAGAGACATGCCCGACTGAGCAAGTACTTCGGTAAAGCCCTCATGAGCGTTCCCGAGTGTATTTTGGGCAGACTTGTCCAGCCCCCGAGCGTAGGAGATAGGCTCGCAGCCCCGAGTTCTGTCACGCGTATTCGGAGCTGGGGCCTGCAATATAAAGATATGCATCAGATGAAGTAGCATCTGATGATGAAAACAATTTCATCCGAATAAAATGTATTTTACAATATATGTAAATACTGTTCTTTCTCTTATTGATATTAATTTGGACTCGAGTAGTTGACCCTTACGTTTAAACACTCTGCCCGACTATCATAATCCCCCTAGCTCAGGAGTTGGCTCATGGCTCTTTCCAGACACGCGTTTTAGGTGACTTGAGTTCGTCTTTCATGGAGCAAAGTTTCACGAATTCAGGATTTATGCTACTCAAGTACTTTTGCAATCATTTAGAGCAAAAAAACAGAGAAGAGTGCAGCTTGTGCACCTATTAGGTGTAAGCGCATTGCAAGCCGAGTGAAGAAATATTTATCAGGAAGCGACTTAGCTGTTCGGTATTCGGAGTGGGGATGCCATCCTTGCGTTTGAGCTTGTGAGCCCCGAGCATGTCACTGTGTTGTTCCGATAATCTTTAGTTGTTGAAAGTCGAAGACGATTGTGACCGACTACCACAATGAAGCCGTCTGACTTGCGTTTGCGATTCCCGGCTTTAGCGGGACCGCGTCGTTGGTGCCCTCCCGCTTCTTCGGTCAGGATGCCTTTTATCTTCAAGGGCCTCAGCAATAGCGTGGGCTGAGTCGGCGTATTTGTTCGCCACCTCCATGTCGAATAAAGCCTTGACAGAGTTGGGAGGCTTCCGTGGTGAATTTGTCGATGAACGAAGTGTCTTTGACTCCTTTCGAAAGGCGGCGATGACGACCTCATCCTTGACGTTAGGGATGAGTTCTTCTTCTCAGAAAACCTCTTAATGAAGTCACGAAGAGACTCATTCTTCCTTTGATGCAACTGATATAAGTCTACTCGAAGATGATCTCTCGTAAGTTCCCTGGAAGTTGGCGATGAAGCGTTCTCGAGTTCTTGCCCATGAGCCAATGATTGCTTGGGAAGTCCTGTTAGCCATGTCCTTGCTGAGTCAGCTAAAGCACTGGGAGGTAGTTAGTACCATGACTTGTGTGATTCCTCCAGCTGCTCGGATTGCCGTAGTATAGACCGTGAGCCAAGACTCGGGATGGTCTTGCCGTCGTATTTTTCGACTCCTGTAGGCTGAAACCTACGCCTACCAGTCGACCTGTTGTAGCCCTGGGTGAAAGCCGGTATGCCCTTCGTCTCATGAGGGCTCCGACTCCGAATAGCCGGTGAATACCGCTTGTGTGTGGGGCTAAAGCGCTTCGCTCAATCTTCTATCGGCGTTGCTCGCTTCCTCGTGTTTGCGGCGCCGAGTGTTGATGTCGCTGTTGAGGTCACGCGTGGTTGGCCTCGGAGCCGCAGTCGTTGTTGGGTTGCGAGTGACGCTTGGTGCGACGCTGTGTACAGCCGACTAGAGCCGCCACTCGACGTCACTTTGAGGTGGATGAGACTGCCGCTGGGGGAAGCTGACCGGTTGTCAGTACTGAGTGTATCGCCCGACCTGCTGGTGCTGCTGACATCAAAGCACAGCGGTGATCATTGGCTTTTATCCTGCATAGTCCGGGCATGGCTCTGGTGACCAGCGCAAACGTGGACGTGTCCAGCAGAGTTGTAGCGGCCACGATGTTCTGTTGCGGTTGTGTGCGAAGACGTCGTGGTCGCCGACTCAAATTTGAGGATTTGTTGCTGAGCAGTTTGCCCAGCCCTGCGTAGGTCGTCGTTTCCTCGCGGCGTGCAGGCGTCTTGCTTCTTTCTCTGTTGTTCTTGCAGTCGGCTGGTCTCCTTCCTCTTGCTTCGCGTAGTCGGCGTGATTCCT
Organism: Oryza meyeriana var. granulata; assembly: GCA_003991445.1. Taxonomy (NCBI): domain Eukaryota; kingdom Viridiplantae; phylum Streptophyta; class Magnoliopsida; order Poales; family Poaceae; genus Oryza; species Oryza meyeriana. The sequence goes on along the minus strand of RYFJ01001855.1, from coordinate 127,769 downwards.
GAGTAGAGTAGAGCCTTGGATGCCTATGAAGATTTCTCGTGGCGAGAGAAGCTTGCCGAACTGTGTCCGACTTAGAGTCGGAAATCCGACTGAGAGTCGTAGTCGAATAGTTGATGGGGATGAGTGTAACACGACCTCCCTAGATCCGATCTCTGAGCGGCTCGGGCCGTATCCGAGTCGAACTCCAGGGGATCGGGTTTGCCGGCGTCGGATGTAGATTGTAGGTATCCGCGGCGTTGCCGACTCCGAACGGGAAATTACGATCTCTCTTCCTTTCTTTGCCCGATCCGGCAGGCTCGAAATGGGAGTCCGAGTCGAACACCGAAAGAAAGAGTTGTCCCTGGACTCGGATGATTTGGGAATCGCCGCAGCATGTCGTGAAAGATTGCTGCTAGGCATCGTGTGGGCCGACTGGCGCGGAGTCGGCTGGTTCCTCAGCCGGTGGATCGGTGTCCATGTCCGGCCAAGGGTGAGATTGCCGATCTGGTCGGCGACGAAGTCAGAGGCTTCCGAGTGCAATCGGTATCTCGGGGGAGAGAGTGCCACCGTCGACTCTGGTTGCTGGATCCATCGAGCTTGTAGATGTAGATCGTGCTGAGGCCCCCTAACCTGGCAGCGCCAACTGTCATGTTTACACCGGCAATAAATATATGGGCTAGTCGGCGGATGGAAAACTCGGTGGATTGCAAAGGAACACAAGGAGATTTTATACTGGTTCAGGCCCTCGATTATTGTGAGGTAATACCCTACGTCCAGTTTGTATGTATTCCTTTGAGGAATTATAGTGGTGGTTACTAATAGAACTTGTGTGCACCTGCCCTCATGGGCGCCCTGCCTCCCCTTATATACTGGGGACAGGGATTACAAGGTAGGAGTCCCCATCGGATTACGACTAGGAGATCTCCCCTTAGAGATATAACGCAACCCAGACTAGACTGTATATTCCTTCCTATACAAGGCGAAAGTCTGCCGAATCTAGCTATATCCTCTAATACAAGGCTAGGCCCATCCTCTATCCGAGTGGCCCAAATACTTGTCATGAGGTACCCGGGGCCCATGGCACCCACACATGTGCATCGGCTGGAAAGCCGATGATAGTGTAGATAGGCAGAATAATAATCAATAGATAATGTAGTCGGCTTTAAAAGATAACTTACCGGCTAAGCACTCCGATAATACATCGCATAAAAATCTATCGACTCATCAAGGATAAATCTATTACTATCAATCTAGTAGGTCGGACCCAACCGATGCAGCACAGATTAATAACGATAAAAGAACCTCGATGAGTCGATAGATCTAACGCAATCGTGATGTATATGATAACTTATCGGCTATACATTCTGATAAGACGCTTGCATAAAATCGATCGACCTAGCAAGAATAACTTATCGGTGGCAGTTTAGTAGGTGGACCTAACCGATGCAGCACAAACTGTCGATAAGTTACACCCGGTAAGCCGATAAAAACTACGCACGCGTGATGTGGTATATCGACCTGGCCTAAGAGATCAAACTTAACTGATGCAGCCGTAGACAAAGTAGATACACCGGGTAAGGGGTGACGAGTCTTACCCTCTCGCAGAAGTTTGGACCTAACCGATGCAGCCCGGCTCGAGAAGCAAGAACCCGTCGAATAGGGTGGCGATGCGCCGAATTTGATATTGATCTGTGAGATGATTTACAAGGTACCCAGGCATACGTATTTATACCCCGAGTTGATACAGTCCATGATCGGACACGAAACAGGAGTTTCCTATCTATAAAAGGAAAATTAACAAGCCCTGATCAGACATGAGATCAGGTTTCCTAAAATTTATTAAAACTACCTAATTAGTAGATAAAGGCAATTAACTACCATGTCGTGGTCTTCACGATTCCTTCCTGTACTCGGCTTCTTCTGGATTAGCTTCCACCGGCTGACACAATCTCTTTCCTTAACCGAGTCCGATACGAATCGTACCAAATTTTGGCGTTAACAGCCACCTAGGCCCATTGCCCCTCCACTCAATCCCATCTTCCCCACTGACCCATGGACCCCCTCGTGACAGTTGGCCCACCTGTCAGTGAGCCTGGCCCATGATTCCTACCCCGTCTCCCTCACTGACCTGCGGGCCTGTACTGCTAGTGGGCTCCAGCTGCCAGTGAGAGAAATTCTTTTAGGAATTCCAATTAATCCTTTTCAGTTATTCCAAAATTCATTTTAACTTCGAAAAAATCATATCTTTTTATCCGTAACTCCGATTGACTCCATTCCAACTCTAGCAATTTTCTAAAATTGAGATCTATTTGATGGCCCTATTATTAGCACTAAATAGGGTCTGTTTCTTGGACCTTGTGTAGATTTTGTGTGTTTGCGCATAGTAACCGGTCGTCGGAAATTCCTTTCAGAGTAGATTTCGCGGCGATTTTTCGAAGACTCATGAAGACCTAGAGCAAGGCAAGTCACCTTTGATCATGTTGAGCCCATATTTGTGGAACTAAGTACTTTGATTGCCAAATCGCATTTATTCGGCTACACAGAGATAATTTGTCGGTCACGGTCGCAAGACGACCGATAGGCCACCAACCCATTTGTTGCATGACTTCCTTGATTGATTGTGATTCCCTTATACATCCTTGTCACCGCCCTTGATAGATCCTGGTACACGTGTTGACGGGCATGGTACCGGTGATTGCCTATCAAATTTAAAAAATAACTACGATGGGTAAAACTTGGGTTTACGAAACTTTGGAAAACCCGACACCTAGGTCGGTGCCTTGAAAATAAAATGATTTGTGAAAACCGTGGTACGGGGATCGTGCCAGCAGGACGAGTCTCCCGCACTGCAGCTAAGGACCGATTCCTTCGGAATTTCACCCGAACATATGACAGTACAACCACATGGGTGATATGAGATAACTCCTGGCTGAATAACTAGCCTTCCAAGGATGCCTTACATGCCATTGGATTGTGGATCGTGCGGGAGGGCGTTGGTGGTGCGTCCTGGGTTTCTGGCACAGTATGGTCTCGGTCTGTCACGTCCAGAAATTCACCAGAATTTTCAAAGCTAATTTGTGCAATAAATCCTCGTCCAGGAATCAACCGAGGTACACAAATTGACAGTTTGATAAACATAACCAAAACGATAAATGATAAATACTTATAACAGAGGCACTTAGTCCTCACATCGAAGAAAATAGCAGCAGAACGACAACTAGCATAGCTTTAGCACCAAGCCACAGGCAGCTCAACTGGGGTATAAGCCAAACACCAAACTTCTCCTCACTAAACTCCACTCTGATGATTGCAATATTGCAAGACTGAGTACCACCCACTGTACTCAACAAGCCACACTAAGAAATACAATATAATGCAACGGGAATCCAAAGGAAAGGCATAGTATGGCTCATTTGCATAAACAACGTTTTAAACTTTTGCATTTAAAACCATTAAAACAGTGTAGTTTAATTATTATTAGCATTGAACCAATCTCTGAATGGGACTAATCACAGAAAACATTGCTAGGCTCGCTCATTGATCGCGGGCATGACTATTCGAATAGTTTTACTCTGGCCAGAGGTGTACAACTTTATCCACAAGACACGATTCCGCACATGTCACCATGCCCTGAAATACCACCATGATACTGAAAAGGGGGAAATCATGACAAGACCTTTCGCATAACATGTCCAACAGAATGGTCACCAGCCAAGTCCCTAGTAGAGGTGGCCCAACCTCTAGGCTAGAGAAACTCTTGACTCCCAAACATATGGTCTTATTGGCACTGTCACTGTGGATTTATTGACACTACCACCTATCAACTAAACACACCATGGTGCCTCCTGCTGGGACATGCTACACTACAAGTCCAACCGTTGCCCATGCTGGCTTATGGTTAGTATGGTAAATGCTTCGCAACAAGTAGTCCGCGAACCGGTCCTTAACTGTCATGAGCACCGCTAGCAACATTCACAATTCCTAGTGCTCACAACCCATCATTCAGTCAAGTTTTAGCTGGCACAATTAATTAATTAGCCATGACCATTGTCATGAAACTATTGCCATTAACAATTATAGAATCATTGGTGCATGAATAGTAATCCCACATAAAATAACGCTACAGTTTCTAGGCATGGCTAAGCAGATCCTAAATAATCTAGCTAGATTGGTAAATAGTCATCTAGCTAGTTAGTATTACTCACCCAAGGTATCAAGGTATAGATAACAATAAAAAATAGCCATAAATATCGAGGAATGTTGGTTATTAAATAATTGCCCGTAATAATGTCATTCCAAAACATTTCATGCAATAACTTTAAAATAAAATAATTTTCACAAATGGGATCAACATGCTTAAGGGGATTGTCGTGTGACTTGCCTTGCGACAAAACGTCTTCTGCAAATCTTCCGAACCCTTCTGCAGACTTCGCGATCCTTCAAAACGGCGATTCTATGAGATTACATGTAAAACAATAAAAATCCTAAGAAACTCCAAATAAACAGTACATAAAAAGTACATAAACATGTAGATCATAATTTCAGATAAATTTAGAAAGAAGAACGGGCCGAATCGGAGTTCAAACGGAAAAGATACTGCTTCTGAAAGATTGAATTCAGAGAGAATCCGAAAAGAATTGAAAAAAGAATATTTTTGGAAATATTCCCTCGGAAATTAATTAAAAGGATTATTTTTTATTGGAAAAGGGAGTGAGGCCCACCGTTATAGACATGGCTCACAAACTAGGTTCACAAATCTGAGGAGTAGCTAGAGTAGTGAATTGGGGTGATGTGTCCCCCATGTAAACCAGATAGGCTGAGATGGATGACCTGGCACTGGTGGATTGGGTATATGGACCAGAGAATGAGGTGGAATAGAGGGCCAATGTCTTGGCAACACATGGTGATGAGGTGGTACTGAGATGAATGCCTACATGGCAGTTAGGACTGAGGTGGTCATTGACTGAATTAAAAAGGTCCAACGGCTAGGATTAGATCTTTAGCAAGATCAGACAGATGAGATTAGATAGGGATTTTATATGTCTTGAACGGTTAAGATTGGATCTTGAGGATTTGACGGATAAGATCGGATCAGATCATTATTCACGGGCCCACTTGTCATACAGAGCAGAGGGGAGACATCGGGTCCACCCGTCTGTGTCACCGGATGGGGATGCCGACCGGGCCCACTGGTGGTGTCATGGGAAACGGAGGCCGGCGGGACCCACTTGGAAGCGCCACACGGCCGGGATGCACAGAGGTGACGGGGAGAGCCGCCGTTTGGGGCAACGTGGCCGGAGAGGAGGCTTTGATGCCGGGGATGAGGGAGGAGAGGGCGCGGCGACGAGGATGCTCACCGGCGACGGCTTGCAGGAGCAGTGGCGACGGCGCACGAGATGCAGGGGTGGCGCATGGCAGAGGAGGAGCGGCCGGAGGCGAGCAGGGCGGCGGCGCCTGGATGGCTGGACGGCGGTGCTGGGAGCGGGCGGCCAGGGCAAAGGCGGAGCGGCCAGGGCGCCGGGGCGGGGTGCTCACTAGACGACGACGGCCTTCGGCGGCGGCGGCTTGCAACGGAGAGGCGGCGGCTGCACGGGGCGACAGCAGGAGGCGGCGGCTCGGAGCAGGGCGCAGAGCGGGCAGGCTAGGGCACTGGATGGCGGGGGCGGTGGCTATATATAAGGGAAGAGACCTAGGGTGCAGGGCGGCGGCGTGGGAGTCCTGCCTCTCACCGGGTGGCGGCGTCGGCGGCGGCTATCGTGGGGAAGGGCGCAGGTGGTGGCTCCGCAGCGGCGTGAGCCGAGGCCAGGCGGCGGTGGGCCGTGCGGCGGCGCGGGGCGGGCCAGGCTGGAGCAGGCGCGGGAGGCCGGGGCTGGGAGGGGCGCGGCGCGGTGGCCTGGGCCGGGAGGAAGAAGAACAGAAGAAGGAAGAAGTGAGGAGGAAGAAAGGAAAAAGGAGGAGAAAGAAAAAAAAAGAAAAGGAGGAAAAAAAGAGAAAGAAAAAAAAAAGGAAAATAAAGAAAGAAAGGAAAAGGGAAACAGAGGTTTTCCGAGAAAATTCTAAATTGCAAAATTGGAAATTTGGGGAGGATTTGCGGAATTACGGGATTATTTTAGAATATTAGAAATCGTGGAAACTAGGAAATATAAGAATACGAGGGATTTTGGAACGCCCAAAATATACGATTATTTTGGGATTCAAAATTTGGGGAATATTCCATGAGAATTGAAATTGGGCACAAACTCTGGAATACTGAGGGTTCGAGTTTATTTTAAAAGGAATAGGATTTTTGAGGAAAATATAGGGTGATTTATTTCGACCGGGGATTGGATTTCAAGGACACGAGGAGATATATTTTAACAGGAAAAGGGATTTTTGGGAAGGAATTAAGTTGATTTCCAGGAAAGAGGGTTTTTTGAAAATCAAAGAAATATAGGGAATTTTAGGGTTCCGGAATTGGATTTATTCTGAAAACCACGGATTTGGGATTAAAAGGGATTTTTCTGGAGTTAGATTTTTCAGGGAATTAGGGATTTGGGGACGACAACCCGAGTCCGGCAGAACGGATAAGATGAAAGGGGTTTTGGCAAGGAACGACCCAAGATTGGGGAAAAGAATTTTTATTTAAATAATTGCTGAAGTGATCTTTGTAAATTTAAAATTAATTTTGGAGCTCCGAAAAATCCGAGAAAATTTCAGAGAGTGTAATTACACAGATAATTTATTAAAAATTATTTCGACAATGATTTATTAAAGAAATTTTTATTCCCTATTTTTACTTTACTTAATTAATTTGCTTTATAATTTAATATAAATTTTGAAAAACAATATTTAATTAATTATTTAATTCCTGAAAAATCGGGATGTGACACGGACTTACTTTGTTGTTGGTCTCGAGGACCCCTCCAGTTGGCATAAGGTAATCTGGGAGGGTTTGGGAAATGCCTTGTCGCGAAAACCTCTACGTCACAAAATCATACCTAATGCGTCTGAGCTGGTGACTAGAGTGAGTTGCGTCGTATGGATAAAGTGTACCCCCCCGCAGAGGTTTAAACTGTTTGAACAGCTATGTCTACGGTCATGGGCGGATGTGAGGTGATTTCTTAACGTAGTTTTGTTTGACAACTGCTTGTGAAAGGATGTTTGCGGATTGGGAATCCGATTTTGGAAAATGTTATGAAGTTGTCAAGGACAGCAGGGCTGTAGGCCCGATGAGGTTGGATCAGCTAGTGGAGCTGGATCTCGAGGCCAACTTTTGAGAGTTGCGCTGATTCAAAGATTGATACAACTCACTCCGATCGGGCGAGACTCATCTCGTCCTGATTATTGAGAAGCACACACTAGCAGATTTAAAAAGATTTAAATAAAGCAAATTGCAAAATAACCGGCCCCTCTTTGAATCTTGCAACAACCACCTAAGTTCCTCTAGCTTGCTGAGTACATATGTACTCACCCTTGCTCTATATTGTGGAGGCCATGGGCCCCGGGTACCTCATGACAAGCATATGGGCCACTCGGACAGAGGATGGGCCTAGCCTTGTAATTAGAGATATGATAGAACTCGGAAGACTTAGCCTCGTACGATAGGGAAAATACAGTCTTAGTCGGGCACGTTATATCTCTAGAAGGAGATCCTTTGGTCTTAGTCCAACTAGGACTCCTACTTTGTAGCCCTGTTCCCTAGTATATAAGGGGAGGCAGGGCGCTCCATGAGGGCAAGATCAGGAGGTTCACAAGAATCACCATCATACATCCTCAAAGAAAATACACCACAACTGGACGTAGGGTATTACCTCACCTTGAGGGCTTGAACCAGTATAAACCTTTCGTGTTCCTTTGCAATCCATCGAGTTTCGGTCCGACGAGTAGCCCTATATATTTATTGCCGGTGTAAAACATTGACAATTGATGCGCCAAGTAGGGGCTTCGTCGCGATCATCTACATCAAGCCTAATGGATCCAATCACTAGAGTCGACAGCCTCAATTTCTTCCCTAGGCAAGCAATCAGCTTTGGGAGCCTCGACTTCGTCGCCGACATGTTTGGCAACCTCACCCTGTCCGAACCGGACTCGATCCGATCGGCCAGGAAACAAGCCGACTCTGCGCCGGTTGGCCCATGCAACGCTGCGGCAACCCTCGTCGACTTGCTGCGGCAATCTTCATCTTGTTTGGGTCTTGGGACAACTCTTTCCTTTGGTGTTCGACTCGGACTCGGCCTTGAGCTGGCCAAGATCGAGCTAAGAAGGGAAGAGATCATCAATCTCCTGTACAGACTCGCAAACACCGTGGATATCTTCGAACAACATCCGACGCGGTCAACCCGATGCCCTGGAGTTCAACTCGGATACGGCCCAGAGCCGCTCGAGATCGGATCTAGGGAGGTCGGAGTTATAATCACCCCCATCAACTATTCCGACTTCGACTCTCAGTCGGACTCTGACTCTAAGTCAGACAGTAGTTCGGCAAGCTTCTCTCCGTCACGAGAAATCTTCATGGCATTCAAAGGCTCTACTCCTACTTAGGAATCACGCCGATTACACGAACAGCAAGAGGAGGAGGCCCGCCGACTGCAAGAACAATAAGAGGAAAAAGCAAGACGCCTGCACGCCCGCAACGACGACCTATGCAGGGCTGGGCGGATTGCTCAGCAACAAATCCTCCAAACCCGAGCCGGCGACCACAACATCTTTGTTACTCCTCAACAGAACATCATGGCCGCTGCAACTCTACTGGATACACTCCAGTTCAGGCTTGATCACCAGGCCACCCTGACGATAGCAATGATAAAAGCCATGATCACCGTTGCTGCATGTCAACAGTATCAACAGTCGGGCGATACCCTCATACCGACCAATCAGTCGGCTTCTCCAACCGCGATCTCGTTTGCCTCAACACGACGCCGAGTGGCCGGCTCTAGTCGGCTGCACACGGAGTCACGCCACACGTCACTCGGTAACCACAATAATGCCCGGCGGTGCTGACATCCAGACGACCGTCGGGACAACCGGGATCTCCGAGGCTGACTACGACATGATCTTCGGCAGGACATCAACGCTCGGCGCCGCGAACAAGAGGAAGATGAGCAACGCCGACTGGAAGAAGAGAACGAGTGCTTTGGCCTCCACCACGAGTGGTTTTGCCGTCGTAGGCGGAGTCGGAGTCCTCATGAAGATGAAGGTGTACCAGCCTTCATCCATGAGCTACAACAAGTCGACTAGCCATTAGGTTTCAAGCCAACTGGAATTGAAAAATACGACGGGAAGATCGACCTCGAGTCCTGGCTCGCGGTCTACACTCTAGCGATCCGAGCAGCCGAAGGAGATCACAAAGCCATGGCTAACTACCTCCTAGTCGCTCTAGCCGACTCGGCGAGGACATGGTTAACGGGACTTCCCAAGCAATCAATCGGCTCCTGAGGAGAACTCCGGGAACGCTTCATCGCCAACTTCCAGGGAACATACGAGAGGCCATCTTCCTAGTACAACCTATATCAGTTGCATCAAAGGAAGAATGAGTCTCTTTGTGACTTCATCAAGAGGTTTTCTGAGAAGAAGAACTCAATCCCGAAGATCAAGGACGAGGTCATCATTGCCGCCTTTCGAAAAGGAGTCAAAGACACCTCGTTCATCGCTAAATTCACTCGGAAGCCTCCCAACTCTGTCAAGGCTCTATTCGATATGGTAAACAAGTACGCCGACTCGGCCGACGCTGTTGCTGAGGCCCTCAATGACAAGAAGGCACACTGACAGAAGGAGCGGAAGGACACAGATGATGCGGCCCCGACTAAGGTTGGAAACCGCAAAAGCAAGTCAGACGGCTTCATTGTGGCAGTCGATCACAACAGTCTTCGACTTTCAACAACTAGAGATTATCAGAACAACAAATGACAGGTTCGGGGGCTTACAAGCTCAACTACAAGGATGGCATCCCCACTCCCAAATACCGAACAGCTAAGTCGCTTTCGATAAATATTTCCTCACTCGGTCTCGCCGATGCCGCAGCTGCTACACCTAATAGGTGTACATTCTGCGTATTTTTCTGTTTTTTCTCTTAATGATTGCAAAAGTACTTGAGTAGCATAAATTCCGATCTGTGAAGCTTTGCTCCATGAAAGACGAACTCAAGTCACCCAAAACGCGTATCTGGGAAAAAGCCATGAGCCGACTCCCGACGCCAGGGGGCTATGACTAGTCAGGCAGAGTGCTTAAATGTAAGGGGTCAACTACTCGGGGAAATTAATATCAAAAAGAGGAAGAACATGTATTTACATATATTGTAAAATACATAAATTTTCTTTGGGTGATTGTTTTCATCATCAGATACTACTCATCCGATGTGTTTATAATGCAGGGCTAGTTCCGGATACGTGTGACAGGAACTTGGGGCTACGAGCCTATCTCCTATGCTTGGGGGCTGAACTAGTTTGCCAAGAATCACTTGGAATGCTCCATGAGGGCCATTGTCCGAGTACTCGCACCAGTCGAGACTCGTGTGTGGGTTAAAAACCGACCTCTGGTGCCAGTCGGGGCTCGGGTATCACTCGGTTGGGTCAGGTATGCCCCATAAGGGTTGCCAGCCGAATCCTATGCTAATGATAGGTTCGGGTACCTTATTCGACCACAGATTTGCTGGATGAGGTACACCCCATGAGGGTCGTCAGCCGAATCCTATGCTAATGCGAAGTTCGGGTACCTTATTTGGCTAACAACCGACCTCCGGCACCAGCCGGAGCTCAAGTACCACTCCACTGAGTTAGGTACGCCCCATGAGGGTCGCCAGCCGAATCCTATGCTAATGCGAGGTTTGGGTACCTTATTCTGCTAATATAATTGACCTCCGGCACTAGTTGGGGCTCGTGTACCACTCGGCTAGGTAGCGTATGCCCCATGAGGGTCGCCAGCCAAATCCTATGCTAATGCTAGGTTCGAGTACCTTATTTGGTCACAACTTTGCCAGGTTGGGTACGGCCCATGAGGGTCGCCAGCTGAATCCTTTGCTAATGCAAGGTTCGGGTACCTTATTTGGCCATAATTCTATTGGGTAGGGTACGTCCCATGAGGGTTGCCAGCCAAATCCTATACTAATGCAAGGTTCGGGTATCTTATTCAACTTTACCGAAGTCAGAGAAGACCTATATCATCAAAGGGCATCTAGAGTTCTCATGCATTGCGTCACACCTGAGGAGGGCAAGTAGATCCTACAATATACCTACTCGGGCATCTGTGGCAACCATGCTGCATCTAGAACATAAGTTGGAAAGGCTTACGGACAAGGATTCCTCTGGCTGATTGCGGTTACCGACGCTAGAGTACTCATCCTGACATACGATGGATGCCAATTTTATAGGGTTACGCTGGGTAGGTCGGCTTAGGCTGGCTCATTCAGTAGTAGGCCAAAGATATGAGTTTCTCAGTAGCACGCTCAATCTGGGCCGCTCGCTGGCTGTGTTAAAATCACAGTGCTAGTACTACTCATAGAAACTGATTAAATAATCAGATATGCTTCATGCTAAGCCTACAGCCGGATGTATATATTCGGGTATCTGCATTATTTACTAGGTATGGAGAATATATCCTTATAAGGATCACAAGCTGGTCTCCATTAAAATTGGAGATACAGGTATCTCTCAAGTACACCTGACCACGTATTAGATTAAAATCCATAAAGTGGTACTCGGTTTACATGCTTAGCCATTATTTGCCATGAGCAAAAATCATTCCAGCTGACATGAAGCTGAAGAGTCTAACTTCTGAGTGATATACTACTCGGGAAAGACTATAAAAAATCATTTCAGCTGACATGATGCTGAAGAGTCTTATATACCAGTAGTGCACTACTCGGGAAAGACTGCAAGATTAAAGATTTTTGATTTTATGTTTAATTGTTTCACAATTAAGCACAAAGTCAGGGGCCACACCTAATAGGTGTGCCTATTCGGCGCATACTATTCATATTTCTATATGGAGCCCTTCATAGCCTCGCTGCCAGCTGACATGAAGCAGGAGTCGGGAGAAGAAGCACTCGGACAAAGAGTACTTTGGAGCAATGCACACGAGAATTCTTCACCGTGGAGGATGAGTACTCGGTATCAGCTGTGACTCAACTATAAAGGTCTCAGGGGCTGCTATGGAGGCCATGGGCCCCGGGTACCTCATGACAATCATATGGGCCACTCGGACAGAGGATGGGTCTAGCCTTGTAATTAGAGATATGATAGAACTTGGCAGACTTAGCCTTGTACGACAGGGAAAATACAGTCCTATTTGGGTACGTTATATCTCTAGAAGGAGATCCCTTGGTCGTAGTCTGACTATGACTCCTACTTTGTAACCCTGTCCCCTAGTATATAAGGGGAGGCAGGGCTCCCCATGAGGGCAAGATCAGGAGGTTCACAAGAATCACCATCATACATCCTCAAAGGAAATACACCACAATTGAACGTAGGGTATTACCTCAACTTGAGGGCCTGAACCAGTATAAACCTTTCGTGTTCCTTTGCAATCTATCGAGTTTCGGTCCGACGAGTAGCCCTATATATTTATTGCCAGTGTAAAACATCGACTATATATATATATATATATATATATATATATATATATATATATATATATATATATATAGTTTTCTGCTGGGAGCTGGAGCTGAAGTTGCAGTGAAGTGAAGATTAGGCTTTCGTCCAGGTTCCCAGCCACTGCCTATGTGTTAGGACTTAGTCCGTTGTTCCGCTACTGCCGCTGCCTCTGTGTTGTTCGTTGCTGTCTCCGGCTTGCTCCGAAGCTGCAACGTAAGTTAAGGTATTTGTCTATTTAACTATTTATTTATATAAGGTTCTGCAATGATGCATATCTGATTTTCGTGGATACCAGCGCTGCGTCCTGGGACTGTTATCGGTATCGCGGTTCCGCGAGAATGCAGTTTGTGCTATTTTCCTGCGGCACGCCCTATTTGGTGCCGTTGTACGACGGTGCCTGATCGGGGTGTGACAGTGATAATGGTGATGATCCTTTATATGATTATCTTTGTGACATGCTTAGAGGGGCTAGTAAATACATTGCCAAAGAGAAGAAGAAAAATCAAATTTTCGGGAAAACTCTTCTCTCTTTGAAAGACTGAAATGAGGATCTAATAAATTCTTATAAGGAAATTAGTGATTCTTATAAGGAGATAAAAAAAGCTTATGAGTCTCTTCTCATTAACAATGCATTTAGTAAGCCAAAGGTGGATGTAGGCATCACATGTAATTTAATTGATGATGATATGCCATGTGTAGCTAGTCCATGCGTTTTATCTAAGGCTAATATGTTCACCTCTTGTGATGACTTGCTAGATGTACCTTGTAACTCTAATATAGATGAAAATGCTTGTTCTTCCTCTATTTATGTTGTTGCTAACCTTGTAGAGGAAAATAAGAAATTACAAGCCCAAGTTAAAGAATTAAAAGAAGACTTGTATAGAAGCTACAAAGGAAAAGTCACACTTGAAGAAATACTAAGCAAGCAAAAGATCTCAAATGACAAGGATGGTATTGGTTTCCACCACAATGAGAATATTAAGAAGACAAGGCACATGCTAAAACATACAAGGAAACATGAATATGCAAGAAAGGATGGTAAACATAATGTGAGCAAAATCCATTCTCACATCACATGTTTTGGTTGCCAAGAGAAGGGACACTTCGCGTCGGTGTGCCCTAACAAGGACAATAAGTACAAATCATCAAAAATGAGGTAAACCGGCAATAGGCAAGAGAAGAAGACAAGTCATAGATGTCAACATCACACTTGTTACAATTGCCGGGAAAAGGGACATATTGGTAAAAATTGTCCCATAGGTAACACTCCTAAGCCTATTATTATTTTTGATGATTATGTGCTTAGAAAGAATAGGCAATGCAATGTGTTTGCTAGATATGTTGGTTTAGCTAGACTTGCACCTAGAAGAAAGACCATCTAGGTGCCTCACAATTTGGTAACTAACATTGATGGATCCAATTTTGTTGGGGACCAAAGTGTACTCAAATGAGAATATAGGTACATGGAGAGGCATTGGAAGCTTCGTTTATTCAAAAAAATATGGTTCTCACTATGTATATAAACAATGGAGCCAAGTATGAGGATAAATATTTCACATAAGGGCCAATGTCATCTCAGTAACATGTATCTAATTTAAATTCTCATAGCCTTGTGTAGGTTGCATTGCATTCTCATAGCTTCTTCAATTTATTCCGTGCTCTTGTGAAAGTCACTATTTATGCATTCCTCAGCATGATGAGTTGTGGCATATGAACCTATAGGCTTGATCAATTTCATGCATCATGATTGCCTTTTATCACTTTGTGCTTATTGTCAATCTTTTTTGATCCTTATTGAATCTTGTGCTTATTTTCCTATCTTTGTTGAGATGAAGTGAAATCACATTAAGAGGGAGTATTGCATTTCTTACAAATGCACTACAACTATTAGGATGTGAACAAAGTGATCAAAGTGCTATAAAGGTTTTCAAAAGGTCCATTTTGACCTAAAGTCAAAATTTTGTGAAAAACAATAATCCTTGAAAACCACGACTTGGAAAATGTTTCAAAAGGTCTGTAATATGTTTTCCAAGATTTAGTTTGTAAGAAAAGCTATTTTTAAGTGAAAATGCTTTTTTGGCCAAAATTCTAGTTTCTAGAATCTTGTTTAGAGCAAAATTAAATTTATCTCTACAATAGTTTCTAAAAAGAATTTAAACTTGATCCCAAAACAATTTAGATAGAGTTGGTCATTTCAACTGTTTTTGGTTGAACCTTATCCAAAAGATCAACCTATCAAAAGAAATTTGATTCCAAAATTGGCCAAAAATCTTATCTAGAACACAAAAGGTCACTTTTTAGCACTTGAGTGAGTTGAACTAGAAAATTCAAATTAATCACCATAATTTGGGTGTTTGTAAATCTTATGACTCATACTCATACTTGCAAATGGTACTTTTCTACCATTTAAATTGCTCCAAAACCTCATTTAAATTTTTTTGGTGGATGGGTTTGAAAAGAGAGCTTGTGCACCTATATTGCTCAAACTCGTGTTTGTTCTCAAATGTTGAATTCATGGAGTTAAAGTGAGAAATGAATCAAGTGGAAGTGGTGTGAATCATATTCTTGATTTCCTAACTCCCAAAATATAAAATTTCCAAAGAGTTGCATTTTTGCCCTTTAAAAAAAACCTCTTTGGTTAAAAGTCAAGAATTCCACTTGAAAGGCCAAAATTTGTGAAAATCCTCTAAAAAGTATCTCAATATGTATTTCAAATGTTTATCAAGACTTTTGGAGTAAAAATTCTTATTTCTAAAATAAAATAGCAAATATAGCCTCAAAAGATTCTTACATAACCTTAGTGTTGCTGAAAATAATGTTTTCTCCTAAATCAAAATCTGTTGAGTTTTTGAAAATGGTGTCAATACAAAACTTTTAGGGTTGGTCATTTCAAACATTTCTATAGCTCAAATTTTTCTCAAAAGACCAACCATTGAAACACTATAATCTTTTGAATTTCATCCAAAACCTTGACTAGTTCATTTTTGGCCTAAACATGCATTTGTGGGTTAAGCTTTTTGAGCTGAAGATCTTTGTGAATATTGGCTTAAAAGAGTATCTCTAACCCTCCTAAGGCTATACAAATGACAAACTCCATGGATTTTGTTGTCAAAGAACAACAGTGGGTTCTGAGTGTGAACTAGAGTGATAAATCTTTTGTATTAATATCAAAAATCTTGCCATTACAATGACCTGGGTGTTTATTTATAGGCTCAGGGGTACAGTTACAGGCTATAGGGTTTCATTTATAGGTGGTATTACATTATGACCCTTTGATGGGGACAGCTACAGGGGTATTTTTATCTTTTTCTGTCCACAGGCTCCTAACGGGCTGTTGGACCGCCACGGGGGCCACCGGGCCGCTACGTGGGCCATGTTCTTAATGGGCCTTTTGGCCCTCTTGGCTGTCATGCCCCTAGCTAGAACAGAGGCACACCAGGGCCTCGCCTACTGGGTCGTCTCTTTGGCCTGCTAGGCATTTCGCCTACAGCCTCGGCCTCCCCGCCTCCTGGTCAGGGCTCTGCCCACTCAACGGCGGCTTGGCCTCACACGCATCGCATTTCGCCTTTGTGCCCTTCGTCTTCGCCCGACGTGCTACATCCTTCGCCCTTGGACTGGGCCCTTCGCCCGCATGTCCTCGGTCTTGGGTTGCCCGAGGGGGCTTCGGTCGGTATCTTCGGCCTTGAGCCTTCCAAAGTGGAAACGGTCCGAGGGGGCTGCGGCTTGTCTCCAATAGATTTCAAATTTGAATGTGATTCGAGCTCTCAACTCAAATATACTCTATTTAAAGGCCTACGATGCTTTTTTTTGGCTTTTCTCTTGATAAAAAATATATTTTTAGAAATTTATGTTGGAAAAGTTTATAATAAGTGTAATGATCATTTATGCAAAGTTTCAACCCATTTGGATTTGATTTGCGAAGATTTTGACTTTTTCTCTTTTTGCTCAGCTTGCTGAAGTTTTCAGCGAAACATGTTTTTAGGCTAATTTATGATTTTTGTATCTCGAAATGAGTTGCAAATTGGAAGGAGCTCACTTTATAACTTTTGATGCTCTATAGTTGTACTTCACTGCAAAAGTTAACTCAAGATTTGCAGAGGTCATTTGGATACTATTTCAATGCTCTTTTAAAGCCCATCTCGAGTTGTCAAAATCTAAAAAAACCTGCAACTTTCAGTTTGCTGAAACTTTGTGATCTTTCTATCTCTAAATGGGTTGCAAACTAGAAGGAGCTTATATTACAACTTTCTATCCCCTATACTTGGAGTTTACTGCCAAATTTATTCATAATTGTTTGAGGTCATTTGCATGCCTTTTCAGTGCTCTTTTAAAGCTCATTTCAAGTTGTTAAAACCTGAAAAACCTGAAATTTTTCAGTTGGCTGAAAGCTTGAGATTTTTGTTTCTTCAATTTGGTTGAGATTTGTGAATGGCTTCCAAAATGAAAATTTTGCATTGTTCCATGAACTATCTGCATAATTTATTGCATATTTTTTAAGCTTGTTTTCACAAATTTTCTATTTCTAAAAGAAGTCACCTTTGCTATGCCAATACCGCTGAACTTTTATTTTGCAAAGTGCAAATCCCTTGTTGAATATGTGAGCATGGTGGGTTAATAAAGGTTGTTTCAAGCTATGAGCCCTCTATTTCAAAATTTTCTTTAATTTTTGAGCTCCCTTGGATGTGTTCCTTGTTTAAACTCTCTTGACCCTCAAATTCCTATCACATGAGCCCTATAACACAAAAGCTATTGTTGGAAAATTCAAATATGAGCCTCCATTGACAAATGCCAATCTTTTCCACCAAAATTCAAATTGATCTTTGCTATCAATGCCAACTACCGTTTCTTGATCCCAAATTCAAATTTGTATACACTATTGGTTACTTACCAAATGGTAGTATCTCTTAATCATCTTGAACTCGACACTTCCTCATCATTTTTATTCCTTGCTTAGATTATGCACTTGAGTAAGATCCTCTCAAATATCCTTGACCAAGCTCCTCCTAGATTTTGGCATCCTAAACAAATCCTTTGATGAGCACGTTTTAAAAGAAAGTTTAAGTGCTCGGACTCACCCCTTCTACATATGAAACCTATCCCAAATTCTCTTGTCAAAAGACAAGACTCTATGAGTAAGGGGGAGTTTTCCTAAATGGGTCATTTCTAAAGTTTTGCATTGGGATTCCATACAAATGTTCTTTGGCCTTGTGAGTGTTTATTCCAATTTGGCTTATGCAAAATTTTCTTTTTTAGCCTTTTCATTTTTTTTTGTGATTAATGCCAAAAGGAGGGGAATATTTGAGAATCCCACGTTTGATTTAAAACGGGGGAATATTTGTGAACCCCACATATGATCATTACTATAAAAGAGGGAAAATATTATAGAGCCCCACGTCATAGCATTCCAATACATCATATGCATTAGCATGTCATTGGCATATACTGCACTTTATTTTTTTATTGGCATGCATGGATATAAATCATTTGTAAATTCTCATATCATGTTGATTTATATCTTCCATATCCAAATGTGGTTATTATTAATGGATTTATCATCAATCACAAAAAATTGGGAGATTGTAAGTTCAAGTGTTGTTAATTTGGTTTTGGTGATTAACGACAAATCTAATTTCATAAGACTAATATTTTATTGGGTATACTCTTATCTAGT
The DNA here is from genome assembly GCA_003991445.1 of Oryza meyeriana var. granulata. NCBI lineage: Eukaryota > Viridiplantae > Streptophyta > Magnoliopsida > Poales > Poaceae > Oryza > Oryza meyeriana. The sequence goes on along the minus strand of RYFJ01001855.1, from coordinate 109,550 downwards.
CTCACTTGGATATGAAGATAGAAATAGTCATAGGTATGTATTAAATTCCTGTAACACCCCCGCCCTGGCACCACCTACAGTGACACAAGAGAGAGAGCACCGTAGGAATTTGGCGTGAACCAACTCCCACGGAACCATGTTGCCGGTAACAATCCCAGGAAACCTTGTTGGTACCCGCAGTCAACCGAGATATACCAGAGCAACTAAATAAAATATTTATATATTATACCTTTATAACTTGCGACTTCGGGCAAGCCCTGAGCAGCAACCTTCAAACAGAACAGCAGCAATGAAATGACAACGTAGCAAGAACCCAATCCACAAGCAACGGATTGGGATTAGGAAAGAAACCCTAATCTTGACTTCAACTTCACTCTTCCTGAAGGGGAAAAAGATAATGGATTGAGTACATATATACTCAGCAAGTCACGAGAAAAGTGTGAATATGCAGGCCATCAAGGGAGGCTGGGGTTTATTTTGCAAATATTTTATTTTAAAACATTTTCCAAAACTTTAGGTGTGGGTTGATCTAGGTGTAACTAGAAAGAGGCTCCCTCCTCGATCCTGTACACGAATTGCTTTGCAACAACTCAAGTGGACGAACATATTTTATCTGATTAGTCAAGTCTACCGCCTATCGGACCACGACAGCGGTTCAGTCTATATCCTCTATTAGTTTATTTTTCACTTTCGTCCTCTTCAGGACAAAACCTTATCACCTATTTACTCTATTATTTTCCTTTCACTTTCATCTCATCATCTCAACTTTGGCTCCTCGAGCCATCCATAATTTTCATCTCAGACATACACTGCTTCCACTAGGGAAGCCTAACTATGATGCCATCTGACATCCCGATCCACACAGGACCGTTTCAGACCATGTAATGGTCATCCATCGGCCGACCTGGCCGATTTTGATAACGGTTCCCAACCACAAACATGCTTCGCAAACTGTTATAAAAACAAAGCTACGCTAGAGGAATCACTTCACATCACCTATGACCATGGGCACAGCTGTTCAAACAGTTCAGAGCTCTGCAGAGGTGTACGCTTTCCCTACACGACGTGAGCTTACTCCCTCACTGATCAGGTGGGGGAGGTTCACAACAAGGCCTTTCAGGAGCCATCCCAGGGTACCTCATGCCCGAAAGATGGGCCAAACTCAATCAAGCATTTGGCTTGTAATTAACCCCAAACTCCTAGACCAAGTACTGGGCAAGCTTCCCTTCCTTGCTCTACTCAGAAACCCGGAGATACCCCCAAACACCTTATCTCGGCGTTCCACATCTATTGGCATGCGAGGTAACCCTGTTCCGGCTAAAGTGTTAGCCAGGGGCGTCCCATACCGCCCGTGTGGTCGCACTGTATTATGGTCAGTGCAATTCCCCAAGAAATCAGTCCTTATATGCGAATACAAAGCATCCCTGCCTAGGCGATCACTTTGCATCGCGAGTTTTCGCAAAACAGTTCTTATTTCGCAAACTTACCGACACCGCGTGTCGGGTGAAAGATTTTATAAATGCAAGTTTTCCCATCTCAACAACACATGTGATTTGGGTGAAACCGTCGATTCCCATGCTCATAGAGCGTGGATGCCGAGGCAACACTGAGGTGGAGCGACAAGGAATAGGATTCTTCAAGCTTACAACATATTGCAACTACTAGGTAGGTCCGTCGGTTCGGCATGCGAACCGAGGCCAAATCAATTTAATGTGTGCACTAAAATGCAATGTGGCAAACAAAAATATTTTATAAACTGGGAGCAATATGGTCAACGAGTGACTCGCCTCAGGCTTCGTCTTCAAAATCTTCGAAAATCCGAGTCCGAAAGAATATCCATCGTCGTCGACTGCATGTAACTTGAGAAAAACACACAAAAACCCTACAAATAAAATACCGATACCACTTGATTGCGACTAAACTAACATGATTAGTGGACATATATAGCACATCAGAATTGTCCATACCTTGAGTGAATGTAGCACCATTTCTGTTACTTTTGTTCTCATTTTCAAAAACTGTAGGTGCACTTTTAATTAAACCATCTTGAAACATGCATGGAACAACAGGTGGATCTTCTTTCTCTATGTCTTTCTTCTTTTCCTCTACTTGCTCCATCTGCATGCTCAGAACCTACTGAACAATAATGCTCCTATAGTTCACCGTGTCATCACCACTTAAAACCTGACCCTCACTGTCGTCGTCATGGGTGTTGTCCAAGGCAGTAACATCATCATTGTCTTCTTCCACATCTGAAATGCTAATGTAACCTCCATCTTCTGTGGCAATGTATACTCGTTGGCTGGGACAATTCCTCTGCAACTGTCCAATCCCATGGTAGCGGTGGCACTGAAGTCCAGAAGTGCAGCCCGTGGATGCGACAGATGAAGAACTCTTGGCAGGTACCTGCATAGAAGTTTTACCTAAGGCCAGCAGTGGTGACGGCGTTGCTGCAGTAGCAGCGGCAAGGGAAGAACGTGTGCTCGTTGGTGGTGGCGCTGTACGATTACACGAAGAAGGGAACGACTTAGTCGATCCTGTGGTTGTCGTTGTTCGTGGCGTGAAGGAAACGCCAAAGTTGCTCTGGTTCCTTTGTTGGCGTCCCTGCAATTCTTTCTCTGCAAGCATAGCAAGCTGGAACAAACGATTGACGGTACTATATTCCTTATAATCAACAATATCCTGAATTTCATGCCTCAAACCACCATAAAAACGACATATTTTATCCTCTGTATCCTCCACTACCCCACAACGACTCATGCTCTTTTGAAGCTCAGCGCAATACTCCGGAACAGACATAGTACCTTGTTCTAAACGTTGCAGTTTCTTATGCAAGTCACGTTAATAGGAAAGAGGAACAAATCTATTTTTCATGGCTTGTTTTAACCCATGTATCAGGTTGTAAGTTGAGATTACCTAATTCTTGCCACCAGATTTTAGCAAAATCCTTGAACTCACTTGTAGCTTGCCTAACCCTATCTACCTTAGGAACTAGGTGTGAGTTAAACTTTTGTTGTAATGTCATCTCCCAATCAAGGTAAGCTTCAGGGTCATACTTTCCAAAAAATGAAGACAAGGTAAATTTAACTTTAGCAAAAGGATCATCGTTACCTCGCCCTTTGCGGTTTCCTCCCATACCTTGACGATTGCGGTGAAGGCATTGACGTAGTCGTGCCTCTTCTGTCGTTCGCCGGTCAACCTCTCCATCGTCATCATACATCGTGTCCTGGTTGGCATCATCTCCGGAGGGTGGCAGATGAGTCTCCAATTCATCAATCCTCCCGGTCAGCGTGGCTACTCGTCTGTCCAGACTTTCAAGTGTGTGGTTTATGTTCTGCTTGGCAAGAGCAGCGTTGACCCCCTTTAGAATGGTTTCATCAGCCCCTTCATCATCTAGTCCATGTAGCCTTGCATATCGCTGCGAAGAACGCACTCCGAGATTTCGTCGGTCCCTGGCATTGTTAGCAAGAAGACAGAGAAAACACAAAGGAATTATCCCTATCAACTACTACTATGCAAGGACAGTGGACACTCGCAAATGGAAGCACCTTACCGAACTCTTACAAGGTTCTGAGACTAGCGAGCAAAGCATGGTACAACCGGTGGCTGGTTCGTGATACCTTGAGGGAGTGATCCAGCGATTGCAAGGGTCGAGACCGTGCTGACTAGAAGAATATATGTGGAGCTTGAGAGGCCAAATATGTTAGTAGCACACAATTCAATAATAGAGAGTAATGCTGAATAAATGTCCAAAGCACTTGTCCTAGTTACTGGCCTAAACGTGTTCTAAACCAGATGTGATAAAACAAGGGAGACAAACAACTATGAAAGGACAGCAGCAAGGAAATAAGGACAAGGCAAAAACACAGCACAAAACAACACACAGCTGGCTCCTTGGTGTGTCTTATGTGCTCCTCTCCTTTTCTTTTTTTCTTCTTTCACACCTTTTTTTATTTTTCTTTTATTTTTCTGATATTTTTTCTCAACTAGGAGCACAGGAACAACAACCTCAGGAGATGGCAGCTCAGTCTGATATAAGATGTGGCCTGTAGAAATACACGAGTGTGCTTTAAAAATCATGCTAGAACTTTGGAGTGCAGATACCCATTTTTTCGGCCTGAAATTTGCAAAACTTGTCGATGTTTTACACCGGCAATATGAATATGGGGCTACCTGGCAGATGGAAATTCGGTGGATTGCAAAGGAACACGGGGAGATTTATACTGGTTCAGGCCCTCAATGTGAGGTAATACCCTACGTCCAGTTGTGATGTTATTCCTTTGAGGATTTGTGTTGATCTATCATCTTCTGCCCTCAGGGGGTGCCCTGCCTCCCCTTATATACTGGGGGACAGGGGTACAAGGTAGGAGTCCTAGCCGGATACGGCCAAGGGATCTCCCCCTCGAGATACAATTTATCCGACTAGGACTGTATATTCCTTATCGTACAAGGCAAAGTCTGCCAGGTGCTACTATATCTCTAATTACAAGGCTAGGCCCATCCTCCATCCGAGTGGCCCATATGCTTATGATGAGGTACCCGGGGCCCATGGCCTCCACAGCAGTCCCTGAGACCTTCATAGTTGAGTCACAGCTAATGCCGAGTGCTCATCCTCCACGGTGAAGATTGCCTGAGTGCATTGCTCCCGAGTACTCTTTGTCCAAGTGTTTCTTCTTCCCGAGTCCTGCTTCATGTCAGTTGACAGCGAGGCTATGAAGGGCTCCATGTAGATGTATGAATAGTGTGCACCGAATAGGCGCACCTATTAGGTGTAGCCCCCGACTTTGTGCTTAATTGTGAAAATAATTAAACATAAAGTCAAATATCTTTAACCTTGTAGTCTTTCCCGAGTAGTATACTACTGATATATAAGACTCTTCAGTATCATGTCAACTGAAATATAATTTATAGTCTTTGCGAGTAGCATGCACTCATATATTGGACTATTCAGCTTCATGTCAGCTGGAAGGGGTGTTTATAGTCTTTTCCGAGTGGCGTCCCACTCGGAAGTTAGACTCCTCAGCATCATGTCAGCTGGAAGAAATATTTATAGTCTTTACCGAGTAGTGCACTACTCAGAAACTAGACTCTTCAGCGTCATGTCGACTGAAATAATATTGCTCATGGCAACTGGTGGCCAAGCATGTAGGCCGAGTACCACTTTGAGAGATACCTACATCCCCAATTTTCCTGAAGACCAGCTTGTGATCCATATAAAGATATATCCTCAATACATGGTGGATAAGATAGATACCCAAACACATGTGTTCAGCAATTAGGCCTTCATGAAGCATATCTGTTTACCTCATCGGTTTCTGTTAGTAGCACCAGCACTACGATTTTAACACAACCAGCGAGCGGCCCACATTGAGTGTGCTACTGTAGAAACTCATATCTTGGTGGCCCAGTACCGACTGTGTAAGCCCAAGCCCACGAATCGAAAACGGCTCTACAAAAAGCGGGGAGAGAGAGAAAAGATTCCTTCATCTTCTCCAATCCACCAATCGTTTCGTCTTCCAGCTTTCGCGCCGAAATTTCGCCTCCTGCTCCGCTAGGGTTCGCCATTGTTTGCTCTTCCCCACTAGAACTCGGGCAATTCCGCTCCTCCTCGTCTATTCCAAACCTTCCATGACATTTCCCCCAAATCTCCTTATCCCCAACCATGCCAAGGGCTTCAGATCTCGTGGATGCGTCAGATGATGTCTGGCCGACTTCGGATTGCAGGTCGGCTAAACTAAAGCTTTTGGAGAAGCAGCTAAAGTTACAGAGCCACAATGTCATCAACTGGCGTCCGGCAGAGGGCGAATCGGTTCCAGAGCCCCAGGAGGGTGAGACCGTTGTTTTCACCTCTTTTTTCCACCGGGGTCTTTCTCTTCGATCTTCCGAGTTCTTCCGCCAGCTTCTTGCTTTTTACGAACTCGAGTTGGTGATTCTGAATCCCAACTCAATTCTGCAAATCTCCCTTTTTGTGACTCTCTGTGAGTGCTTCCTGGGTGTAGAACCCCATCTTAATCTGTTCAGGTATTTATTCCATATCAAGACCCAACCCTCCAAGAGTAAAATCCAAGTAATTGGGGGGGGGGGGGGACGGTATCCAACTTAGGAACGAGATGAAGAGGACCTATATCAATATCCCTCTGAAATCTTCTCTCAAAGGCTGGCATAAGGAATGGTTTTACTGTTCCGATCTTGAGCCAAGCCTTCCCCCTTTCATGGATTTGTCCCCGGTAGTCATTGCCAAGTGGTCGTCTCTTCCCACCTCTGAAGAAATGGGGCAAGTCCACAAACTTGTTGGCATGATTGACAAGCTGAAGAAAGCTGCGTTGACTGGTCCATGGGTGGCCAGACATTTCTTGACTCAGTGCATCAGGCTGTTGAAGCTGTGGTGCCACTTCGGCTGGGACTATAAGGGAAAAGGTGATCCCGGCCGGGAATATGCTGATCTGATAGACAAGTACAAAGTGACCAACACCCTGCTGGATTTCTTTGCCAGCGGGGTGGTCGAAACTGAAGATGCAGGGCAATCTGTGGCGGCTTATAGCCAGAAGAGGCCGCGCCCAAAGGTAACCCTTGCCAATGTTGTCTTGTAGTTCATCTGTGGTGAATGCTTGCAGATATATGCCTAGATTGGCTCCAGAATGTGTAAAATATATTGTTGAACTGCTTGTAGTCATGTGAGGAGTTTGATGATGACTCCCGAACGTTGTCGGCCATGAAGTCGAAGAAGAGGCCAAGAAGTCCTTCTGCTGCCCAGCCCGACTCCAAGAGAGCGGGGAAGAGACCTGTTGTAGATCAGGGCAAGAAGAAGGTTATGAGACCCAGTGCCACAGCCAGGAGTCCGAACATAAAAGATACCGCCGGTACAGCCCCTAAGCCACCGAGTCCCAGGCTGGGACCAGCGCAATCGAGCTCAGCATCTTCGAGCCCAATACGAGTGCCGCTGAGTACAAGGCCAAGTCCAGCGCTTCCAGGCTCAGTAACATCGAGCCCAAGAATGGCACCGCTGAGTACCCGGGCACCCCAGCCAGCCACACCGCGAGCGGGGCCGACCAGGATAGAAACACCGCCACCGACCACCGTGCCCTCAGGCCCGACAGCCATCGGCCCTCCAGTGCCGACCTTCAAATCACCTGGACAGCGGCTTAAGTTCTCCAAGAGGTAGGTTGTTCTGAATCTTCTGAAAATCTTGTTCGGTGTGATAGTATCTTGATATTTGACCCGTTGTGTAGGAAGCGAGCCGATATTGATCTCAAGGAGACCACTCCGGCTACTCCAATCGTCGAGCCAGCCCCAGCCGAGCCGGCACCAGCGAGCACACCTGCAGAGCCGGCGACAGACCCAGTTGCAGAAACTGAGACCGCCCCGACTATAGGGCCGCCGACACTGGCCGACCAAGAGGCGGTTGTCAAGGCTGTCGCTCCAGCTCCTGAGTCAGCCCCCGAGGCCCCGGAGGCTATGGAGGTGAGGGCCAGGACCCCGTCGCCGTCCTTGTCGCCGTCGTCGTCGTCGTCGTCATTGTCGTCACTGCCCTAGGAAAGGCCGGATCTCCCTAGGCTCGAAGGCCCTCCTCGCAAGTTCCCGAGGACATTCCGCTGGACGGCCCCTGACGGAACTGTGAGGAGTTACAAGCATGACGAGGTTGCGGTGGAGAAGAAGCGTGAAGACTTGCTTCGCGCCGCAATCGCCGTGTCCCAGGGGATTAAGGTATGAGTTTCGTCGTATTGGAATCTTGGTAGTCCTCGTTGCACGAGTGTTCTGATGCTTGACACCGCTTCGCATTGTTTCTCCCCGAGCAGAAAATGGTTGACCGCTCGGAGAGGATGAACGAGGTCCTGACCCGGGTTGCCCCCCAGCTCCAAGAATTGGACCAGCTTCGGGCTTTAAAAGCCAAAGTGGAAGGGCACAGCCAGGAGAGGGAATCTTGGCTGAGGGAAGCCGTTAACCAGCTTAGGAACGAAAATTGGGACCAAGCCAAGAAGATTGGAAGTAAGTCTCCCTGACTGATCCCTTAGTATATTTCTCCAGCTGTGTTGTTTTCCGACTGCCCAGTTGTGTCTTGACTGCCATGTTGAGTGCTTGACTATTCCGATGTGCTGCCCTCGAAGCCGAGCTAGAGACCCAAATAGAGGGAGAAGTCCAGCTGAAGGAGGCCGAGGAAGCCAAGGCCGGGCTTGAAAAAGACAAGGCAGACCTGACAAGGGCCGTGGCCGAGATTGAGAAAGAGAAGGCCGACTTGAAGAAGGCCAACGCCAAGCTCGAGAAGGAAAAGGTTAAACTGGAGAAGGCCAAAGCCAAGTGGGAGGCCGACTACGAAAGTAAGTCTCTGCACTGACAATGATCTTAACCAATCCATTAAGTACTTCGTCTGCAGTTTGCCTGATAAGTTTACTTGTTGGTGAACCCGGGCAGCTGCTAGAGCCAATGCCCAAATCCAATTCAAGGCTTTTGCAGAGCAGATAAAAGTCATCAAGGAGTCACAGGAGATACTTGCCGAGTCCGTGAAAGGGCTCCTTGACGTGATGGATCCTCGACATGTGGGAACCAGCTCCAACATGGTGTCTCAGGTGCAGGTGTGTCTTAACAAAGCACCGACTATCCTGAAGAGGTACTCGGATGAGCGTACTGTTGTCGGCGTGGCCCAAACCCTGGCGATGACCAAGTCCATCTACCCTAGGGCAGACATTGAAGCCATCGGAGAGGGATTCGCCGAGGAGACGACACCTGAGGAGGCGCTGGAGCTGATAGCCAAGGTGAGGCCAACTGCAGAGGTGATCACCCGAGACCTGGGTATGTAAAAACAGTCCATCATGCAGCCGGTGTATATGAATTTTTGTAAAGACATGTGTAAATACATGTGCAATGCCGTCAAGCTCTGCATTATTACTTAGTTGTCATTAGCTTTATCCGACTATATAGTCTACGCCGAGTTGGTCTATAGGAACTTAATAAAATCGTTCACCGCAGAAAGATGTACTCGAGCAAATGTAACAAAGTCGTTGCAAAACTTCATAACTTAAGTAAAACAGGCTCGTATATTATTGACAAAGCACATATAATACATGCAGCCCCCGACTCACTACTTGGTTGGAACAAGCAGCGTAGTGAGTCAGAGAAATCTGTACACATGGAAAAGTATAAAACTCAGGTATAGAAAGGACGTAGCTGTTCTATATTCCATGAGTTGCTAATGAGGGCACCGTCTTTGGTCCTCAGTCGGTAGGCGCCTGGCCGTGTGACCTCAGCTATAATGAATGGCCCTTCCTATATTGGGAATAGTTTATGCCTGTCTTTGGTTGTTTGTATTTTTCTCAAGACGAGATCTCTGACCAAAAAGGCGCGGCCACAAACATTGCGATTGTGGTAGCGACGCAGGCCTTGAAGATACCTTGCCGACTGGATTATTGCGATATCCTTTGCTTCTTCCAACTGATCTAGTTCGATCAATCGGGTATTATTTGAGGTGTCTTCTAGGTAAGCCCAAACTCGCGGAGAGCCGAACTCTAACTCGGTTAGTAGCATAGCCTCGGCACCGAAAACCAGAAAGAAAGGGGATTGCCCTGTTGCCCAACTAACCGTGGTTCTGAGAGACCAGAGAACAGATGGGAGCTCTTGTACCCACCGGCCCGCATAAGGTTGTAGTCGGTCGAATATCCTGGCCTTGATACCTTGTAAGACCATACCATTGGCGCGTTCAATCTGCCCATTGCTCCGCGGGTGTGCCACAGACGCATAGCAGATCTTGATGCCGAAGTCATCACAGGAATCTTGAAACACACCGCCCGTGAACTGAGTACCGTTGTCCCTGATGATGTGGCTAGGGACCCCGAATCGGTATAATATACTCATGATGAAGTTCTTTGCTCGTGCTGTTGTTATGGTAGCAACAGGTTTTGCCTCAATCCACTTCATGAATTTATCCACTACGACGAACAAGTGTGTGAACCCTCCTAGCGCTTTCTTGAAAGGCCCGACCATGTCAAGTCTCCATACTGCAAAGGGCCAAGAGATTGGGATTGTTTGGAGTTCTTGGGCTGGGAGATTGGTTTGTCTTGCATAGAACTGGCAACCCTCGCATGTGCGAACAATGTCTTTAGCATCTGTTACTGCTGTTGGCCAGAAAAATCCCTGCCAATAAGCCTTTCCGACTAACGTCCTTGATGTGGCATGGTTGCCACATATGCCCGAGTGGATTGATTGCAGAATCTGCTTGCCCTCCTCGGTGGTGACGCAGCGCATGAGGACACCGGATGCACTTCTTCGGTACAGGTCTTCTCCGACGACTAGGAAACTCTTGCTTCGACGTTTGATCTGTTCGGCTTGACTGCGATCTTCTGGGAGTTCATCGTCCAGGAGGAATTTGAGAACAGGAGTCCGCCAGTCTTGACATATGTTCAGTACTTCGTCTGTTGCTGGGGTAGGTTCACCTCCCGACTACTCTAGCACTGGTTTCTTCTTGACTGATGGCTCCAAAAGTTGCTCGACAAAGATCCCTGTCGAGACCGCTTCTCGCTTAGATCCCATGTTGGCCAATTCGTCTGCAGCATCGTTGTATTGTCGTAGGACATGTATTATCTCCAGCCCGTCGAACTTGTTTTCCAGCTTCCGGACCTCCTGACAGTATGCCACCATTGTGTCGTTGAGGCATGTCCAGTCTTTCACGACTTGGTTGACCACGAGGTGAGAATCTCCTCGCACAACTAGTTGGCGGATGCCGAGTGATATAGCAATACGGAGCCCGTGGATGAGTGCCTCGTACTCGGCGACGTTGTGGAAAGCCGAGAAGTGAATCTAGAGAACGTACTTGAGTTTCTCGCCGATAGGGGACGTCAGTACGACGCTGGCCCCGGCGCCACCGATTCGTAGAGAACTGTCGAAGTACATTGTCCAATACTCTAGCTTCGCTGTCGAAGTAGGCATTTGAACTTCTGTCCACTCGGCCACAAAGTCGGCTAGAACTTGTGATTTGATAGCTGTCCGTGGCTGAAAGGTGATGTCGAACACCATCAACTCAAGCGCCCATTTAGCGATTCAGCCGGTGGCCTCGCGATTATGCAGGACGTCCCCGAGTGGATACGATGTGACCACCGTGACTTAATGTGCTTGGAAATAATGCACCAGCTTCCGAACAGTGATGAGTAGGCCGTACAGCAGCTTCTGGACCTGCGGATATCTCATCATCGAGTCGGCAAGGACCTCGCTGACAAAGTAGACTGGCCGTTGAATCTTCTGTATGTGACCCTGTTTGGTTCGCTCGACCACCAGCACTGTGCTGACTACCTGAGTAGTTGCCGCCAGATACAGCATTAATGGTTCTTGGGGCATTGGTGACGCCAACAAGGGTGGTGATGTGAGAAATTTTTTGAAGTCTTCGAAGGCTTGCTGGGCTTCGGGAGTCCATTGGAAATTATCTGCTTTCTTCAATAGCTTGAAAAAGGGCATGCCCATTCGCCTAGTCAGGAAATAAATCGGCTGAGTGCCGCCATGCAACCTGTCAGCTTCTGCACGTCCTTCTGGCTAGTCGGGGGTGCCATGTTCATGACTGCGTGGACTTTCTCCGAGTTGGCCTCGATGCCGCGATGCGAGACGATGAAGACAAGTAGCTTTCCAGATGGCACACCGAAGGCGCACTTTTTCGGGTTCAACTTCATCTTGAATCTTCGAAGATTTTGGAAGGTTTCTTCCAGGTCAGCGATGAGGTCTTTTTTGGACTTGGTCTTGATCACCACATCGTCAACGTAGGCCTCCATGTTGCGCCCGATCTGAGTGTGTAGACACAGCTGAATAGCCCATTGATACATTGCTCCAGCGTTTTTCAAACCGAACGACATAGTGATGTAGCAGTACGCTCCAAATGGCGTGATAAAAGACGTCTTTAGGCAATCCTCCTCCTTGAGGCTGATTTGGTGGTATACCGAGTAACAGTCGAGAAAGCTGAGAAGTTCGTACCCTGCAGTTGAATCCACCACCTGATCTATTCTGGGTAGACCAAATGGATGCTTGGGGCACGCCTTGTTGAGGTTGGTGTAGTTGACGCACATGCGCCATTTACCGTTTTTCTTCCGGACCAGGACTGGGTTTGCCAGCCAATCCGAGTGATAGACCTCTTTGATGAACCCGGCTACGAGAAGCTTGGTTATCTCCTCCCGGATATCATCTTTACGGTCTTGGGCAAAGCGCCGTACTCGGCCGCAGTACTCGGCCGCAGTTCTAAACGAGGGACTTTCATCTCATCCAGGGTCTTGGCGAAGAGGATATTGAGCGTGCTGCCTCCGTCTATGAGGGCCTTCTTCAGCTTGATATTCTTGACGACCGGGTCCAGGACGAGTGGGTAGCGCTCCGGGTGTGAGACCCGATCGAGGTGATCTGCGCGGTCGAATGTGATGGGTGTTTCTGACCAACGCAAATATTGGGGGGCGTCTGTTGTAGGGACCGCGTTGATGTCGCGTGCTGTTAGCTTCTGCTTCCGTTTGGATTCGTACACGGACGGCCCTCTGAAGATGTGGTTGAGCTCGGCTTGGGGATCCTGAAAATCATCGGCCGGGCCCCAGTCTGGCTTGTCTTTATCCTTGTTGGTGCCAGAGGATGAAGCCTGCTCGGAAGCAAACTTCTTGAGCATAAAGCAGTCTTTGGCCGCGTGCTTGCCCTTGGGGTGGAAGGGGCAAGGCCTATTCATGACTTTCTGGTAGTCGTTGTTCCATGGGGGCCGCGACCGAGTACGCTCCACATTGGCCACCTCGTTGTCCGACTTCTGCTTGCGGTTGCTAGACTTGTTCTGTGATGGCTCGTTGTCAGCTTTTGCCTTTTGGTCTTTTTGCCGGACTCTTTCTTCTCGTTGAGGGCCTCTGCGACTGCCTCGGCCGAGTTGACGTATTTGTTTGCCATATCGAAGAGAGCCCTGACAGTGGCTGGAGGCTTCCGAGTGAATTTCGCGATGAATGGGGCGTCCTTTACTCCCTTGCGGAAGGCGGCGATGACGACCTCGTCCTTGATCATTGGGATTTGGTTGCGCTTCTTGGAGTACCTCTTGATAAATTCGCGCGGAGACTCGTTCTTTCTCTGGTGCAGTTGGTATAAATCGTACTCGGAAGACGGCCTCTCATAGGTTCCCTGGAAGTTAGCGATGAACCGCTCCCTGAGTTTTCCCCAGGAACCGATTGACCGTCTCGGGAGCCCTGTTAGCCATGTCCTCGCTGAGTCGGCCAAGGCGACCGGGCGGTAGTTAGCCATGGCTTTATGGTCACCTCCAGTAGCTTGGATTGCCAGAGTATATACGGTAAGCTAGGATTCGGGGTTGGTTTTGCCGTCGTATTTCTCGATCCCCGTAGGCTTGAAGCCCGACGGCCAGTCGGCGTCCTGTAGCTCGTGGGTGAAAGCTGGAACACCTTCGTCTTCGTGAGGGCTCTGGCTCTGATCACGGCTGTTGAACCGCTCGTGGTGGAGGCCTAAGCGCTCATGCTCATCCTCCAGTCGGCGGCGCTCGTCCTCTTCACGTTGACGGCGCCAGGCGTTAGTGTCTTGTCGGAGGTCGCGTTGTAGACGAACTCGGAGATCCAGGTTGAACCGACGATCATTCTGATGACTCCACCGATTGTTGTTGTTGGTGTTGCCGAGTGATGTTTGCCGCGACTCCTCGTGTGGCTAACTTGAGCCGGCCGCTTGGCGTCGCGCCGATGTGGACGAAATTGCCGCTGGAGAACCTGACCGATTGGTCGGTATAAGTGTTTCGCCCGACTGCTGGTGCTGCTGACATGCAGCAGCTGTAATCATGGCTTTAATCTTAGCGATAGTCGGGGTGGCCTGGTGATCAGGCCTGAGCTAGAGTGTATCCAGCAGAGTTGCAGCGGCCACAACGTTCTGTTGTGGCGTGACGAAGACGTCATGGTCGCCGACTCTAGTTTGGAGGATTTGCTGCTGAGCGGTTCGCCCAGCCTTGCGTAGCTCGTCGTTGCGAGCCTCACGGTCGGCCTCGTCCTGTTGCCATAGTCGGCGTGCCTCCTCCTGTTGCTCCTTTTGTACTCGGCGCACCTCCAGCGGGGGGCTTGATGCCATGAAAATCTTGCGGGGCAGAAGGAAACTTGCCAGACTGGTGTCCGAACCAGTGTCCGAAGCGTTGCCCAACTTGGAGTCTAAATTCGAGTAGTTGATCAGAGTAAGGATGACTCCGACCTCCCTAGATCCAATCTGGAGTGGCTCAGAGCCATGTCCAAACTAAAGCCTAGAGGATTGGGTCAGCCACGTGGGATGTAGATCCGCAGCGTCTCCAGGTCTAAAAGGGAGATTGACGATCTCTCCTCCTCCTAGCCCGACCCGGGCCGGCTCGAGGCCAAGCGCGAGTCGGACACCGAAGGAAAGAGTTGTCCCGAGACCTGGCAGGGTGGCAGATCGCCGCAGCAAATCAACGAGGGTGGCTGCAGCGTCTTGTGGGCCGACTGGCACGGAGTCGGCTGGTTCCTCAGCCGGCTGGATTGGATCTGCGTCAGCCAAGGTGAGATTGCCAAACGTGTCGGCGACGAAGTCAAGGCTTCCGAACGTCATTGTGTCTCCAGGGGAGAATTTGCTGCCATCGACTCTGGTTGCTGGATCCATCGAGCTAGTAGATGTAAAACTCGCCGGAGCCCCTACTTGGCGCACCAACTGTCGATGTTTTACACCGGCAATATGAATATTGGCTACTCGGAGGATGAAAACTCGGTGGATTGCAAAGGAACACGGGGAGATTTATATTGGTTCAAGCCCTCAATGTGAGGTAATACCCTACGTCCAGTTGTGATGTTATTCCTTTAAGGATTTGTGTTGATCTATCATCTTCTGCCCTCAGGGGGCGCCCTGTCTCCCCTTATATACTGGGGACATGGGTACAAGGTAGGAGTCCCAGTCGAATACGGCCAAGGGATCTCCCTCTCGAGATACAATTTACCCGACTAGGATTGTATATTCCTTATCGTACAAGGCAAAGTCTGCCGGATGCTACTATATCTCTAATTATAAGGCTAGACCCATCCTCCATCCGAGTGGCCCATGTGCTTGTGATAAGGTACCCAGGGCCCATGGCCTCCACAAAACTGATTTCAGCCAACCCGATGAAGTGGGGGAGAAGCGGATGGGAATTTTTTTTGTAGATGTTCATAGACTATTTATTTGCCTGATTTCGAGTCCGAATGAGAAAGTTATGGCTGTTTCAAGGAAGGTCCTCTGTATCAGTGTTTTGGTGGAGGCTGATTCGGGATCAGGTGGTGAAACCGAGGATGATATGGTGGCGGTGGCTGCTGGGAAGGTGGATGGAGATGTAGGGTGATCAAAGGACGTGATATATGACACTAAAACAGAACACACAATGACCAACACTAACACAAGTTGGTTAGTAGATGGGAAAACAAAGACAATGGTGGTGGTACCTAGGGTTTGTGGGGGTGCGGCGGATGGATCACGAACTGGACTCAAACACAATCTAAGCCAACAACTGAACTCGACCTAGGACACAAACTCAACACTACGGACTTTGAAACAGAATTATGCAAAAGGCTAAACATGGTTGTAGGACAGGGAAAAAACCTACAACTACCAATTTTTTTAGTGGCTTTTCTAGACTCTAGGTATAGGAAACAAAGATTGAAACAGGACGGAAAAGATGATACCTAACGGGCAACCTTTGCTCTGATACCACTTGATGCGAGTGGGTGCCCGATCTTCCGATAGGTTTGATTTGGCGACGTGTGGACATTCACGTTTTGAGGCTTCCGATCAGTAGATCGTCACCTCGCACTCGCTACACCTGCACGTCTTGTCGTTATTAGCCACGCTCTCACGTAGTCGACCTAACCACAAAGGTTTTGCTCTTGCAAACAATCAAAGAAATTTGCAAGAACAAAGAAAACACAACCTGAATTACAGATGAATGTTTAGCACACGAAGTTGGGGTTCTACAAACCGATCTAGACGGTGAAACTGCAATGGCAAAATAATCTAAGGAAAACGTGACTCTAAACGATGACAGCTACTGTATATATATGAGTTGGAATGTCCTAGGGTTAACCCTAGAGCGCACACCCCTTGGGCTTAGCCCACGACACAATTACAAGGCCCAAGGCCCAAACAGAATCGGACTGGAAGAGGTACGTGTCTTGTTTTGATGATTCCAGATAGCTCAAGAGGAATTTTGATGTGGGACCAGAACCATCTGAAAGTAGACTCCATAAGCTTTCCAACAAGTACTTATGGGCCCCGAAAGTCCCTCTAGATCAGTGACTAGGTCCATTTGAAGCTGATGCTATCAGGAGGCCCGAATCCGAATCCAAAATATGCAGAACTTCATCTCTTGCCTTCTATGGACCAAAAGTGTTGTGGTGATGTAGGAGTAGACTTGGGTAAGGTCTTGGTTTGGTCCCCAATCAACTTCTTTGATCATTCATGCGTTCCTTGCGCTCGGTCTCTTTCCTTCACCCAAGCAAGTATCTCTGCAAACGAGAACACATAAAACTCATGGTGCAGTAACGGCTGTTCAAATATATAACATGTAAATCTGACGTAGAAAGTATGCACCTTTGGTTGATGAATACATAAGATAACTATGGTCATATCCAAGCTAGTGATGTCCTCATCACTATTATTAATAACTAATAGTGCCATGAGGTAGATCTCAATTTTTTAAAAAAATTGGGACTTGAACGGTGTCGATCGGAGTTACGGTTGAAAAGATATGGATATTTGAAGTTTAAAGGATTTTTCTAGGATTAAAAAGGAATTATTTAATTTGGAAAAGGAATATTCCAAGGTAATATTTTCTTGACTGACAGGTGGGGCCCATGGTCAGAGGGAGGGAGAGGGGCTGAGCTGTAGGGCCCACATATCAGTGATATAGAGAGAGGGGATGACAAGTGGGGCCTACATGTAAGGGGGTATATTGTATGACAAGTAGGGCCCATGTGTCATTCACACTGAGGCAGAACAGATGGGGACCCACATGTTAGTGGAAATAAGGGAGAGAGAGGATGACATGGAGGGCCCACATGTCACTAAAATGGGAGGGAGTAAAAGGGATGGGCCCACTTGTAAGTGATATATAAAAGAAAGGCTTATTTAGTGAGGTGGGCCTACATGTCAGAGAGAGAAGGGGGTAGGGCCCACATGTCACTGAGATAGAAAGAGGGAGGAGGACCACGTGTCAGTGGGACCCACATGTAAGTGAGGTATCTAGATGACAAAATAGGGCCCACATGTCATTAATTCGGAAAAGGAATTAAGAGCGAGGCCCATATGTCATCCATACTGGGGAGTAAAGGGATGGGGCCCAGTTGTCAAGCGGTGTGTGTGAGAGAGGAAACAGGGGCCACCCAACAGAGAGAGAAAGGGAGAGAGAGACAGAGGGCGTCCGGGAAGATCGACGCTCTCGGCATCCCAAGGGTCGCCGACGATCGGCGGCAAGCTAGCAGCAACGGCGTACGGTGGCAGAGAGCGGAGGTGACATGGAAGGGTTTGAGCGGCTCGGATCGGCGGAGGGAGGTGTGACAGCAGCCAGCGGCGTGAGGCCGAGGATGGCAAGGGGGAAGAGATGGGGGACGACGGTGGCAGGATGGGCTAGCGGTGGCGGAGCGCGGCTGTGGGGGTTTTAGGCTTGGGTGGTGCTGAGGAGAAGGGAGGAGATGGGGTGCTCACCGAGAAGAGAAAGAGACATGCGGCGGCGGCGGTGCTCGAGCTCGGGCCGAGCTCGTACTAGCGCAGCAAGCGAGCGAGCGACGCAAGGTGACAAGGGAGGAGGTCGGCGGCGCGAGCTCCGAGCGGCGGTAATGGCGGTGGCACAAAGCACGGCATGGCGGGCGGCGTGCAGAGCGCAGGGGCGGCGTCCGTGGCGACAGGGGCACGTTGAGGGGCGACGGTGGCCACCCACAAGACACAACCCCACAATATGTCACCATGCACCTTGGCACCACCACGATACCTCGGAAAAGAGTTGTGACAGGACTCTTCGCATAACACGCCCAACAGAATGACCACCTGCCAAGTACTCAGTAGAGGTGGCCTAACCTCCAGGCTGGAGAAACTCTTGGCTCCCAAACATATGGTCTTATTGGCACTGCTATTGTGGATTTATTGACACTACCACCTATCAACTAAACACACCATGGTGTCTCCTGCTGGGACATGCTACACTACAAGCCCAGTCGTTGCCCATGCTGATTTGTGGTTAGTACGATAAATGCTTCACAAAAGTAGCTTGTGAACCGCTCCTTAACTGTCATGAGCACCGCTAGCAACAAAACCAACCTGGTGCTCACAACCCACCATTCATCCATGTATTAGTTGCCCATTAAGAATTAGTCTCACACGACCACCGTCGTGAACAGAACCATCATTATTTTATGTGTAGTCATATGTGATTAACAACCTTTATGTGATTCTACAATTTCTAAGCAGGGCTAAGCAAACCTAGAATTACTCTAGCTAACCAATACTTCATCTAGCTAGTCATATTAATCCCATAGGCACAAAGGCAGGTTATCAAAACAACGGGCTATAAATAAGAATCAGGGTTTCCCTTCCCGATTTTATTATAAAATAAATGCACTTTTGAATCAAAATAGAGATGTAAATCATAGGATCAACATGCTCAAAGGGTTGTGGGTCTGTGTGACTTGCCTTGCTGCTCCGTAAAGTCTTTCGAACCCTCCTTAGCGTAAACCGGCTCTTCCGGAACGTCCGAAACTATAGGCAAATAACAAAACGAGCAAAAACAGTACATAAGCACATAGCAACAGCACTCGTGAATATTTTTAATGGATATATCTCGATTTTTAAAGAATTTAGAGACTTGAATGACCTCAATCCGAGTTCATATGAATTAGTTATGATTTTTAGAAGTTTAAACCGATTCAAACTATTTAAAGGAAATATTAAAGTATTAATGACGCAATAATGAATTGATTTTGAAAAGAAAAAAAAAGAGATTTATTGCGTCATCAGAGAGCGGTCTACCATAGACCGAGTCCACGGGATCGGCTCACGGGTTTCGACGGTTGGGATGGATCGGATCTAGATCCGACGGCTCGGATTTAATGAACCTAGATCTAACGGCTTAGATGAAATCCGATCGTGGTGCACGGATGGACGACACCTGGCACCGATCTGGTAGCCATGGGGACGGAGGGGTGGCGCGGCGGCTAACGGGGCGATGACGTGGACGACCGACGACGGCGGCGGCTCGGGCGGCGAGGCTTGTCGGCGATCTAGGGCACGGTGGTGGTTGCAATTTGCGCCAAAAGGGAGATCTCGACATGAAGAACTCACCTCATGGTCACTCGGCGACGAATTGACCACCGACGATGAGAAAAGGTGGCGGCGACGGCGCTCCGGCGGGAAAGGACGGCTACGGGGTGGCGGACGAGGTGCTGCTCTACCTAGAGAACACGACAGGGCCGACGGCGAAGGGCAGCGATGAACCGAGCGGCGGCATGGCGTGACTGGACTTGGTGGTGACGGTGGCACTGGGATCTAACCGTGGCTAGGGCTCTCTAGGGTGCCTAGGGCTAGGGCAAGGGCGGCGGCGGACTGAGAGGAGGACGGTGGTACTTATAGGGTCGCCAATTGGAGGAGCCCGGGGCAGATTAGGCGGCTATGGCAGCGGCAAACTCAGGCGGTGGCGGACTCCGAGTCGATCTTGAGTTCGAGCTCAATCCCAAACCATTTCACATCGAGTTTTGAGGGGAAAGGCAGCGGAGATAGAGGGAAGGATTTTCCTTCAACCAATTTGAAGAGATCACGAGCGGGGCGACCGGATTTCACACAGGACAGCGGCGCCGGCTCGGGCTCGGACTCGGCCCAAGGTTGAAGACGGCCCTGACAAGTGGGGTCCACCTGTCGGCGGCGAAAAAAGAAAGAGAGGGCGAGTGGGCCAACCTGGGACGCGGGCAGGGAGAGAGAGAGGAGGAAAGATGGGCCGAGCTAGGCTGCGGAGCAGGGGAGAGGAGAGAGAAGGGGAGAGGTGGGCCGAAATCAGCCCACGGCCTCGGGAGGGATTTAAAAACTTTTTTCTAATTTATTTATTCACTGATTTGGTTTTTGATTTATTAAAAATACTTCCACAGCTCGAATAATTCCCAGAAAAAACCAGGGACTACAGGAATTAAAGAAGTATTTAATAAAATTTTCTCTGGCCCATTTTCACATTGAAATTTATTTGGGATTTTAATTAACCACTTCTTTAGGCTTTTAATTAATTTCTAAAAATTATATTTTCGCAGGTATTATTTATTAAATAATTTTTAGGGTGTGACAATTTTCCTTTCATTTATATATGATACCTCTACCTTGAAATGAAATCATCTCCCATCCCATGTTCCATCTCACGTTTACATCGGGATATCATCCATCACCAAAGAGGGAAAAGATTGAAAGATTTTGGATCAAATAATTTGTGTAATTGTTAATTTGGTGATCGATAACAAACTGACTTTTATGGGATTAACTTTTTATTTTTCATAAGTTATCAACTAGGTTATTCCCCAATAATAAGATGAATAGCCATGCAATCTTTGAAGATGAACCTAAATGGCAAAAAGGATAAAATCCATGGAGATCAAGCGAGATGCCATTTCTTATCTCCATCCGCCTTTTGATAGGCTCATATATATGATTTCCATGATATTGATATATTTGTGTGAGACTAATGTTTATTTGAGTCTTATCTTATTTAGTTTCCATTAAATTGAGAACATGGAGATCATGAAGGTATGCGTTACATTTGTCTATATCTTTTTTACATGCCTTCTATATATGTATAGGGTAAACTTCCATTGGTTAACCTTTTATAATGCATACACTTGTCTTCCATGCAAAATATTTTGTATGCATATATCTAGAGGGAGAAAATCCTATATATTTGTTACATGTTGTCAGTGGATTCTGAGTGTGGACTAGAGTAGTAAATCTTTTGTATTAATCTCACAAACCTTGCCATTATAGTGACCTAGGTGCCTATTTATAGGCCCAGGGGTACAGTTACAGGCTCTAGAGTTTTATTTACAGGTGGTATTACATTATGGCCCCTTGATGGGGACAGCTACAGGGGCATTTTTGCCTTTTCCTATCCGTAGGCTCCTAGCGGGCTGCTGGGCCACTACGCGGGCCACCAGGCTGCTACGTGGGCCATGTCCTTAGTGAGCCTTTCGGCCCTCTTGGCTGTCATGCCCCTAGCCAAGGCAGAGGCACACCGGGGCCTCGCCTGCTCGGTCATATCTTTGGCCACCTAGGCCTTTTGCCTGCAGCTTCGATCTTCCCATCTCTTGGTCAGGGCTCTTGCCCGCTCTACAGCGGCTTCGCCTCGCACGCATCGCCCTTCGTCCTTCATCCTCGCCCGACGTGCCGTATCCTTCTCCCGCATATCTTCGATCTCGAGCTGCCTGAAGGGGCTTCGGTCGGTAGCTTCGAGCTTGGGCATTCCGAAGGGGGAGACGATCAGAAGGGGTTGCAGCCTGCCTCCAACATTACGCGTGTTCTAAGATCCATGCTGTTCACATACACTTTATTTTGGATCTTTTGCACTTGAGTTCATATAAGAGTACATGACACTTATGGTGTTAATGAGTACTGAATTAATTCAATTATATTTTTGGCGTGCATCTGGTTGGTCATCAAGTGGAGGATGACAACCAATTTGTGAGGACAAATATTTTCCTTTGAGGGGTGCAAAGGAATAGATCGCACGTGATGAAGCATATGGATGGAAACGTGGATTGATGGCCATCAAGCCAAAGACACCGTCGTGTCAACAAGGATGAAGTCAAGCATGTGATAAGAAGAAAGTCTTGATAGCTCAAGAATTAACCTCTAGTTGGATGGATCAAGGCAAAGGTATAATGAAGCTAAGAATATTTTCTTAGTCTTTTGCCGGTCTTGGTGTTTGGCGGAGAACGGATTCCTAGATAGGAGTCGTACTATTAAGAGGGGTCTATGAGGTGAGCATGTGGATGATCTTCTGCCATGTTAGTTCATATGCATGTGAAAACATTTGGTGAGCCTTTCTAGCCATGTGTGGTGAATTATCTCAAGTCACAGACAAAAAAAGAAGTGGGTATGTCCAATAGATGTGAGTGGTCTCATGTGTGCACGCCCAATGGAGTGTCTCTTGGAGTTTGAGCCCCTTCTCTTTGAGCTAAGTTGTGATTCATTGATGGATTGTTCATGGGTTGGATAGCCCTTTGAATAAGCTTTCCATAGAGTCTAAGAACATCAAAATCCAACATCCGAGTCATGAGATATCGACGTTTCACTGACTGTCGGTCGTGCTGAAAACTGACCGGCAGTCTGACCACCCGATAAACTATGGTCTGACCACTGGCGGTTTGACCGGGGGATACAGAGTTGTTTTTTGAGGAGATACAGAGCCGCTAGAGCCGATGACAGTTAGACCTAGCCGGGGACAGTCTGACCGGAGCCGAGACCAGTCTAACCGATCCCCCTATGGTAGTCTGACCGGCGGGCATTTGAAAGGATAGCTAATGGCTATCTAAATGGCCCACCCATTGCGGTTTTACCGGCACACCCTTACTAGTAGCAAGGGTAATGTTTTGGCACTTCATTGTATTATCTTGATCCCTTGCAAGAACTCTCATAACCTTATGCACTTAGACTATCTAGTGAGGTGTTGGAGAATGAGTTTAGCCAAGCCAAGTTCATTGCTTCATTGTTAGAGCTAGTGTGGCACTTGATCATCCTCAGCAAGCATCCTAGACTTGTTACTCTTGGAGGTTACCACCTCCTAGACAGCTTGGAGGAGTTGACCCGGTGACCTCTCCAAAGGAGATTGTGGAGAAGCCCCGGTGGTAATTGTGAGTGGCTTGGTGTTCGCCATCTCCGGAGTGGAGAAAGTAAAACTCCTAGTGATTGAGGCTTGGAAAGACTACTTCGAAACCAGCTCCTATCTTGCCCATCTCTTGACGAGGAGATTTGGAGGCTTGGTAGTTTGAGCAGTGAAGTTGGGTTCGCCTCAATGTGGATTAGGAAACCGGCAAGTTTTCGAATCTCAGATGAAAAATTGATTTTAACTTATCGCATTTACGTTATTGTATTTACTTTGAGCAATTTACATACTAGAGATTACTTTGACATATTTATGAAACTAGGCTTGCAAAACCTAGTTTAGTTAAGTATATTTGCTTGTTTATCACCCTAGGTTTGCAAACCTCAATATAAGCCTTGCTTCTTTGTGCAATTAGTTGAGACTTGTTAATTTAGGCCTTGATTTGTACAAAACCATTTAAATTTGTGCTTTCGCATTTAAAACCCAATTTTAGCCAAAAGTTTTAAAACCGCCTATTCACCCCCTCTAGTCGGCCTCCTTGATCCTACATAATGCCGCGCCTCCATGATTTCTTTCTCGCTTCACTCACCACCCGCACCGTCGGCGTCCTTCCTCCCTAGGCTCCTCCTGTCTCATCAGTGTAGTTGGCGACGTCGGCAAGACCTGCCAATTCTACCACCATCCCTCATCCCCGCATATACACCTCTCCTCTTACTGCCTTCTTTATGTACTCCGATGAGTTCCTCACCCTGCTCATCTTACCTGTCTCTGGTTGTTTCCCGCCGCCAAATCCTACTGCCCCACCCTCCACCTCCTAACCTCTCCCTGTTCTTTTCCCCAGCCACCGATACTCCCACTAGTGGCGAAGCCACAGGGGTTGCCGGGGTGGGCTTGGCACACCCCCAGCTATCAATAGACCCCCTCCCCCCCCCCCCCCCCCCCCCCTCTGTTTCGATTAACATATTAAATAAAACAATCAATCTACCATTGCATTATCTTCCATTTGGCGAGAACGTTTCGGCGTATTGCATGCATACTACAGATGCTAAGATCGATTCCTACCTATCCCTTTCTTTCTTTTTTCTTTTAACCTCTATTGGATTTTTGATTAATTGACATATTAAAATTTCATTGTGTCTTCAATTTAATGGCATATTAGATGCCCTTTTTTTTCTTTTAGCTCCATTGGATTTCAATTTGATGGCATATTCTATTTCACACGTAGTAACATTTTAGCTCTCGTATACTGAAAACCTCTCCATTGAATCTTCAATTTAATGTCATATTAAAATTCTATTGTATCTTCAATGTTATGGCATATTAGACGGCACATGTATATTTTTTAATAAAATAGCTCTCATAAAAGAAAAGTCTCTTCATTGTATCTTCAATTTAATGGCACATTGGAATTTAATAGCATATTAGATGTCATATGTAATTTTTTTTATGATAAAATAGCTTTCATAAACTGAAAACCTGTCACCGTAGCGGCGACGGCGTCATCGATGTCTCGCCAAAACTCTAACCACACCATGCAATGAATCTCCGGAGAAATCTCGGCTCCCCCAATCTTGAAATCCTGGCTTCGCCCCTATTTCCCACCGCCGCCCACCCTCCTAACCCAGCAGCGCCACCACCGCCTCTTTGCACCCTCTCCATCACTCACCACTGGCCGCCGCAGCCTTCCTATAAGCTCGAAGAACTCCTCCCTCTTTCGAGCCCCCAATCTCCCTTCCAACCCCTACTCCAACCCCACTCTGAACCCTAACCGGTTGCCCTTGGTTCAACCGTCACTGCTAGAGATGGATCGAGCTGCCTTCTCGCCGGAAGTGAAGGTGGGGAGAGTGAACCTTGGTGCCGACGGGCAGGTGAATAAAATTTGCAGCTGAAGCCAGCAAAATTCATGGGAAAGTTCTTTAGCAAATCCGATTTTGGGTTTATTGGCCGTTATGATCGAAGAGCTAACCAAAATTTGAGCACAAATTCACCTCTCGAAAGAAATATCAGCAATTCAACTTACGTTATGTATTATAGGTCGCACGCCAGCGCCAACCATGCTAAACTACGGTACTGGATAACAAACAAATTAAAAGGATCCTGAACAGAGATTAACCAGAAGCAAACATCTGGAACACGATCCAGGGGTGTGTACTAGACGTTGTGAGCGTCTAACAGTCTTCCCGACCGGCCATGTATTGTGTAACAAACATATTTACAACCATTAGTCCACGTTAAGCTTGATCGGATGCATCATTATATTCTTGTATGATGTTTTTACTGCTTGTTGCATGCTATCGCGCCCTTGAGGCCTGGAGCATGCCGGAGAGGTCCCTCGACGCGAGGACGGACTTGTACATCTCCATGACGAGTCTCTGCCCGAGCTCATCCGCCTTCTGCCGCAGCTGCTTTTTACTCTGGCCGCGCGACCGGCGCACCGGCACACGCTTCTGCCACAGCGCCTCCGTCCCGCCCGGCTGCGACAGCGCCGCGGCCGACTGCTTCTTGGCCACGCCGACCATGGCGTCCACGTACGCGTCCCGTATCAGCCCGAGCACGCGCGCGGGCACCTTCGCCACGGCGGACGACGTCGCAGGCGCCGCCTTGGCACGCGCGCGGAACATGCCGCCCAGCCGCACGGCCCACGCCCCGCCACCGCTGCCGCTTCCGCTTCCGCCCCCAAGCCGCACCAGGTTGCCCGTGCTGCGGCCCGCCGCGCTGCCGTCCACGCGCTGGTACTTGCGGCTTCGCCAGTAGGACCGTATCCCCTTCGTGAACCCGATCGGGAAGGCCTCCTCTACGGCTGCCATCTTACGTTCCTCGGGTTGGCTTGCTGCCTCCGTGTGTGTTAGGTGATGAAGCTTGAGAGGGTTGAGCTGATCGATATCCTGGGTGCTGATCACCATCTCTAGTTTTATACACTCCAAGAGAGCTGCTGCCGTCACGTGTGGACATGTCGAATAAATCGTCAGTTTATAACTAGTCATAGTTCCTGGAAGGCGCGAGGGCGTAGGTGACGAACAGGTATTAGGTAAAGTACTCTGTTGTGTCAAGTTACAGAGAAGCGAGAGTGCAACGTTTGAACACCCGGTTACATATATTAATCCAAGTTGACATCACGGGCGCGAACCAAGTCTTGGGAGTTTGTCATAACAAATCGTGGCTGCGTGGCTTGGTCAGAGAGCGCGCAGGGTCCTGAAAATTTGAGTAAAGTACTCTCTGCAAATTGATATGGTTTATTCAGGTTGATGTGGTTAGTGAGTACCGCGTATGTTTGACTCGGCTGCACGGCTTGGCGCTTGGGTGTTGGGGATTCAGTCAGGTCGATCCGGTCCACCAAAATGGCTCTGACATGCAATCATTATGAATTACAGTTTTCTTGTTGGAAGAAGTTACACTTCTCTTCGTTTCAGCGGCAAAATTGTGGGCACTGACATTAATCATGATTCGTAGGCGCAATGACAAGAACAATCCTGATGAAAAAGAGCATAGTTCCTCTGTTGAACAAAATTTGGTCAAATGATTATATATTTTTTATTTTATATGTTTTATATCCTCTGGTCAAGTTCTGGATATGTTCAGGACTTCTTCTTTCTACTCCAAATGATGATATAAGGGTGTGACATGTGGGAAAATTGCTCCACAAAATAGGAAATAGTCCCATCTGTGACCATGGCGGCGATGTGTTTGTTGATGCTAGGCTTGTCGGTAATCGGGACAAATGTTCTTTGCTCATCCTCTGTACTTATATATAGTTGTCCTCAACAACGTGTGGCGTGTCATCTAATTCGTGCCTTTGTGGTTTAAATAGAGAGAATTCTTTATTTGCTCGATTATCTTATTTGCCCTTGCAAAATTGGCTCTCTCTATAATGTCGCTCATTCTCAACATTTATCTTTTATTTTATTTTCCCATTAGATTTTCATCGATCTACCAGCAAGTGAAAAGATAGTTTTTCCTTAACTTTGTTATGCGCAGTCGCAATTTTTTATATTTTTTTTGTGATGAGCAATTCTTATACTAGCTAATTAAGGGAGACCCCTTAGATTTTGGCCTATAAAGGCCTAGCCTATAGCTAAATAAAAACCCAAAGACGAACTTGAGTATGCTTAAAATATTTTGTATTCATACATGATGTTTAAATATTATATCGTAGACACCCTAGAAATGCATTATGGAGAGTAACTACCATGACAACGTGAAATATCTAGATGGATGGGATCTCGAATAAAAACCAGATAAGTGCAGTAATCATCCATCCTCATCGCAGTCTTGCCATAATGTTTACCCATCCACAATACAAATCCAAAGCACCGAATTTAGAAATAAAGAGGTATTTGGAGAGTTGATTCACCAGTCTGAAACGACGAAGTGTGCCCGTCAAAACACACGAAGGTGCCGACCAAACACGATACACACTTCTGGAGACATGGTCCACGGTTGAACCAACATCCATGCATCTCATCATTTCTGAATTCTTACTAATGTGTGACTAGCCCAGGAAAGTTCTAGTCCCACACATTCATCTTAGCAAGTAATATCCAATATAGAGGGTACTTAGCTAATTAAACCAAAAGTACATATACAGATATATATTAACTAGTGTTTACATAAGCCGTACATGCTAAATAGTTAGTCCATCGGAAACTTGGCTATCTAAAGAACCCTCAGGCAACCAACTAAGGGTAAATCCTTAGATAGGACTATCCTGATCAACCTGTTCAGCCACACAGTCATCATACAGATCTTCACCTCCACCTGTGCATGGATCTATAGGAGCATATACAAAAATAAAATACAACTCAATACGCAAGGTACTGACAAGGCCACAATCAAACCTAACCATACATGTGAGCTATAACCAAGGTAAAGACTCTAAAAAGAGGCTCAGTTTTATTGTATAAAGCCAATTTTATTTCGTAACAATTTGAAAGAGAAGTTCATAAATCAAATTGCATAATAAACTGATAGAGTAACATCATGCCATTGATTTTCATAAATAAAAACTTCACTGCCCTTCTTAGCAGCAAGACTATAATACAACTTAATACTTCAGCTCCATTCCATTTCATCATCATATCATCAATCACCAAGTATAGATCAGTAAAAATCTTCACCCAACCATCCCCTTCCATAAAGCATTTTAAAAACAGAAATCTATACTCAATGGACACAACCATGCCACTCATGACCGTGAGCACGGCTAACCGATTAGTTTTGACTCTGCAAAGTTTGTACAACTTTACCCACATGATGTGATCGCTCTAGTTTGTCTGGTACCCATCGGTACCACCACACTCTACACATTGAATGCGGTCTAGAAGTCACAACACAGCTTTTACATTACCTAACATTTAGCCTTGCACCAGCACGAGGTGTGTTACTCCACATCAGGGTGCAAACCGATGCCGTGGGTGGCGGGCCCAAGCCTTAACCCAGCGCCGTGGCGGCAGCCTACCCAGCTCCCCACGAGGCATACAACGTTGTGTTGGACACGCTTAGACGCCTATTCCATTATGGGATATAGGTAGCTCCTCTGAACAGCCCTACAGTACATTTGTAGGCACTGTCCATACTACTCAGCCTACCAAAGTGCAAGGCTAAACATTAAGTAACTTAATCCACTATGCCTATCCCATACTAGCACATGTGGTTGTACTATTTAACATGAGAAATGACACTGAGTTCGGTCCTTAAGCAACCTAGGCAAACACTTCCCCTATCGGTACACAACTATCATATATGTGTACCACTTGCTTTTCCAAGTTTTAAAATGGTTTTCCTTCAATTTTAGTTCACAAATATCATAAATATTCATCTCTGATCAAAAGTAAATAAATTCCTATTTCAAACATAATTAGATGGCCATGACTTATTTTGTACGTAGCTAGGCATGTCTAAGCACATATATAAGTATATACCTCATAGTAAGTACTTAACAAGTACCTCTACCCATCCTAGTGTTACAAGCAATAGGTTATCAATATTTCAAGGTGGATTATGCAAAAAAAGGGATTAACTATCATTGCCCACAAACTATATAATATACATAGCAAAATAACGATGCAAGTTAAAATAAAATCACTGATAATTCCAAAATTTAGGAGCAATATATTTAAAGGTAGTGGGATTCTTGCCTTGGTCTAGATTTGCTTCAAGTTCCTCAATATATTCTACCTCCTCAAACTCCAAAGGCTCTTCTTCTAATTTTAAATTTTAAAGTTAGAGCAAAATCAATAATTAATGCAAAAATGCTCTAATATGCATGATTTTTGTGCAGTGATTTGGTACTGGTTTCAGATATTTTCTAGTGAAGTTATTTTTATTTTTTGCACTTACCATTTGTGAGATATGATTTTTACAATTTTTACGTGTCCTTTTAAGAGTAGGAAATTTGCTGGTAATTTGTGGTTTAGTTCTGTGCAAAATAACTTTATAAATGGAAAATATACATTTTTCTAAGAACTACAAAATTGGTTTGACATTTTTCTGAGCTAGAATGATTTTCTTATGAATTTTCTAGTTAAAAGTCCTATTTTCACCCCTCTTTTATTCTTATAACTTTTAGGCAAGTTTTCTGTTCAGAAAGTGCTACTTTTTAATTTGCTAAATTGTAGAGAATAAAATTATAAGACCAACAAAATTGGTTTCACTCAATTTGAAGTTAGAATGAATTTTCTACAATTTTTACAAGTTTATGCCTATTTTCTAGTTCATCAGAAAGTCTTTTATCCATTTCTTTTATTATTTTTCGGATTTTATAAAGGATGGGGCCCCCATGTCACTCAGAGTGACTTTGTAGAAAGGCCCTCAGAATTTCCAGGGATCAACCCGCAGTCCTTTACCACGTGTGAGAGGGAATCTTCATTAAGAGTTCCCGTTGTTTTTAGATATTACATTTAGGTCCTGGGTCCACTCGTCAGTGACTGGTATTTTTACAAAAAGGGACTCGGCTGTTTGAAACTCTTGCTGACAGTCGTCCTCACGTGTTAATCGTGTAAGGCCCGCTTGTCAGCGACTCGGGACAGAGTGAGCGACGGCGAACGCGTCCGACGAACTTCGCAGACTCGGCGACGGCGAACGGCGGTCGATCTCGCTGAGTTGCCAAAAGGAGAAATGTTCTACAAGTTCTTGCACAACTGTCGGTGGTAGTCTCACTGTCTGGGGTGGTCGGAATCGACGGCGATGACAGTGGAGGCGGCGAACTCACTCGGCATGCATATGGACTGCATTTCATGGGTTGAATGGATGCATGCATGCGGTGTCTGAGGGACCGGGGAGGCTCACCGAAGGTGTTGGGTTGCTCAGCAGTGCTGGAACGGCGACGAGCGCGTCAAAAGGGGTCTCACAGCGGCAGAGTACTTCGGTTGATCGTCGACAGCCGAATCTGGGCTACAATCTAGAGGAAGGCCGTCGGCCTTAGCTCAGTGATATCCTGGAGTAGCTTCATGCGCGAGGAATCGGGATATAACTCACCGTGGTCAAAGAGAGCAAGAAGGGAGCACGGCGGCCGGCGAAGAAGGAGAAGACTCGGATCTATGGCCTCGGGGCTCTTCAGCTCTTCGTGCGTAGTCCTTGAGCTTGACTTGAGCCGGCAATGCCGCTATCCAAAGATCGACGCCTATCGAGCTTCAGTCAGGGAGAACGTCAGTCATGCCATGGCGATGGTCACCGGAGCCGAGTGCACACTACGGCGTCTTCAACCTCGAGGTCAGGGGAAGAAGAAGGGAAAAATGGGTCAGGTATCCAGAGGCAATCACATTCCCAGGACTTAGTTGCGGCGAGGCTCACCGAAGAAGGACGGCGGCCATCGGGATCTCGCCGGTGCTGAGGAAGAAGGTGGCGTTCTCAGCATTGTGGTGGTTTTCACCTCGGGCTCTCCATGGAGAAGAGAGAGAGAATGGCGAGGAGAGTGAAATGGCGAAGTGGCTCGGGTTGCCGTCGACTTGGCCGAGGAAATGGAGGAGAGTGTGCTGGCACCGCTCTGTGGGCGTGTAGCCGGCGGCCTGACGCATGTCCGTGTGTGTGGCAATGGTGTCCTGCAGGTGGGACCATATTGGACGATGCCTATGACCGACAGATGGGGCCCACGGTGGCTGGGACCCACTTGGCAGTGATAAATTAGAGAGAACACTTTCTAGAGACTAAGTGTCAATGGAGTAGTTGGGGAGGTCAATTGAGCTGGCGTTTTGGCCGAGTTACAGTATAGATAAAATTGTGGAAAATTTACTGTGAGCAGTGAGTGGTAATGGCTAGCTCTGTGCCAATTTTCAGAGTCATGTGGCTTGTAGATTTTTCCTAATAAAATTTCAAAGTTCGGCCAAAATGCAGCCTTCCCTGTATTCTAACCTGAGTCAGTGAGCTCTGTCCTATTATTTTATGTTCAAGATTTTTGAATATTGTACTGAAATTTTTACTGTAATTAGTTAACAATCTGATCCAGGTTCTGGTAAATTTTGGTGAGAAGTTAATTGATGGATTAATTCTGGAAAAAAATGTCAAGTAGGCTGTCTGTTAGTGAAATTTTTCCATATTTTGCTGAATTAAGGATATTTATTTGAGACACTTATTGAATTGATAAAATTCAGTGAAAATCACAGTGATTGATTGATATAGTTTAGTTTCTAAGGGAATATTTCTCAGATTTTTATTTCTCTAGAAAGTTCCCTTAACAATTTGAATTGACAATGTGATTCCTAGTTTTTCTTTAAAAGAGAGCAAAACATGGGTCTCCATATATATATGTATGTATATATATATATATATATATATATATATATATATATATATATATATATATATATATATATATATATAGGTAAAAGGTTTTGAAACAAAGCCTTAGCACTTTACATTAGTTTTTCCATGATTATCCACAATTTATTTTCGATATATTTTCTGGGTATGTTACATATATTAAAAATCTATCTATTATATTATTAAGACATTGTTGAAAGAAATTATCACGTTCGCTCTGGAGGTTTAGAAATTGCTATATTAATCAGAGAAAAAAATATTAACTGTTAGATCTTAGGAGATCTAGATTTTAATGGTTAAGATTTAATCCGTATATATGGAAAGAAAAATTAGAGTTGTAGTGCTAATATATACAGAGCGGCTTGGTTGATGGAATAAATTGAGTTCAAATTCCAAAAAAGTTTACCTAGACCGATTTGGACTGAGATTAAAATAAAAGCAGAAACTAGGGAGGAAACAATATATATACTGGCTATATTGGCAAACGTCATCAAGCTAGCAGGGATCATGAGAGCACCCATGCTTGGGCAGCTTGGCCGCAGATTCTGTAACTGATCTAAGGTGATTAGGACATTAGGTGAAGAATCAGGATCGGATATGAAGCAAAGCAAACTCTGTACAGTCTGCACACGGTAAGTATTGTTTTTTTTGGTCAGTTTTGCTGTTTCTAATCACTTCGAGCTGCTCACCTAGATATGTTCGTTCCAAAAAAACAAAGCGACCGTTTTTTTATCATTCAATCACTTTTTAGTCTGCAAAAATCAACACCCAACAATTCACATATTTTTTTAAGCATATAACAGAAAATCTTACTTAAAGTAAAAAACAATCTAACAGAAAATCTTACTTAAAATAAAAAAACAATCTGATGATATATTATCTTACCTATCTATTATGTTATATTATTGAGATAGCTTGAAATGAAGGAGCCACATTTACTCTAGAGACCTAAAATATACCACATTAAAAATCAGAAAAACAATATTGACCGTTCGATCAAGTGAATCTAGGTTATAATGGTCTATAGATTAAATCTCATATATAACCATATTAGTTGAGTCCAATAATATGCAATGCAACTATTACATGGAAACAACTCAAATTGGATTTAATAGATAGGGAAGACCAACAAAGAGCAACGAGCGAGTTCAGTGGAGGCAGTGGATAAGTGCGAAGGTAGAGGTGTCAGCCGTGTCAAATGAGGAGGGGTTGCATTTGGCAAACTCTCATAGGTAGCTATGGCTCCAGACTTAGATGGTTCGATATGAGAAAAAAGAAAGAGCATAAGAGGCTGGAAGAGGAAGAAGGAAAACAAACTGTAGTTTAGATATTTAATATCATGGTTTTGTGGGGAATAAAAAATTAACAAAATTCTGGATGGAGTGTGGCGCTATATATGTAGTTCAAATTACAATTAATAGATGCTATAGAATCAAGTTCGCCAACAGATAAATCTTCAATAGAATTATATTGAAATGGCCAACAGTTAAGATAAATAAAGAATCACATATTTTTAGAGTTTGAAGAACCCTTAAAAAAGAGTTCGAAGAATAAAAGAGATAGATGTGAAACTTAAAAATAAATGAAATCTAGCCACATAAATACGCAGACCATTATGCTAATTTTCATTAAGGAAATGATTGAAAGAAGTTTCTTAGGCGGTTAAGGGAGAGAAGAAAAAACTCCTCGTTTTCCGTGAGCATGCTTTTCGAACCATTAAACGGTGTATTTTTACAAAAATTTTCTATATAGATGTTGCTTTAAAAAATTATATAAATTCATTTTTCAAGTTTGTAATAGCTAATACTTAATTAATTATGCGTTAATAGTTTATCTCGTTTTACATGTTTTTTTTTCCAGTTCCTTCAACTGTACGCTAATACTCAATTAATTATGCGCTATAACTTGGCTTTAGGACAGACCAGGCTCGGGATTAACCTTTCAAGGATGGGCTTTTATAGGCTTTGGGGCCTAGCCTTTTACTAGCCCAATAATTTGTGCTTTAAAGGCTCAATGTTCTGAATGGGCCTATGCAAGGGAAAGGTCAACCTTGCTACAACTAATGAAGATAAGGTCACAGATTGAATCGACTAGAAATAAAAATAGTGATTAGTGGACAAAATTAAAGAAGCATGCCACATTTGTTAAATGAATAAGATGTATAGGAATAGATGCTACTTTCTTTGATTTTTAATAAATGATATCATTGACGACTGACATAATGTTTGACCATTTATCTTATTAAAAATATTTAATTAAGTATAATTTATTAAGACAAATGATCAAATATCATAGTAAAAATCAACAACGTTATTTATTAAAAATCGAAGATAATACATTTGTGTATTTATGTACTTATATCAGGAAGTATGATAGGAGTATATCACAAGGTGGGTTTCTAACACGATTCGTGCGAGTAGCATTGTCCCCACGCATTTCTAGGACATAGCTCATCTAACAGAAGTTCGCTAGCTTGGACATTCCAACAAACTTTAAAATCCAATCAAATTAAAAAGGTAATAATGACTTGCTTAAAAAAGGTAAATCATGAGTCCTAAATTGTACTCACGCGCATCACATTGGCATAACACTCCAAATAGTTATTCAGTTAAGGGACACTACAAAACTGCCTATATTTGCCAACTTATCTAGCAGTATTTCTCGTGTAATTGCATGGATCTAGAACCTTATTTATTAAAAATAAATTTTATTTGAGATACAACTCTTTTAAATTCATTCAGAATATATACTACCTCTATTTTTAAATGTATAACGTTATTGACTTTCAAGCATGATGTTTAATCATTCGTCCTATTAAAAAGTATCATTTCGCTATGACTTGTTTTATCGTTGAACTTACTTTAAGCCTAACTTATAATTTTTATATATTTACATTAAAGTTTTAAATAAAATAAATGATCAAATATTAATTTAAAAATCTACAGCATCATATATTTTAAAAAATAAATTATATTCAATCAGTCTACATCATCCTATCACGGATTAACCGCATAATGTTGTGTGCGCGTGCCGCGTGCGTGTGCATGCAGAGTTTGTTGGGACTTGGGGTAGGTGGGAGCAAGGCCAAAGTCCGCCGCTTTGACCCCAAAAATATTTGTGTTTCACATCTTTACATTTTAATATGGTTTAGAGATGGTTTCTTATATCAATATTTTGATTTGGGAAAACATTTAACATTATTATATATTAAGTTTCCAATGATAAAGTATATCTAGATACATGGAGGTGATATAGGTAAAATAATATTAAGAAGCAAAACAATTATAAACTATGTCTTGAACTCTCGAGTAACGTATTCTGACCATTATCGTCCAAGTACAATGATGAGTAGCAGCCAAATTTTAAACTAAAAATATATAATATGATAATGCATTTTTTCTCTACAGCAAAATAGAATATATATATATAAACTAGAACCTATCTACCTGCCTATCTATTATATATAAAAATAGCTCAAAAAAAGTCTATAAAATATTGTGTTGGTCTACTTAATCCCCTGAACTATAAAACTGAATATT
Organism: Oryza meyeriana var. granulata; assembly: GCA_003991445.1. Classification (NCBI taxonomy): domain Eukaryota; kingdom Viridiplantae; phylum Streptophyta; class Magnoliopsida; order Poales; family Poaceae; genus Oryza; species Oryza meyeriana. The sequence continues at coordinate 74,465 of RYFJ01001855.1, read as the reverse complement.
CTACCTCTAAAGTATAAAAACCGTCTTAAATAACTCCTTAAGAGTGGTTTTGCAATGTAGATAATGATGTGACGATAGTTTTTACCATATAAACTATGGAGGGAACAATAACATGGTGATATAGTAGGTTAATTTTTTTCACAAGCGTAATGGCTTGAGAATAGTGTATATTAGTGTTAGTATGTATTTTTTAGACTTACCGATTAGTAAGTGAAAAGAAACAATTAGATCAATTTGGGTTTTATGGACTAATTTTTGTACCATGCAAACAATACCGCTACCACATCATCATCTACTTGGCAAAACCACTCATAAAAAACACTCTAGGGGTTATTTGGACCGGATTTTATACTTCAAGGGATAGAATAGCCGGTTTCACGGTTCAGGAGGTTAAGTAGAACAACCCCACTGCTAGTGGGTGAAGTAAACTTTTCCCGAGTAGCTCAAAAGAGACCATGTTTACCGTGAAGGCCTAGAAATTTCCATATTTATCGAAGAAAAAGAATAAATCTATGCTATTAGATCATAATGTGGTCAAATTATAATGGTGTAGGTTAATAACAATAGTTGTATATAACATATAATTGTATATATAGAAATAGAAGATAAAAGTTGTATATTAAATCTAATTCTATAAAATATAATTGCACATTTGAAAATAGGAGCTAACAGTTGTGTATCAATCCAATTTAACTAGCATGAAAAAATTGCGCAAAAATCCCTAGTTTTCATTTATGTAGTTGTTAGTGAGAGTCACATGGACAGCCTTTATTACAAAGGAGTCCTAAATTGAAAAATAAGGACATCGTCCAGAAATGTACTCGTAGTCATAGCGACAACCAAAGTTCTCCTGTGATACACCAAAGAACAGAGCCAACTTGTCCTCAAAAAGGGAAAACGGGAAACTAGATCACCGACGGACGAACACTATCTCATCATCCCATACCTATCATAAAGCTTATGACATTGACTTGACAATATGAAATGAACTGCTACAGTTCCACATTCTGTTTTGTAATTAATTTCTTACAACTGACAGTGAATGATCTAACACAGGAAAGTTATGAAAAATAAAGCAAAAAAAAAGAAACTTGATACATTTGAAGAACTATACGGAGCAGAGTACTGGAGAGTGCAGGTCCCTGGACGCCGGCGTGACTCCGTGGCGGCTTACCGGAGATGGCCGCCGCCTTGAAATTGCTGCTAATCACCATAGGAACCACAGGCTCGCCAACGCAACACACGCCGTGAACAGAACGGCGCGGCTCCCGCGCGACGACGGTGCGCTCGACGGCATGAACCCGGGGTCCTGCGGGTAGAGTGGCCCTTTGCCGGACTGCGTGCCCCCGCCGAATTGGATGTACGCCGCTGGCGGCGGCGGGCAGTAGGACACCATCCCGGGGTAGGACGCCGGAGGCGGAGGGCTGTAGTAGTAGTACGGCGGCGGTGGCGGGAACGCCGGCGGAGGCGGCGACGGGTACAGCACCGGGCAGTCAGCGCCGCCGCACGGCGAGCACCCACCGCACTTGACCTCTCCCTCGACCGCCGCGGCCGCCGTCGACGCCGCAACGGCGAGGATCACCAACACTATCGCCGGACGCCACATCATGCCGCCGGCGATCGTCTTTGGCTAACTAGTCTCGCACGCTACGTTACGTTACGAGAAAGCAACCTACCTAGCCAGCTAGGTAACAAGAAGAGAATGCCCTACGGCAGCGTGCTTCCCCCTCTCAGCCACCTTCTTATGATGCGCCCACAACTCAACATCTCCTAGACTCGTACGCATTATTTGGGGGAATATTAGTTGGGGTTCGTTAGAAAACACAGCGGCCAGTGAGCAGTAGAAGAACCAAAAGGGATATGCATAATTGTACTGCTGGTGGCAGTGGGCATCGAGGGGAGGAGTGGCTGGCCCGGGACAGTGTGGCTTCCTGAGGCCGGCACCACCACCACGCACGGCACGTTCCAGCGTGGCTCGAAAGCGACGACCATGTGGCGGCGCCTAAATCGGTGGGCCACATGCGTGAGCTACTTAGCTGCTGCTGCTGCTGCTACTACTAGTCGTGCTGAATTATGGGCGGGCGCGACCGATCGGAGTTCGGTGCGGCGAGCGGCAACAAATAATTCGAGCCGAGGCGGGCGGTGATGACTGATGCGTCCGGGAGGGAGCACCGACGCGGCTGTTGCGGGCCGTTACATGCGCGTCTGCGTGCCTGCCCAGGGCCAAGTTGCGGAGTATTCTGCGTGGCAGCGCAACGCGTCGAGAGGAGGGAGTGGGCAACGTGAATTCATCATGGGGGTGTAGGAGGAGGTGGAGCTGGGAGTAGCTTCAGGCTGGGTTCACCTGCGACTGCTAGTGCCAAAGTTTTAATATTAACAAAGTGAGAATTCAGAAGCTTCCGATCTGGTCTCCACTAGTCCTTGCGTGCGCCATGTGACTGAATGCCGCCGTTCCTGCCTTCGGAATGAATTGATTTTTCCCGTGCATTTCGGTGTGCAAGCTCTCACATGCACTGCACAAGTACATCCGTGCTTTTACTACACACAAGTTAGTTGCATGAATCCTTTGCACAATGCACGTGTCAGTATGTGTGATCACTTTGATTAATTAGCTCGCAATCTATATGTCACGTACACTAGCTGGTTATGTTTGGGTCTATTAATTACACATTTACAGCTGAACATGGCAAACATGTTTGACCACTACGAACGAGTACAGTAAATCTCAAAATGATGCCTCTAGAAATGTCTTATAGAAGGATTAGGTGATGAGATGGAGAGAAGAAGTAAGTAGAGAGATAGTGAGTCACATCTAATGCAAGAGCAACCTTTATACAAGCTTTAAAAAAATACAAAAATTAGTGTGAGAGTAAACAAATAAAATGATTTTGAAGTTTACATATTTGAGGTGATATTTTTTACATGTTACCTCTTAATTGATGAGAGGATGACATTAATAAAATCAGAGGTAGTAGCCACCTCTATTATTAAACTTACTCTACGACCAAATAACCCAATCTTATCTCTAATGGTTGTCTTGGTCACCTATTCGTCTGCGTTGTACTTTCTCTATTCTAAAATATAGATATATTTTGTATTTGAAATTTGTTTCAAAATATAGTTAATTCTCTACCTACTTGTTCATCTCCACCAATTATAACTCTCTTCTATTTTAATTTCTTCATCTACTTTCTCTTCTCAATAAATCATAAATTTTCCTTGCTTAATTTTATCTCTTGTTTTAATCCATCTAAAAAGTCTAAAGTTAGCTATATTTTGTATGGAGGAGCCAGCTTTTTTTCACAGCATCTTTAGTGACCTTTTTTCTACTTAAACGTAGTGATGTACAAATCTTCTGCGTGTTCCTAAAAAGATTAGTAACTGCCAGAGAAAAATATACGGCTGATCTAGTATATGTGTTTTCTCAACTTGCCAATTACTCAGAGTAATATTTAGTGACAAATATATTGAAGAACTCTTTTAGAGAATATACAAGTTACCAGTATTATAAAACTAGCTATTGGAGCAGGATAAATCGACGGACAGATGTGGGGATGAAGTGGGTTGGCTTGACTTGATCTGATTATGAACTAAATTATTTCCAAGGAGAAAGGATTCCATGATTAAATAGACATGTAGGGTAAGCGAAGCCAGCTAATTAATCCGCATGTGAACAAACATGAGAACCTTCAGTTTACAACAAAAGAACAAACCAGACAGAGAGAGAACCTTCGATTGCCAACCACTCTTTGCAAAAAGCTGAAGTCTGATGCTTGAACCAAAAGTTTTGGTGCATGTCAACCATATGATACATGCGTGTTTTTAGTCAAAAAAAAAACTCCGTCTTTTATCATAGGGTAGGACGATCTTTTTCTTACTAATGACTGCATATGCACTTACAATCCTCTCTCAGAAGGGGAACCAAGGGGTACTCTTCTGTCTCTATTGAGATTAGGCACTCCCGGCCATCCCACAAATTTTCGGTTATGTGCTACCATCAACCTTCCCTGTGGACGTTTCCCAGAACATATGCGCATTCAAGGGAAACGGAATAAGATTTCAAGGTATCCAATGTAATTTTCTTTTGTATATTTAGGGGTCTTTTGTAAAAAGAGGGAAATGGAATAAGATATCAAGGCATCCAATGTAATTTTCCTTTGCATATTTAGGGGCCTTTTGTAAAAAGAGGGAAAGGTAACTAATATAATTTTCTTTTGTATATTTAGGGGTCTTTTTTAAAAAGAGGGGTCTGTAATAATTCTTTGTACCCACCAGACTAATGACGTCGTCTTCTTCGTATGGAACGGTACCAGCCTAATGCTATCAGATATTCGTAGTTTTGCCACTGGCAAGATAACGTGCTGATTTATTTGCTTCCTCTAGTTCATGATCGATTGATGAATTACTCATAATTAATAAGCAAAAATATGCCAAATATTGTTTCCAATTTCCTGGAGCATTCTCGCAATATTTAATCAATATATTTAATATATGCTATTACTAGCGACCCAATAATCGCTCTCCACCAGCTCTAATAAAATCGTCCGACGACTCTTCCACCGGTCCGGTGAAATAATCGCTCTCCAGGATCATTTCCAGTACATGTAATTATTTTGCCAAGACAACACCATTTCTACAGCTCACAGCCTACCACCAACAATTAGGATCAGCCGTTCGTCATACTTCGCTCCTACGTGGATTCTCTCTATGTTAGAAGACTCCACGCTGTTTCTTTCTACGCATCGAAGACCGATCGCTTCATAAGATTTGCCCGTAGTTGCGATGAAATCCCCTCTGTCATACCGAACCACAGCACCAGAATTCACGGAGCAAAGCATAATCCATATATTCATTTTTCACCATTAATTTTATGGGAGGCTGCTGAATCCTGAATCCCACTTTAATTACATAACTTTTCTCCAATTCTACATAGGTTTAGACCATTCTTAGTGTAAGGTTTAATTGCATAGTTTTCAAGAGTGACATATTATCTAAGAATATTTAAGTTGATGAATGAAACTATTTCTCTCAATATAAAGTTTTATTTTACGATTTTATACGCTAGCATATTATTTAAATGTTGCATCTAAATGACCAATGAAAATTGATAAAACATGTGAAGATAAAATACAAATACTCTCAATGGGAGTTTCACACAGTTTTCAGAAACGGTGAGCAGCAGTTTCTTTCTAATGAAACTGCTCCCATTTCTCTCCTCTTTAATTTTTTCCTATATACTGATATGTCATCCTATTTAATATGCACTAGTAGTGTCCTTACAGTCATCAATGTAATATGAAGTCCTACTAATTAATTTATCTAGTTGAAACGACCTCGTCGTGCATGTCCAATTATTCCCAGAAGTATAAATACTCGACGTCCTGATTCCAGTTACAGTCGTGCTCATGAGGACCTGTATGTGGTGGATGTTGAAGAGAAAGAAGGGCAACTAATCCAATCTTTCATAGCACACCTAACAGAGTGTTAAGCAGATGGAAATGGCCTAAGTGGGGCACAGCAAGTTCTCCAAAAAGCATTGAACGGTGAAGAGGACTTTCAACGGCATACAGCAAGACCAATGAATATTACATACTACTTGTCCCAAAATATATGGGGGACTTTGGGGCGGAGGTAGTGCTAGCAAACAAGGAATTTTCTGAAGCTTGGCATGGAGTTCCCACGTCTATGTCTCAGCTGTTCTTGGGATATTCGCTATGGTATTCCTTAGCTGGTATTTGTACGTGTATTCTTAGGGAAAATTATCCCTCTTTCTTATATAAACGTAGGTAATGTTTGGTACATATATATATTTCGGTGATTTAAACCTATACATATATTAATTGGATATTTTTTAGGAGCTCCCATATCAATCAGATAGATCTCATCGTCGATTCAGTGGATCGTATTATCATATGCCATGGACGATGAAACAGAGGAAGGGAAAAAAATATGCTCTGATATTAGTGTTATTAAGCAAGGTCCCATAGAATTTTCTGAGATAGGGCCTCCAGAGATGGGACTTGGGGCCATGTCCCATAGAATTTTCTTCCTGAAATACTCCCTCTATCCTAAATTAAATGTCTTCTTTACTTAAAATTTATCTGAAAACAAGGACTTCTTTAGAGTATTACTTGTCTCATCAATTACGAACTGTTTAAATTTCTCTCCATCTTAACCACAACCACCCTTCTACTTCTAACCATATTTCATTTAATAAAAGACACTATAGTCTTTTCTTTTAAAATCTTAATCTCTACCAAAAAATCTAACAAGGACACATTTTAGGACGGATGAAGTAGGATATAGCAGAGAGAGTACTCTCAATCGCATTAGTGTCCTATTACTCCCTTCGTTTGAGAATATAAGACACCCTTGTTTTCCGCAAAATCAATATTTAAAATTTTGAGTAATAATTAAACTAAAATAATATGTGTTTGATGCATCACTAGATTCATATTTGATAATATTTTTATATGATGTTAATTTTATGGTTGTTAATGATATATTATAAAAGAAACTAATGGTTAAAATATATTATTGGAGACCGTATAGAAACCTAATACGGCTTATATTTTTAAACGGAGGGGGTACATTTTCATGGAGAGCTATGTGTATTTTTGTCTCCCTCCCAACTTTGAGTGGTAGGACTAGTTGCTAAATATCTTGGCCCTTCTTTAGTGAGCTCCAAGCTACTAGTTTGGTCCAATATGAACATTAGGAAGGCCTTTTAGTTAGCTACTATTTTTTCTGTTCTGTCTATTTTTGTAATTTCTTTTAGCTCAGATATTAAGATCTGGATTTTCGTCAGAACCTGTTCTAAAATGTTATTTATTTACAAACTGTGCAAAACAAATAACATAAGACATTGTTTTAATAGTTAGCTAGTTGAGGTGATAGTATAAGTCGATATGGTCTATTGGATAAGAAAATAAATTTCTTTGCTGATAGTAGAATAATCATATTGACTTATACTACCGCTTTAACTATTAATAGTAAAATAATTTCTTTATGGACAGTAGAACTAATAAATCAAGGATTGAGATCGAATTTACGAGTAATAATACTTCTTTATTATTATAAAAATTGGTAGTGATTCCGTTTGTCCACCTTTTTCGTCCGTCGTTGTCTTCGTCAATCACGCATCGGATCAGAGGGAGTCTGACCAGGACTCTGACGCCTCCCCTTCACGCGTGGCCCCTCCGCTCTGTCATGCGCCGCACCTCCTTTCCCTCACGTGTTGAACATGCAAAGAGAAAAGCTACTTCTACATCTAGAAGAGAAGCTGGGGATATAGATGCTCACCATCGAGCGAGGATGCAGCGGAAGCAGCAGACACTAGCACCTCTACTTCCGTCGTGGCGGGATGGATGGCGATCGACGCAGGCGAGCCGGCGGGCAAACTCGTGATCGCGAGGCGACGGCGTGCTCGAGGAGGAGGCTTGCCGTCTCGCCGCGGTGCTCGTCCAACGGATCCAGGCCCTCCAACAGCAGCGGCGTGAATGGCTGGGCGATGGGTCTGAACAACGAGCTTATCGGTGTCGAGGTGAGGGCGTGGGTGGAGCAAGGAGATTTGGGCTTTCTTTCATAAAAACAAGTATTCTACACGAATTTCTCTGGTAAGAAAACAACAAACATGGGACACACTCCATTTTCAATTGACATAAATAATATAGAAAATACACTCATTTTTATCTTATTTTTATACCTATCTTTTTTTGCGAAAGTTTTATACCTATCTCTACTACTTCTCTACTACTATCTCTATCTCTACTACTTCTGTACTATTATCAAAATACAGGGCCATGTACATGCAGTACAAATTAAATTACATTAGTTATATAGTAGTTATTCTGGTACTACTGCCTGTACGTGGCCTTATGTGAGCCCTTCTGTGAGAGAATTGAAATAAAATCAACTTTAAATATGCTGTGAAATTCATCTACACTTTTTTCTGGTTCTGGTTTTTTATGTTTTTTAATTCAAAATATGGCTAACACTGTCAATTTGTTTGATTTGTTGATAGATGATAAACATTTTTTACGTAAAATTAATTTAGGTGTAAATAGTTTCTCACCTGCAACGTACTATAGTACAATATTCGTTAGAGACCACCGCAAAAATTTCCATGCTTTTTTACCTGTGCAGGCTGGTTCAAATTGATGGAATTCAAGCGGTTTTCGGTGGTTTGACGGAAGGCGAATTCCAGCCCCTCTGAATTTGTAAACCATTCCGAAGTCTGATCTTGACGACGCAAGTGAGGGCCCGAGAGTAGGCGACAGAGGCCACCGTGGCGAAGCCGTGGCCACCGGCATGCATTAATCAACAGGCAACGGAAAGCATGCTTTAAAATACTACCCGTAGACGTGGTACCGTTTCTCTTGATCTACAACCAGAATCTGAGTTACAGAAAGCTCCAGTAACGAATAGCGCAACGTGTCGACTCAGGATATGGGCTGTGCCTTCCCAAGCAGCCGTGGCAATCTTCCACGGACGAGCCATCGCCTCCCTTTACACCCGAATCACCAAAACAAACGCTAGCAGCAACCCACGTAGCGTCGTAGCCTCCTCCACCCCGCCACGCGTCCCCGATTCGAAGCTTTCATAGCCCCTGCTTATAAAAGCCCGTACTCCGTGGAGGCGCGTGTATCTGCAATCTCTCGCTCATTCAATCCATCAACACAAGACTCGAAGCAGAGGCGCTAGTAGAGCTCGGCAAGCAAGCGGCAAAGCGGAGGCCTTCGGTTTCGTAGCCGGCAGCAAGGAGCGGCGGCGGCAGCAGAGATGGCGTACGTGCCGGTGTGCGTGCAGTGCGGGACGCATAGCAACCCGTGCAGGTGCAAAGTGCTCGGCCCGACGCTGGGTTTCGTGGCGTTCGTGGTGGCTGGGGCCGTGGAATGGCCGCTCGGCGCGTTTGTGTACCTGTTCCGCCACCGCAAGGGTCGCCGCATCATGGCGCACCCGGCCAACGTCGTCTACCCGCGGATCACCAGCGCGATCCCCATCTAATCGATCGGTGTCCCCTCAAAAAACAGAGAAAATCTACCCGACCGGCCGTGTTTGCCGGCCGAGATGTGCCATAATTAAGTGCGTGTTTTATCTTTTTCTACCTGTTCAATAAAACCGTGGTTCATGCTGTAACTTGTAAGCATCGCCGTGGATGTACGTACGTATTATTACGTATTTCTCATCAATGTAAATGTGTTCCGAGCGTGGCTACAGCCTACAAGATGAGGCAGGGAGGTCGTGGCTGTTGTAAACCACCGCATCTACTAGTGGATCACTGGATCCATTTTCTTCTCTCGCAGCAGTTATGGGCATGAGACCCGTACCTTTTCTTTTGTCCTCAAGATTAGATCATTGCAGAAGTAGATAATCTACATAGATATAGATGGAGTTTTCTTTTTACTACATCTGTTCTCTCGTACAGGTACTTAAACGTCTCACCTCTATATATATATATATATATATATATATATATATATATATATATATATGCTACTATGCTTTATAAAGCACAGTCCCATTCGTGCGGCATACCCTATCCGTTGGATGGATTGCTATCTACTGTCAGATATGGATAGACGGAGCGCTCTCTTCAGACGTAACGGCGCACTCACCTAACTCCGTCCGCACCCGTTTGAACAGAGTGCGAGCGAGGGGCGCGGGCGCGATGCTGATAGGTGGGCCCGCGCCCCTCCCCGCGCGCCCGCACCCCTCGCTCGCGCTTGCGCCCCTCGCTCGCACTCGGTTCAAACAGGCGCGGACGGAGTTAGGTGAGGAGTTAGGTGAGTGCGCCGTTACGTCTGAAGAGAGCGCTCCGTCCATCCATATCTGACCGCAGATAGCAATCCATCAAATGGACAGGAGTATGTCGCACAGATGGGGCTATGCTTTATAAAGCATAGTAGCCTATCTCTCTCTCTCTATATATATATGGATGGTTCTAAAAAAGGAAATTATCTCTTAGAGATAAAATTCTATAATACTGCCTCTGAGGCCATGACCAACTCATACCTTGTTAAAACTTTTATCAAAACCTAATAAAAAAGATTAGAAGAAAGAGTATATAGTATCGCTTATGCATTGCAAGTTATTTCCTCGTTAAAACCTCATGTGAGGAATAAGTACAACATTATGCACTAACCGGTCTATATTGTGGGTCATACTGTGAGGTGCTCTCTCTCTAAATCGTGTAAACCTCAAAGTCTCTTATCCTAATTCTCTAGATAAACTTTCGAGAACTAATAGTTGGAAGAGACTAGCTGATCAATATACTAGATTATCACTTAAGTTGAATTACATAAATTTCAAGTAGATTATCACTTGACTTGAATTACATAAAATTCACCTCACCTCGCCTCTTGAGTCAGTGAAATAACCCACTTATATTAGTGATGTCAGTTCACTAAACCAAACTTCACATGATAGAACCTACAAAGCAGGTCTAAATGATCGTTATTGAGCCAATAACTTAGGTATACTCCAAGACATTCAAATGTCTCATAAATGACAATCATCATATAGCACATACTCCCGTGACGTCAACGGAAACTATTCCCATCTCAGTCAACATCCTAATGCATACTTTCACGCGCAGAAATTCACCAAAATTTCTAAAGCTAATTTTACGCATTAATTCATCGTCCAGAAATCAACCGAAGTACACAAATCAACAATTTGATAAACATAATCAAAACGAAATAACGATAAATACTTACAAAAGAGACACTTGGTCCTCACACAGAAGAAAACTGCAGTGGAATGAAAATCCTAGCGAAGCTTCAGCACCAAGCCGACAGACAGCTCAACTAGGGTAAAAGCCAAACACCAAAACATTCTCCTTCTTAGCAAATCTTTAATCTGATGATGGTAATATTGTAAGACTGAGTACCATCCATCGTACTCAACAAGCCACACAGGAATGCAATGTAATGCAACAGGATTCCAAAGAAAACAATAATGTGTCTCTTTTGCATAAACAACATTTAAAACATTTGCATTTAAAACATTACAAAAACAGTATAGTTAAATTATTATCAGCATTTAACCAATCATCCAACAACACTCCAATGCAATTCAAGTCCAAACCCTCCAACCTGGACCTATCAAATTTCCATCAATTATTACCACTAATAAGTAGTGTGGGACTAATTATGAAAAACATTGCTAGGCCGCCCATTACCGCGGGCACGACTATTCGAACAGTTTTACTCTGGCCAGAGGTATACTAATTTACCCACAAGATACGGTTCCGCACATGTCACCATATCCCCGAAATACCACCATGGTACTACAAAGGAGGAAACTGTGACAAGACCTTTCAGGTAGCTTGCCCAACAGAAGTGTCTCCTGCCAAGCCTCCGGTCTCCGGTAGGGGTGATCAAGTGTATTCCAACGAGACGGCTCAACACCCAAAACCATGAACTTACGACTGCCATGTGTGGACTTATAACAGTCACAAACACGCCCTGGTGTCTTCTGTTGAACGAGTCACACGTCTAGTCAAGCCATTACCTATTCTAGCTTGTGCTTAGTACGGTTATTGCTTCATAACAAATAGCTCGCAAACCGGTCCTTAATTGTTATGAGCACCACTAGCATCATTATCATTCTATGTGCTCACAACCCGCTATTAGTCAAGTTTTAGTTGGCATATTTAATTAACCAACCACAACCAACCGTCATGAAAAATATCACCATTGACCATTAATTAATAATGAGTGGTTGAATAATTATCCCACATAAAATGACACTAATGTTTATAGGCATGTCTTAGCGAAACTAATTACTCTAGCTAGATCATTAGTTAGACATCTAACTAGTCAATATTAATTACCTAGGGTATCAAGGTAAAGATATCAACAGCAAATTGGCCATAATCAAGGAATATAGGATTAATAATAAATATTCATAATAATGACATTCTAAAGTTTGCATGCAATAACGTTAAAACCAAATATTTTTCACAATTGGGTTCAACATGCTTAAGGAGATTGTCGTGTGACTTGCATTGCAATAGAAAAGTCTCACTTGATCTTCCGAACTCTTCTACGAACTTCGTGCTCTTCCAAAGCCACGGAAACTACACGACTACACGCAAAACAAGGAAAAACACTGAGAAATTCCAAATAAATAGTACATAAAAAGTATACAAACATGTAGATTATGATTTTAGATGAATTTAGAAAGAAAAACGGGTCAAATCGGAGTTCGGACGGAAAAGTTATGGCCTCCGGAAGTTCGAATTCTGAGAAAATCCAAATAGAAATTGAAAAGGAATATTCTCAGGAATATCCTCTTGGAATTTGAATTAAAAGAATTATTTTGTAAAAGGCAGATACATGGGTTCACTGTCAGTGAGAGGTTCATGATGGACTAGGTCCATAGCTGAGGAAAAGAGGCTGGTGGACCGGGTGACGTAGTCTACCCCGTGGACAACACGGGGCCCAGGGGGCTGAGGTGGCAGGGTGACTTGGCCGCTAGGGCTGACGTGGCAGGGCGATTGGATTAAGAAAATCTAACAACTTAGATTAGATCTAGGGATCGGACGGTTTAGACCCAATCGAGGTTTATGAGGATTAAATAGTTCGGATTAATCAAGACGATCTGACGACTGGGATGGTTTTAGGGACTGTTCACCAGCCCACATGTCGGTCACAAAAGGGAGATCGCTCGTGGGGCCCGCATGTCGGCGGCGCACGGATGGGCAAGCATGCATCTGTGCCGATGCGACACGGCGTGACGCCGGCGCAACATGGCGAGGTCAGGAGGACGTTTGATGGCGACGGCGAACGGGGGCAAAGGGCGGCGATCGATGGCGCCGGGACAACGGATAGACGGCGGTGCCCAACGGCGGCACGCCAGAGAAGGAGAAGGACGTTAAAAATCAATATATCTGTAACGAGAAACCGATGAACGAAGAGCTGTTGATAACATGTTACATGTTAACCAACACAGACATCCACATCCTTTCTTTTGCACAATTGACCCAGATGTAGTGTGAAGATCTCTTTACTAGATCTGTTCTCTTATACAGGTACTCAAAGGTCTTACCCTACCTCTCTATATATAGGGTTTTACAAGGGGATTTTATCTCTACTCCCGTTCGGATTGGCCACAGGAAAGAAAATTATCTGTGGCGAGTCGTGACTGTGTTGAGGATTAGGTTCGTCCAGTGGGCTTGTTTATGCTATAGTAGATGATTGCTGTTGAGCCTGAAAGGCCAAATAAATCTGCACAACAAGGCCGCCATACGGCCTAAAACCGGATGGGCCCACCAGTATGCCAGATATAAATGCATGGTGTGAGATTATGGGCTTATTTAGTTTGTTGTTAAGTTTGAAAAAAAAGTTTGTTGTTCAAATCAACCGTACTCAACCATCCAGCGTGCAAATCCATTGGCCATGTGATGCTACCCATTGGCCATCAAAATGACTCGTGCGGTTCTGCATGGGATTAGCGCCTCGTTTTGGAGGGCATGACGGCCCTCTCCTGCTCGACCTAGAATGCAGGACAGTGAATAAGCTCGAGAAGGTTAGTTGGGACTCGTACCAAGTACCAACAGCCTTGCCCGTACGAGGGTGATCTGATCTCCTACATCTTGTTCGGACGGAAAACTGTCTGATTCTTGTTTGACTTTTAAATTTCATATCTATGGGACGATTTCGAATTGTATTCAGATGATTGTTGCTGATCTTTTTCAGTGGTATACTCTTTAAGTGAAACCATTTTAAGTGTTGTTTTTATGTGTTTGATCGCTACTATCTGGTGCAATGTCGTACCTATGTTTAAGCTGAGAAGTGCGAACCATAAAAGCAGTTCTACTTTGTCACATAAAACAGAGGGACGAGTCAAAATATAGAAAAGACATACTCCCCTGTTTTAAATTACTTATTATTCTAACTTTATCATAAATTAAATATTTCTATCCTTTATCACCAGTTTCTAAAAATTCGTATGGTTTAACAACATATGATTATATATTATAAAAGTATTTCTTATGATATAATCTTATGATATGAATTTTCAGTAATTGATGGTAAAAGATAAAAATATTTGACTTAAAACAAAACTATAATGACAAGTAGTTTGGAATGGTGGGAGTACCATTTAGATTGAGATCCCAGCTAGTATCATATACGCGTGATGGAAAGTCCGCAACAGTTCAGAGCAGCACATATATTCAGACTTTCAGAGTAGTGTTCCTTAACGTCTGAATAGAAGTTCACATCGACATAATGGCTTTCAAATGGTGGCCTCGACCAATTTAGGAGGAATCAACAAATTCGCCACGGATTCCTTCTTACCGTTGGCTCCATTTTTATTATTTGGGCCTAATGCCTTCTCCCGGAGCTTCTCCAGCTTCTCCCTTACTTTCCCCTTGTTCTCTTGCCTGGAGGTTCTTGCGTCTGCAGGACCAGCCACCAGGAGCGTTGTTATAAACGCAGACGACATGTATGTCAGGGTATCTCTACGGGATAAGCTGCTTGTTAGCCTTGCTTCTTGTACAGTAGTTGGCTGCAAGAAACAAATTGCTGATTAAAAGGGGAGCAGTTTGTGCATGGACATGGATCCGCATAATAGTTCATTAACTGTTGCACCAAAATAATGCACTGACAAGACAATTTAGATTACAAGAAGCAGAGGAGTTAGCTTCAAGAGAATGTTTCTGAAGATAGCGACGATGTTCGTCAAATAGCCGTAAGATGTGACACACAAATGGACATATCAAAATCCAGTGGCAAGTTTGTTTTTAGAGTATGACTAGTGTCTAAACTGCATGTTCCAGATGACAACTTAAAAGAGGGCATGCACAAGCCATGTTATCATGGGGGATTTCGTTATCAAACTTAGTTCCTAGTATCCAACTTTCATCTGTTAATTTTCACCACCAAGGGGATGGTCAAAGTAGAATAAGCATAGCACTAGTGCAATACACATAAAAAGATTGTTGAACCTACCAGTCTGTCACTGCAGTGCTTGCCTAGACATACTACTGCAGAGTTGATTCTGCAGTCTGCACATAATAATCCGTTCAACACCTGAATGTTCTGAATCTAGTCAAGTATATTGTATACTTATATGCACCTACAGTTTTGACATCTTTTTGAAAAAAATAACAGCTGATGCTTGTACACCTACTTCAGAAGTGAACTGTGTTCATTTGGCATGCTTGTGCATACAGTTGATGCTTGCGAGGGCATACAGGAGAGATATATCTTTCCATTTTCGAGGTCCTCGTGAGCGATGGTATCCTGTCTCCCCCAACCTACAACCTACTCTGCTCGTTCTAGTAGCTAATAAAAATTTACATCTCGTAGTTCAACTCATGCATACTGAATCACAAGGTGTTATTCTGGAGAACGGAAGCAGTTCATCCCAAAAGAAACAGTGGAAACTAGACAGGAAATTTCAGAGATCCGAGTGAGTCAACATATCAAAGCCAGAATACTCCGTACCTGGATGTGCTTGCAGCAAGCCACAGTAATCCGTGGCCTTCTGCCGGCACAGCCATT
Organism: Oryza meyeriana var. granulata; assembly: GCA_003991445.1. Classification (NCBI taxonomy): domain Eukaryota; kingdom Viridiplantae; phylum Streptophyta; class Magnoliopsida; order Poales; family Poaceae; genus Oryza; species Oryza meyeriana. Next base: position 58,950 of record RYFJ01001855.1, on the reverse strand, counting down.
TCTCGCCGTCGCCGGAAGGCCAAGGATTGGAGGGGGAAGCTGTAGAGATGTGATTACCATTATTGCTGCTAGTTGATAGCTGGGAAGGTGGCGCTGGCAGTGGACTAGTGTGGTATTGCCGTAGAAGACACAGCCATCTCTGCTTTGTTTTCTTCACACTTCTGAATAGTTCCACTTGTGGACAAAACCACTGGGAAACGGAAGCACGGAACCCTATTAGTAGTTTGGACTTTTTTGGAGGCTTTTACGGTATTTTTGAAGTACTACTGTATTTTAGTCGGAATGAAGATTTCCAGGCTTAAGCCGAAAGCAGCCCACTACCCTTAATGGGCTGAAACTGCACCAGGCTTAGGCTTGCCCTTTTTTCCTTGGATCTATACAGTATACGTGTACGATGCAGTTACAACGTAGGGATTCACACCCTTCATCAAACAATGCGGTGCGAGCCGTGCATCCATGAATAGCTCAAACGTCGGGCATGTACGCACAACACTTCCCCTACCAAAATATACTCTATGCTATAGTGCCGCCTAAAAGTTGGGAGCTGAGTATTCGATTACTATTTTTTTCACGAATACGCAAAACACTATATGAGTACTGTTGGAGACAGATCACAACCTCTTTGGACCCTCCCCCTTTGAAAGGCTCAAGACCGAAGATACCTAACGGAACCCCTTCGGCGGCCCAAGATCGAAGGCATGAAGGCGAAGTGCCCAGCTCAAAGGGAAAAGGCATAACATACTTAGCGAAGACGAAGGACTCCGGGACGAGCGTTAGGGCCACTGGTGAAGGATCCAAAAGGGCCGAAGAGACAGCCCGGCGGGTAGAACCCCATGATGCCCATCTCGGCTAAGGAGTAAGATGGCCAAAGAGGCCAAAAGGCCCATCAGGGACTCGGCCCACGTAGCAGCCCCGCGGCCCACGTGACGGCCCAACAACCCGTCACGAACTTGCAGAACGGGAAAAGACGGGAATACCCATGTAACTGTCCCTATCAAGACGCTATGATGTAATACCACCTGTAAATAAAACTCTAGAGTCTGTAATTATACCCCTGGCCTATAAATAGACACCCTGGACATTGTAATGGTAAGTTCTGAGATTAATACAAAAGATTTACTATCACAGTCCACTCTCATTTTCCACTGTTGTTCTTCGACAACAGTTGGCGCCATCCGTGGACGGGGTTTCGCGTGGAGGAATTTCCTGGCGAAGCCATATACATACGCGGTTCACCCTTCCCCCTTTGAGGAACTTCATGATCTCCCCATACTCTTTCGGAGTCATATCCCCGACAAGGCGCTTCGCTAGTCTCTTCGCTTCGCCCAAGGAGATAACTGCAAACTGCGCAAAGTCACCTAAATCAGAATAGATCGGAGCGAAGCTCAGCAGGCAAACAAAGGATCGAAACAAATCAAAGGGGACATACCGAGGCGGTCGTCGGGGACGGCGATGGTGGGGAGATCGCAGATCCGGTTGTCACGGTTGATGGTAATATCCCACGACCACGCCAACAGGTGATGCCCATCATCAGGTATTCCTCAATTAGGTCCCGAACGCTAAGGCGGCTTGCAATCACTCGAAGGAGCTGGCGGCTGGCCTCCAACGTACCTATCAAGGAGACCTTTGGGCGGGCGTCAAAGCGGGGGACGCTCAGCGTCGTCCAGAGGGCCTTGAACTCGCGAGAGCCGATGGCATAGGAGATCTTGTGGTAAAACCACCGCCTCATCCATGACTTTTCCCATTTCGACATCGAAGCGGGGACGGGCCACAGATCGGCTTGGTCGGGCCGCGTGATGAAATTCACGCTACCGAATGCGCTCTTCTTCGGCCCTGCCGACGTCGCCACCGTTTTGCGATAGAGGGCGGCCTGGTGAACGATGGTGAAGAGATCAGCCGTCGGCCTGAACTCCTGAGTCCAGGCCATCCACTCAAACACGGCGACGTAAATGAAGGCACTCGGACTAAGCTGCGGCAGCTCTAGGTTGAACAAGGCAAGAACCTCAGGGAGCAGTTCGCAGCAGGGAAACTGAAGCCCGGCATTGAAGTAGGCTACGAAGACGACCATCTTGTCGTCACCCGGCACAGGGACGACGTCTTCACCAGGCGACCGGGCGAAGCCCTCCGAAAGGGTCCCCTTTCGGCAGAGGTCGTCGATGTCCGATTGGCAGATGAGTGAAGGGCCGAGATAGACAGTGTTGTCGTCATCAATCGACCCTGGATCTACGCCGTCGGCCCTCGCCGAGGTAGACTTTCGAGGAGCCATAGGCGCCTGGATGGGCAAAGAAGGATGAGATCGAAGGTCGAAGAGCGCAGACCAACGAGCACGGAGATCGAAGGTCGAAGCGCGGAGATCGGCGAGCATGGATGAACAGTGGAGAACAACTCTTCCAGCAATGGGACAAGAATGGCGTCAGGGGGCCAGCCGCGTCTATATATAGACGAGGCCACTCGGCACCAACCAACCACGACGCACCACGTGGCGCCTCGGGGAGCGAATCGTCACGATCGCAAAAAGCGGCCAATGGCAAGACAACACGTGGCGTGGGTAGAGAAGGCCACACGGCACCTCGGAAGGCGAACCGTCCCGTGCTGCATCGACCAACACATGGCGCCTCAGGGCCCGAACCGTCCCATCGATGCCTCGACTGATGCGAGGCATCGCAAGCGCCGAACCGCCAAGGAGTTGCACAAACCATCAAAAGGTGACAAGTGTCGCGGCCCGAGGAAAATGCCCTTGTCGCACTGCGCGGTCTAAGGGCCTCACCGAAGCACGGTGAACTAGAACCGAGGGTCTTGAGCTATAATCGACCGAAGTAGGGACGGCAAGCGGCCTGCATGGTGAAGTACGTTATCCACGAGCTAGCCCGATTTGTAGCTCACCCTTGCACGTGGAGGGCTTGTTGGAGACAGGCCACAATCCCTTCAGACCGTCCCCCTTCGGAAGGCTCAAAACCGAAGACACCTAACAGAACCCCTTCAGCGGTCCAACACTGAAGGCATAAAGGCGAAGGACCTAGCTCGAAGGGAAAAGACAGGATACTTAGCGAAGACGAAGGGCACCGGGACGGGGCGCTGGGGCCGTTGACGAAAGATCTAGAAGGACCGAAGAGACGGCTCGACGGGCAGAACCTCGTGGTGCCTATCTCGGCTAAGGAGCAAAATGGTCAAAGAGGCCAAAAGGCCCATCAGGGGCCCAGCCCATGTGACGGCCCAACGGCCCGTCGCAAACCTGCAGGACGGAAAAAAACGGGAATACCCCTATAACTATCTCTATCAAGAGACTATGATGTAATACCACCTATAAATGAAACTCTAGAACCTGTAATTGTACCTTGGAGCCTATAAATAGGCACCCAGAACATAGTAATGGCAAAGCTTTTAAGATTAATATAAAAAATTTACTATCACAGTTCACTCTTATTTTTCACTAGTGTTCTTCGACAACAAGTACTATTTTCAAGACCTGATACGGTCCTAAGTAGTGCATCTGTGCTGTGCATGATGGTAGCAATGAATGATAATTGCAACAACTCCTAGCGCAACTGACTGGTTCATTAGTTATGCATTTCAAATGTCGTTCCTAATCCTTGTTCCCCGCGTCAAACCGTCCGCCGATAGACATCATAAGCTGCCGATACACGGGCCATGCTAGGTCGCGCCCTAGTCGTAAGCTCGTACTCTCACTAATCATCATTAGTACTTAATAATTCTTAATTATAAAATAATATATAAATAAATAAGTAGAGTTAAAAGTTTTAAAAATCTAATTTAAAATTTCAAATTTTGGATTGAAAATTTTAAAATTTGAGTAGATTTTTTAAATTCTCAGTTGATAGTTTTTACATTTGAGTTGAAGGTTTCGAAAATTAAATTGAAAGTCTCAAAATTAGAGATAAAGTTTCAAATTATTAGTATAAAATTTACTTGATTTTTTAAATATTTATTATTATTATTTTATTATTTTTTACGTCGCTGTTACGCACGTAGTTTTTTCGGCCGATACACTGGATGGGCACAAGTCCTCCCTTTTAACCGTTTCCCAAATCTCATGTCGTGCTCTATGCTCTAATCCATGCATTTATCCACCGGATCAATCTCTCTATTTGCATCTGTCTAGAAGTGGTTAACGAGCTTAGCTTAGCTCAACTCGCAAACTGGCTTATTTACAAGCTCTATCTTATTTATATCACTTTTATAATTTTAAATCTATTATTTTATCATATATTAATATAATAATAGACGGTAACTAATAAAGAGCTCGCTAGGTAGTTTGAACGTAATTAAAAGACTAAAATATAAGTTAAAAAATTCTAAGTATACCAAGATATAGTGATGTTTAATAAGATAAATAAGCTACTCGTGAGTTGGCTCATTAAACTCATGAGCTAAAATCACGGCTCGACCCAACTAGCTTATTTCTTTGAGTCGATCCGAGAGCGACCAGCTTAGTTTTTTCGTCCACCCCTACGCGAGCCCCCTGTGCCGCGCACACGAACGCGACCAAACCCTTCCCCTTCCGCTCTGGCCCTCTTCCCGCGCCCCGCTCACCCGCGGTGATCGGGCGTCCACTGGCAGAGCGCGCTCCCGTTCCGCCGCTCCCTTCTCCACTTCGCCCGCGGCGCGTATATGGCTCCTGTTTCCCGCTCCTACCGCGCTTACTCCCACCTTCTCCCCCCAACCGGCACAAACGGCAGCGGCCAGCACCAGAGGTGCGCGGCCACGGAGGGAGTACGGGGGCGCAATAGGTCGGGCGCTCGGCGCCATGGATGCTAAGAAGGTGCGCGGGCTTTGTACCCCACCGTCCCCCCAAATCGCTGCGGTTTTGTGTTTGCGTATGACGCGTGTGATCGGTTCGGCTTCGTCGTGCGTTCCCAGGGATCGGGGGAGCCGGAGTTCTTCACCGAGTACGGCGATGCGAGCCGGTACGAGGTCAGCGAGGTGGTCGGCAAGGGCAGCTACGGCGTGGTGGCCGCCGCCGTCGACACTCACACCGGCGAGCGCGTTGCCATCAAGAAGATCAACGACGTCTTCGAGCACATCTCCGACGCCACCCGCATCCTCCGCGAGATCAAGCTACTACGCCTCCTGCGCCACCCGGACATTGTCGAGATCAAGCACATCATGCTCCCACCCTCCCGCCGCGAGTTTCGCGACATCTACATCATCTTCGAGCTCATGGAGTCCGATCTCCACCAGGTCATCAAGGCCAACGACGACCTCACCCCCGAGCACCACCAGTTCTTCCTCTACCAGCTGCTTCGTGGAATGAAGTACATTCACGCCGCCAACGTCTTCCACCGGGACCTCAAGCCCAAGAACATTCTTGCCAATGCTGATTGCAAGGTCAAGATTTGTGACTTCGGCCTTGCTCGAGTGTCCTTCAACGACACCCCGTCAGCGATATTCTGGACGGTAAAGAAACAATTCTAGTACAGTCAGATATGTTGTGAATTTCGTTAGCCCTTAAGCACCCATCGCAATTTGGATTTTAATGCGTTCTGTGTACTATCCTAGGATTATGTGGCAACAAGATGGTATCGTGCTCCGGAGTTGTGCGGCTCTTTCTTTTCAAAGGTCCGAAAAATTTCATCCTGCTAATTGAACTTCTGCTCAATTTACAGGAACCTGATTATTTCGTTCGGACCGTCGCTTCATTGTCCCAGAGATGATCGAGTTCATGTCGTACATTAAAGATTTTATGTTACAAAATAATGCCATGCTCCTGAACTATTGACGCATATGCTTATCATACCAGTTTGGATAATTTCAATTGCACCGTGCTAAACTCAAAATGTGCTTTTGCAGTACACTCCTGCAATTGATATTTGGAGCGTCGGATGTATATTTGCTGAAATGCTTATAGGAAAACCACTCTTTCCTGGAAAGAATGTGGTACATCAATTGGATCTCATGACCGACTTACTTGGCACTCCTTCAGGAGAGACTATTTCCAGGGTGCGTTCACTTTCCCAGTCAATCTGCAATTAGTTGGAGCCTGTCTTCTATGCAATTTCATTTAACTTGTTTTTTCTTGTGATGGTCATTATCATTTCTTATACCCAGACATTTTTATGAGGTTCAAATTAGCGAGCATTTCTGTTATATTTAAACCTTCAGTTTATATAAATATGAGCAAGTTATTGTAGAGAATTTTGAACGATGTTTTAGTCAATTAGTTCATGGTGAACCAGTCTCCAGTCCTAGAAACTTTCTACTCACGCTGTATGGAACACAGGAATATAATTTCGTAGGAATTTCATATCAAACAGTTCAATACCCGCATGAATCACTTTCCAAACGGGCTCTTTGCACAGTTTGCAGCCCTTATTGAAAAGTGTAACTGGTGTCATTCTTTTTGCAACACATATATTTCTTAGAAATAACTTGAGTTATACTTAGGCTGCATAAGTAGTTTCAAAACTGCTGAGAATGTCTTGGTTCTTGACTCTAGGAAAATGTAGTGATGCAGTTTTCTTATACTGATGTTATTATACATAAACTATCTGCAATCCATAGTGCAGTGGTTGGGACGGCTGGCATGTACCCCATCAGTTCAGGTTCGAGTCTCCTCGAGCATGCTCACCATTTCACCATGTTTGATATGCTGGGATAAAACATATTTTGCTCCTTTCTTAAAACCATTGACACCAAGGAGCTTGGTGTCCAACTATTTGTAACCCAATCAATATTGAAATACTCATAAAGGTAAATAAAGCGTGTAACACTAAAACTTCCGAGATGAAGCATTTTTTTAGTTTATAATGAATATCCTGCAATCATTTAGGACATGCCTGTCCATGGTTAGCTTGTCCAAATACTTCAGTTTATTTGAGGCTTTTCTACTGGCTTCAGCTTATTTGGAGATTATACTAGAAAACTGACTTTGGCTTGATGTTAAGCTCTCCAAAATTACATATCTTTTTTTTTAGAAAACCACGGAAGATCTGCGTTTCATTTTATTAAGAAAAAAGGCAAACAAACACACATACAACCAAGGCTCACAAGCCCATCACCCAAACACAATCATAAAAAGTATCACACAAGGCAACACACAACCAAAACCATTCTAGGACAGCCTAGTGACCTGGGGTTAGCGACATACCGAGGAAATCTTAGAACGCACGAGCTCCAGCTAGGCACCAAAGATTAGCTTCTGTTGCCACTGTCCGCAGCACCTTCATGACGTCTGGATTGGCTCCGTTGAATACACATCATTCCGATGCTTCCAAATTTTCCAAGCAACTAGGATAATCAATTACATATCTGTTTTCAAGAACACAAATGGTGAAGATGATGCTGGGAAGAACAAGTCCAAAATTTATATTGCATTTGCATTCGGAATGCATTAACTCTGATTTTTAATATTAATCAGTCTTTCAATTAATTGTAGGATGAGTTCGATGATGTTGATATTAATTAAAAACACATTATGTGTCCACTGTTTGTTCCGACAACCATTTTTACAATTGAAAAGATACCTTACTAATATACTTCAAATTTTGTTACTATTTGTAGATTCGGAATGAGAAAGCTCGACGATATTTGGCCAACATGAGAAAAAAGCCTCGAGTGCCTTTTTCTCAGAAATTTCCTGGTGCGGACCCAATGGCTCTCCATTTGCTTGAACGACTACTTGCTTTTGATCCCAAGGATCGACCGACTGCTGCAGAGGTAGAAATGTAGCCACTAGCCAGCAAACAGCAATGGCTCGAAAATGTTTTTCTAATATTCATTATCCCTGATACTGATATTATAGTAATGTAATTCAAGGCCTTAACAGATCCATACTTTACTGGATTAGCAAATTCAGAACGTGAACCCGTAACACAACCCATCTCGAAGCTCGAATTTGAATTTGAGAGAAGGAAGTTAGCGAAAGATGATGTCCGGGAATTAATTTACAGAGAGGTACTACTAATCAATTCTACCATGGGGATTGTGGTAATATTCTTTCTTATGCATGGTGTATCTCTTTTAGATTTTAGAGTACCATCCTCAGATGATGCAGAAGTATATTCGCGGTGGGGATCAGTCAAACTTTTTGTACCCCAGGTCGGATGCACTATATAATGTTACCAGCAGTTTCCACTATCTTTGAAAACTGTATGTACGTAGTTCATTTATTCATTTCAATCATAGTGATACACACTGGCATCAACTGTGACTAATACTTCATTTATTCATGCACATTTACTATTGGTTGTGGGCATGCTGCAAATAAACTGATCGATATGCTGTTGACAGTGGGGTGGATCGTTTCAAGAGGCAATTTGCTCATCTAGAAGAAGGTGTTGCTCAGGGTGACAAGACTAGCCCACAGCTAAGGCAGCATGTTTCCTTACCAAGGCAATAATTCTGTCTTATATATTTCTACTGAAGACAACTTTCTTTTCTGAAGTGGAAAAGGCTATCCTGTTCCATTCCACTAAAGTGAAACGCCGCAATTCATTGGTTAGATTTTTCTATATGAACAGGACGTAGTATGCGTGCCTATGAGGTGGGTCAAGCACAAAAACTTTTGGGGTTATACATTAATTTCATTCAAGCACTATGGCAACAAAGGGAGTATTAAGAGTCATTCCCTTGTTGAGACATCAACTAAAATTCACTGCCTCCAATAATACTATTTTTTAGATAATATAAATGGTTTACATCAATGGCCTTTGCCATAAGGCATAAGTTCTGTAACTCCTCCAATAAGACTATAATTTTCTCTCAAACTAATTAGCCTTGCATTTTATCTCACAAAAGAGTAGTTCCTCATTTAGAGACGCAAATTAAAATTATTGCCAAGGCTATTTTTCTCATGATCTAATTTGTTTTACATCTCTTTTCAGGGAAAGAGTTATTGGCAATGGCGATGAACCTGAAAATCCAACTGCAGATTACTGCATAAAGTTGCATGTAGGTGAGCACCCGGGGCACGCATCAGTGACAGACGGACTTAACAAGCCACTCTTAAGTGCTCGTAACTTCCTGAAGAGTGAAAGCATCGGTGCTTCCCAGTGTGTTGTCATAAAAGATAAGCGAGAAAAAGATGTAAGTGATTCCATGCAGCAAATAATGGTATACCGTAGTTATGTTCATTGTCAGTTACTAAGCCAAAAGGTTCTATATTATGTGCCACTCTTTAAATCACAAGGTTATAAAAAGAATGTGTCTGTCTGACATGCAATTGAAATAAAAGCATATATCCATGTAGAACTTTATAGTTGTCTCTGTTAAAACTTACAAAATACCATGCTCACTACATCTAGATTTAATTTCTTTTATGAATTTACACTGTTTTTGTTGGCTGCCTTGGTTAGAACAAATTGTCTGTTTAGGTGGAGCCAATTTACCATCCCAATGGCCTAATGGCTCCTAGCTTTCAGAAAAATGCTTCTAGGTTCACTGAATGTTCAGGTGCCACCAAGTCATTCAGTTAATACAGGCCCATTCTTTTTTTGATTATGGCTACCCGATTATCATGGGCACGCTTCATAAACTCTTAAACGGTGCGATTTTTACAAAAACTTTCTTCATCAGCATTTTTTACAAAACCTTTTTAAGCCAACTTATCAACTTTCTAATATTTAATTCAGTCATTTGTGCCCTCGAATAATCTCATAAACTCAATTTCATCCATCATCCAACAGCACTTTCAAATCCATTGGAGATTCATATTTATACCTTGTGTTGATCTCAATTTCTCCCTCGAGTTTCATATTTTTGGGGCCCCGACAGTAATAACTGTTCTAACTTCAGTTTCTTTCCCTGATGTATGCTGAAGGAAGAATCTATGTCAGAGTATATGAATGAAGCAGCTGATGTGGTGCCGCAGAAGATTGCTCAATTGAAAACATAAGTATCTTATGTACAAGTGATCAATCTATATAGCCGCACATAGATAGATTCTGAACTAAGAAGGGCGAATAAACGAATTAGAGATTTAAGTAGCCACAGTTTTTCCCGGCAATTATGTTATGTTTTTTTTCGACAATTGCAATTATGTTGTGTTGCAATCTCTCCCTTGTTTTTTCGAGGAGCTAGACTTGAGCTCCTGATTTTAGTCGATGGATTTCACTATCACTATAATATTTTTTCTTAGTCGAGCATAGGGTAAGTCACTGATTAGATCATGTAAGAGCATCTCCAGCAATAGCCTCTATTTTAGAGCCCCCAAATGTTAAATGGGGGCTGCCCCTATTTTTTTTGGATCCCAAAAATGCTCCGAACTCCAGCAACAGTCCCCATTTCTCAGCCCATATTTCTTTTTCTATTATTTTTCACTATAAAATATATGTATATGCCTAATTTGACACTATATATAAAAGAAATATGCAGCAGCAGCAGTGACACAGCAACAGCAACACGAGGCAGCAGGCCGGCGCGCGGGAGGCCGGGCGCTGGAGGCGGGGCGGTGGGTGGGGCGCGGGAGGCCAGGCGCGGCAGGCCGGCGCGGGAGGCCGGGCGGGCGGGGAGGCCGGCGCAAGCGGGGAGGCCGGCACGGGCGCGGGAGGCAGGCCGGCGCGGGCGCGGGCGGTGGGGCGCAGGAGGCCGGTGCGCGGGCGGCGCGGCGCAGGAGGCCGACGGGCAGGGCGGCGCGGCGAGGCAGGTAGGGTTTTTACCTGAGAAAAAAAATCTAATCTCCCTCCTGTCGAGGGGCACAAGGGGCACAGTGGACTTGAGGAATTGTCGTAGGCGCCAAAAAAACGTCGATAGGGGCTGTGGTATAGAGCCCCCAGGACTGGGGGCTTGGGGGCTGGATTTGGGGGCCTCCTCATTTTAGGGGCCCTATTAGGGTCCCTGCTGGACCTAGTTTTTTTTTCCCATCACCCAAAAACTGTTTAGGGGCTGTGTTTAGGGTCCCTGCTGGAGATGCTCTAATTAGCGATAACAATGTACTCTTGTTTTTGGTCGAGCATAGGCGATGAATTATCTCGTTTTATCATATTTTTCCCATTGTGAGTAACATATATCTTTGAACATTGGATTATAAAAAATTATGAAAAAGGAATCATACGGAATTGAATCCTTGTTTTATTATGCTTTTATTATGCACATACAGGGTTGTCCCGGAAAATTCTGTAACCCTGTACGAAATTCTAAACAGGGTCTAAATTTAAGTGACAAAATAAAAACAATAATGTGTACTACAATGTATTACATAGACTGTATAGATGGTATCCGTCGATTGAAAGACTAGATCAACTGATCCGCATATACAAAAGATGAAAAGAGCAAAAATAGTGTTGGAGTTGGAGTTAGAGTTTATACCTGAAGCTGAAGCGATGTCGCTGCCAATTGCCCACCCTGTCTATGTGGCCGCTGAGCTGCAGCTTGCTTGTGTATGTGTCGGCTGTAGACTCCCAGAAATTTCAAGCGGCGACGGCGATTTCCGAGCGAGCAGCTCAGTGCTGCTGCTGCATCTGTCCTGTCACGCGGTCAGCCGATCAGGTGCAGCGAGCGAGGCAGGAGAACTGACGATTGGGAGACATGGAGAGTTAGAGAGAAGATTGGGCCAATTGTGGGCTAAAAACTTCAACTGGACTTCTGAAGTAATAGAAATGAAACCCACTATGGTACTTCGTGGTATGTTCTCAATATTATAAAAGAAGTTTATGTATATGTATCTACAAGGAAATTTTTGTTGGGATATATCTCTGCCTAAATTTAATCATTTTTAATTTTTAGTTGAAGATCCAATAGCTTCGTCGTCGTTGGTTTGGTTTGAGGCTAAAGTTGACCTTACCAATTTTTATTATTGCCAAATTTTGGCATGACCAATGTTGGTAAAGGTAAAGTTGTATTTGGATTGAAGCTGTCGGTGAAATGGGAATCAAGGTCCCTATCACCGATGGCACGGAGTGGCCTAAAGCCACGCTACCATGTTGGCGTGGGCCACCCTCGATTATGACGAGGTTGCGCAGGGGTTCCCTCGGCGTGGACCCGAGCTCACACCCCTGTGAGATAAGCTCAGGGCGCCACCTCACTCTGCCCCCGAGCTCGGCTGCTCCCAGATGGCTTGAGGAGCGTGTGGGGGCAGGGGCATTAATGATGATGCGATGGAGCTCGTCTCCTCGCTTCGATCTCCCAGCGCCTCACCCCTAAAAAGCGACGGGATGTATATCTACCTGATAGGAGGCGTGGGAGACAGAACGGCTATGTATCCCACGCCCTAGGCCACCAGTGCCTTTTTTTTGACAAGAGGCGTGGGATGGCAAGCGGCATGGACAACCGCGCCGCCTACTCCGTCTCGTCCAACCCCTATTCCTTCATCAAGAAGCAAGCAGGAGGTCCCACAGTCAGCAGGACGAGCCCAGCCTTCCTTCGCAAACTTCGGACGGCCACGCTGGACGCGTAGCCAACCATCATTGTTCCACTTCTCACTATCTAGAGGAGGGCCCTGGAAGGAAGAGCGGTCGGGCCTACCTGTCTACATAAGACAAGACATAGTATATCTAATTCTCTTATTCTGACTATGCAGCCACTATAGTATTCTCCCGGAGATTATAAGGGGAGAGCCAAGGCCACAGGAGGGGAAGAAGGAGGAGAGATCAAAACATTCACAACATAAGTCTTGTAAAATCTTCTTAGGAGGAAAAAGATCTTTAAGAACCAAGAACACAACAGGAGTAGAGTATTACACCTCTGGGTGGCCTGAACCTGTATAATCCCTTGTGTCTCTTTTACTCCAACAACAACCCACGACCGATCAAAACACATTCATTCCCCAGGCCAAACTCACAAAGGGGGTCCCTCCAGATCCCTGCAATAGGTGTTTCCACACCGACAAAAGCCAAAATAGTCTAAGGTAACTATTGAAGTGGCCTATTTTTTTCTAGTATTATCAAAATTTGGCTTAAATCCAAATAGACACTAAATACTATTTAAACTATCAAATATTGGTAAGGCTAATTTTTGGCTACAAACCAAACTGGCCCTTATACTCACCATTGTTGAACACCACCCTCATGTTATCTTAACACGGTCCATCACTGCCATGTTTACAACTTCGTTGCGTACCGTCAAAGGTTGCCCTAACTATATGGTTGTGGCACTGTTGAATCTTAGTTCTGGCATGTTGTTGATGAGGTCACGAGTCATGCGCTAGGATGTTGGCGCAGAAAGATAACATTGTCCTGGAATGTTTCAGGATTATTTGCACCACATTTTGAAAATGATATATAGGGACGTACGGTGTACCTGAAGTTGGGAGATATATTCCAATCCCAAAACATGGTGAATATGGCCATGCATGAAAAGTTACAAAAAAAATAAGAACATTCAGACGATCAAATAAAATTATCATGCCACAAAATTTAAATATAAATTTATTCTATATATAGAGAAACAAATGAAAATATGAGCCATATGGTCCATATCTCTACTATTATAAAAACTGATAGTGATTCCGTTCATCCTCCCTTGCTTTCGTCCGTCATCTGAGTCGCACCCTTACCCGCACGCGCATGCTTACATTCCCTAGCCTCGTGACGCCACCTGCTCGCCCCTGCATTTGGCCTCCGAATCTCTGTCTGCATCGGGGATCCTCTTCACCTGTGCATCGGTCACGCCACCTCGGGGCACCGTCTTCGCTGCGGATCCTGTCGTCAGGTGAGGTCCCCTTTGCTCCAACGGCATCGCCTAGCACTACGCCTCCCGAGGCCTCGCCCCTCCGACCAGCGGCCTTCCCTGCCGCTACCAGCCGGATTAAAGCCCCTACGTGTAACGCCCCTTTCCCGTTAACCCATATAGGTTAACAGAGGAGGAACGCCGTTACCTGCATTACCTGTACCAGTCCTAGGAGATCAGCTGGTATATACAGGACATCGGTGGATCACAGCCAAACCTACTTTATTTAATATGCATAGTCCTTACATAAGTTGCAGCCTTGGACAGAACCCGAGACATGCAACGATACGTTACAAAAGTAAGCAGCGGAAAAACACGGGTAGACCTATACCCACAAGCAAAGCTTGGGACCTAGACCGAAACTCTAAAACTCTTCATACTCAACTTGATCTTGATAATACTGGCTGAGGGTGGGGGTCTTCATCTTCATAGACTTCTGAGAGAAAGTAAGCAAGGGTGAGTACACGAGGTACTCAGCAAGTCACGGAAATTATGTGGCATGCAAGGTTTAGCAAGGAAGGTTAGGGTTATTTTTCAAAAGTGGTTTTCAAAGATTTTATGGTTTTAAAACTCTGAGTGTGCTCTTTGAGTTGTTGGAAAGAAGCTCACGCTTCAATCCATTCCGTGAGTTGCTTTGCAACAACTCACCTCAATTAAGTTAGTCGGGAAGAGACTTGCGTCCCAACCCATTCCACAAGTCTGAGACTTGTCACAGTTTCCGATTCGGAGCGTACCATCCTCTAATACCTCCATTTAGATGGATTCTTAATTTTTCAAACTTGTCACTTAACTCAGACAACTCAGCTACGGTGTCATCCAACACCCCAGGTCACACAGGCCCGTTTCAGGCCACACAGGCCATCCATCAGTCATGCAAACTGATTCTGGTAACGGTTTCCAACCCGCAAACCAATTGCACAGATATTTATAAAATAAAATCTACGCTAGAGAAATCAATTCACATTCGCCCGTAACCGTGGGCACGGCTGTTCGAACAGTTCATAGACCTTTGCAAAGGGTGTACGCTTTTTCCACACGACGCGAGCTTACTCCCACACTGGCCAAGCAGGGAGGTTCGCGACAAGGCCTTTCTAGAGCCTTCCCAGGATAGCACGTTGCCCTATAAATGGGTTCTCTCAACCAAGTACCAGGAACTTATTTCCTGTACTCAGGGACGGGGGTATATCGCCCTCTTGGCACCCAACCGCTTCCATATTTATTAGCAACCGAAAACCATCCTGGAAACACTAGTTACTCGGCTAGGGGCGTCCCATTCCACCCGTGTGGTCGCACTGTTATATGGCCATAGCGTCCTTGATTTCGGCACTCGGGATGAAACGGCGGCGCAGATTTCTCGCCGGCGGTGACGCAAGGATGGGACGGCGGTGTTGACGATGGAGGCCGGTGCTTAAAAAGGGCAAGACAAGGAGGTATGGGCGAGGAAGAATCGAGAGAGCTCGAGAGAGAAGAGAGAGATTAGGGCGGCGGGAGATTGACGACGACACTGTCGTTGTCGGCTGACAGGTGGGGCCAAGCTGTAGAAACGATCTTGACCGTCCACGGTTTGCATCGGGTGGCCGAGGATGAGGACGGAGACAGGGTGGCTGACGCGCGGGGCCCACGGGGATTTAATCCTAGGCGCGTGCTCGGCTAGGCCGAGCGGGCCGTGGAAGGAGAGAATAGGAGGCAGGTCGAGAAGGGATGGAGGTGGCCCAAGCTGCACAGTGCCATTTAATATTTTTCTAGAGATTGTTTTATTTGGTTTTTGAGGATTTTAATTTTGGAAATTGATTTGAATAGGGTTTTTAATTTTTGCAAAAATTTGGGGGATTTTTGTAGAGGTTCTAGGGCTGATTTTGGAGAAATTTGAGATCACACATAGGCACAAAATTCCAAACTCGAGTAAAGAACCATTCTTTTGAATTTAGATTTTTATTTAAAATAGTTTTGGCACAAAATAAAATGCAACCATTACAAACCTACCCCCCTAAAGAGAATCTCGACCCGAGATTCGGAAGCTAAGCGAACAACTCAGGGTATTCTACACGAAGGTGGTCTTCTCGTTCCCAAGTGGCTTCATCCTCTGAGTGATTGCTCCATTGAACTTTGTAAAATTTGGTCGAGGTTCTTCGCGTGCGTCTCTCGGCTTCCTCTAGGATGCGGATATGTTGCTCTTCGTACGTTAGGTTCTTGTCTAGCTTGATGTCTTCGAGGAGAACTTGTTCTTCGGGTACGCGAAGGCATTTCTTCAACTGAGACATGGAATACGTTGTGTGTGTCTGCAAGTTCATTGGGCAACTGTATTTGGTAGGCAACTTCTCCTCGTCGAGCGGTGATAGGGTAGGGACCTATAAATCTAGGGGCCAACTTTCCTACCATGCCGAATCTCTTCATTCCACGCAACGGGGATACCCTTAGGTGTACATGGTCTCCGACCTCGAATTCTAGGTTGCGCCGTCGGTTGTCGGCATAACTTTTCTATCGGGATTGGGCGACTTTCAGATGTTCCTTTATTACCTTTACTTTTTCTTCTGCGTCCTTTAGGAGATCAGGTCCAAATATCTGTTTTCCCCCTATATCGGTCCAACAGAGTGGGGTACGACACTTACGTCCGTATAGTGCCTCGTTTGGAGCCATCTTGATGCTGGCTTGGTAGCTATTATTGTAAGAGAATTCGGCGTAGGGTAGGCAAAAGGTCCCATGTCTCTACGAAGTCTAGGGCACATGCTCTTAACATGTCTTCCAGAATCTGGTTTACTCTTTCGGTTTGTCCGTCTGTTTGAGGGTGATATGCGGTACTGAAGTTGAGATGGGTTTCTAAGGCTTTATGTAGCCGTTCCCAAAATATTGAGGTAAACTGGGTACCTTGGTCTGACACGATCTTTTTGGAAACTCCGTGTTGGCACACTATTCTGGTCATATACAATTCTGCTAGTTTCTTTCCTGTGTAGGTGGTCTTAACGGGTATGAAATGGGCTACCTTGGTAAGTCGATCTACGACCACCCAAATCGAGTAGTATCCATTGGGCATCCTTGGTAGGCTAGTTATAAAGTCCATTCCAATTTCTCCCCACTTCCATTCGGGAATTTTCAAGGGTTGTAATAGTCCTATGGGTTTCTGGTGTTCTGCTTTCACCCTTTGGCAGATATCGCACATGGCAACGTATTCGGCAGCATCTCGCTTCATCCCGGACCACCAATAATGTTGTTTAAGATCTTGGTACATCTTCGTACTGCCAGGATGTATGGAGTATGCGGACTTGTGGGCTTCCTTGAGGATAAGATTCCTTAGTTCCTTATTGTTGGGCACACATATTCTCTTTTTACTCCATAGGGTTCCTTGTTCATCTATTGAGGATCCAGGGGCCTTGTCTTTGGGGATATTCTCTTTAATGGCCTTGATTTCTTTATCTTCTTTCTAGGCTTCTCGAATTATACTTTCTAAGGTAGGTTGGACTACCAGAGTAGCGAGTGTTCCTTTGTTTACCAGGGTTAGTCGGAATTTCCTGAGCTCGTGGCATAATTCTGGCCGAGGTGGTCGCACCAAGGCGGGGTTGCAATAGCTTTTCCGACTCAGGGCATCGGCCACTACGTTGGCCTTTTCGGGGTGATAGTGTATCCCTAGGTCGTAATCCTTCAATAGTTCCAGCCACCTTCTTTGTCGTAAGTTGAGCTCAGTTTGGGTGAATATGTATTTTAGACTCTTATGGTCAGTGTATACTTCACACCGATTGCCGATCAAGTAGTGCCTCCATATCTTTAGGGCATGTATTACGGTGGCAAGTTCCAAGTCGTGAGTTGGGTAACTCATCTCGTGTGGCCGTAATTGTCTAGAGGCATAGACTACTACTTTTCCTTCTTGCATTAGTATGCATCCGAGCCCTTGTCGAGAGGCATCACAATATATTTCGAAATCCTTCCGGATATCGGGCAAGGTTAGGATAGGGGCGGTGGTCAACCTCTTTTTTAGTTCTTGGAAGCTTTTCTCGCAAGCTTCTGCCCATTCAAACTTCTTTTCCTTCTTTAGTAACTCGGTCATAGGCTTTGCTATCTTAGAGAATCCTTCGATAAATTTTCGGTAGTATTCTGCTAAGCCTAAAAAGCTTATGATTTCGGTGACCGAGGCTAGGGATTTCCAAGCAAGGACGGTTTCGATCTTACTTGGGTCTACTTCTACTCCTTGGGCTGAGATGACGTGCCCTAGAAAAGCCACTCGATTCAGCCAGAACTCGCACTTCGAGAATTTGGCGTACAATTGGTGTTCTCTTAATTTTCCTAGGACCAGTCTTAGGTGCTCGGCATGTTCTTGCTCGTCCTTGGAGTAGATGAGGATATCATCTATAAACACCATGATGAACTTATCAAGGTATTCCATGAATATCTTATTCACTAGGTTCATGAAGTATGCTAGAGCATTGGTGAGTCCAAACGACATAACTGTATACTCATATAGGCCATATCTTGTGGAGAAGGCAGTTTTGGGTATATCTTGTGACCTAATCTTCAATTGGTGGTATCCAATTCTCAAATCTATTTTAGAGAACACGGCAGCTCCTTTGAGTTGATCAAACAAGTTGTCGATCTGAGGTAACGGGTACTTGTTCTTTATGGTTACCTCGTTCAAGGCTCGATAATCTACGCACATCCGTTGAGTTCCATTCTTTTTCTTAACCAGGAGCACTAGGGCTCCCCATAGGGATGTGCTTCGTCCGACGAAACCTTTAGCCTCTAATTCTTCTATTTGTTTCTTAACTTCGGCCAGTTCATTTTCGGCCATTCGGTATGGTCGCTTGGATATGGGTGCGGTTCTTGGTGCCAATTCAATGGAAAACTCTATTTCCCGATCTGGTGGCATCCCAGTGAGTTCTTCAAGGAACACATCGGGGTACTCACTGTCACACCCTGAAAATCGGTTTAATTAAAAATTATTTTTGGGTAAATTGAAATACAAGAATACGCTAGAAAATTTTTGTTTGAGAAACGTGTTTGAATAAAATTTTGAAATTTCCAATATTAAAAATCCCAAGTTGAAAATTTTAAAATAAATGCTTGGACGCTTTTATATTCCCGGGGTTTTTGTCGAAATATTTTAAGCGTTTAAGTATTTATGACGATAAACTCTATCTGTTTCGTTGTGGCATTTATTTTTGGTAAATTCACCATGATTTAATAAGCTCTCTGAAATTTTCTCGGAATTTTCGGAGCTCTAGAATTAATTTAATGGGACAAAGATCATTTCTATAATTAGATAAATCTATAATAAAATCCCTGTCTTTTCCCCTATTCGGGTCGTTTCGGTCAGTCCTTTGAAGTCTCCCCATTCATTGTGAACTCTGACTCCCTTTTCTTCTAGGGTTTAATGTCGCTCCCACAACCCTAAAACCTCCTCGACGTTCAGATTCTCAAAATATACTAATATTTCAAGCGATCGAATGTTTCCTAAACTATTTTCCCCCGTTCTTGACTCCCAAAATATTCCCCATATTTTGGACGTTCATTTGTTTTGTTTCCCGAACTCCGTGAAATATATTCCTTGAATATCCTAATTTCTCGGTCAACGCAAAATATCCTCCATTTTTCCCCAAGTTCCTGATTCCATAAATATTCCCAATTTTTCCTGATTTTGGAATATTCCTACCAACTCCTTCCAATATTCTAGAAATTACCAAAATATTCTTATACTTGGAGAGTTCCAGAAATTCTGTTGAATCTCCTCAATTGCAAAGAAATATTTCGAGTCCCAAAAGTGTTTCGACGCTTTCGATTTTTCCATATATATATGGCAACGTTCGTGACTCTCCAAAATTCCGATACATTTCTACAAATTTTCAATTCAAAAATATTCCCTAAATTCCTAACTTCCAATTTCCAAATTTTGGGTTTTTCTGGAAAACCCCCTCCATTTCTTTCTTTTTCTTTCTCTCTCTTTTCTCTTTTCCCATCCTTTCTCCTTTTTCTTTTCTCCTTTACTCTCTCTCTCTCTCTGCTTTGTTTGCCAACAAGCCAAGCCACCGCCGTCGCCTGGGACAGCCCCTCGTCCTCGCTCGCTCGGCCCACGCCGCCTCGCTTGTCGTGCGCTACCCCGGACCCGGTCTCCTCCACCTCCCGTCTCCTTCTCCCCCACGACGCCATCTTTATCGCGCCCACGTCGCCGTGACGACCGCGCCCACTCCCACTCCAAAACCGTCTCCCCAGCCACGCCTTCGCCTCGCCGAGCTCACAAATGGAACCCCTATGCCTCTCTCTCCTTTTTCCCTCACCTAGCCGAACTCGTCGTGCCCCTGCTTGCCCCGGCCGCCACAGCTCGTAGCCGTCGGAGGCCGTCGCTGTTGCCGTTGCCTAGGAGTCCTCCGCCGGAGCTAGCGCCGCCACTTGGATGCGGTCGTCGGCGCCCTTCGCCGCCCCGAGGTGGGCATCCTCCTCGGCGCCGTCCCTTCCCCGAAGCCACCGGCGCTCCCGGCCGTGTCGCCGCCACGTTCCGAGCCGTTGAAGGTCGACGCTGCCGCCATTGCCGGGCAGTCATCGCCGTCGTCGTGCCGTGGATCGCTGTTGCCGTCGCCTGCCCCCTAACCGCCGGTCGCTGCATCGTCAACATTGTCGTCGTCCTCTGCGCCTCTCAGCCGCCGCCCCTTCTGCTCCGGCCGCCCTTTGCCGCCGCCGCCTGCCGGTCGCACGTCCTGCCGCGCCGCCGCCTCTTCTGCTCCCCATCTTCTCCACTCCGGTACCCTGTGTCATGGTCGTCGACGCCGCCCATCGCCCAGCCGCCAGCCTCGCCTCCGTCTCTTCCATCCAGTCCCGGTGCCATCATTGATCGCCGCCGTGCCGTCCCAGGGCTGATGCCTGCGTTGCTGTTGCCGCGCAGTTGCCTCGGCCGGCGCCCTGACCTCCTCGGCCAGCGCCATGGTAGGAGCTCGGCCTCTTCTTCCTATGATGCTGCCGCGTGGGTCCCGCGTGCAATAGTTTGGCCGCCCCAGCTGTTGGATCATTTTGGGCCGATTAGAGCCGTCCGATCAATTGAATCCAATCTTCACCATCGAATCTCCATAAACCCTAGGGTTGAATCTCGGCCGTCTAATCTATATCAAGTTCCTAAATCAATCTCGGCCGTTTAAATCCATCCAGGTCGAATCCCAGTCGTTGATCCTTTGAGACCTAATTCGGGCCGACCGATCCACGTAAAATACCAGGCCGATCGCAACCAACGGATAGTCTAGGTCAAGTCTCCACCGTTGGTTCCACACGTCTAAATCCAATGCCACGCCAATCCTAGCCAGACCATCTCGTCTGCCACTTCAGCTCTGTTTTTCTCGTCATCGATCTACCTCATCGCCATCTCACCTTTCGTGCCACATCGATATCCACCTCAGTAACGACGTCGTTTCTCTGTCCACAAGACAGACACATCACTCTAGTTCACCACCTCACCTTTTCCCTTGGTCCATGGACCTAGTCCACAGGATCTATGTCCATGACAGTGGGGCCCACTTATTTATCCATTCAAAAATAATTCTTCTAATTTAATTCCGAGGGAATATTCCCGAGAATATTCCTTTTCCAATTTCTTCTTGGCTTTTCTCTGAATTAAACTTCTAGAAGCCATATCTTTTCCGTCCGAACTCTGAATCGACCTGTTCTTCTTCCTAAATTCATCTAAAATCATAATCTAATTTTTTATGTAATTCTTATGTACTGTTTATTTGGAGTTTCTTAAGGGTTTTTATTGTTTTACGTGTAGTCACGTATAATCGCCGTTCGGAGGATCGCGGAGTCTACGGAAAAGTTTGGAAGAGCAATCGAAGACGTTTGTTGCAAGGCAAGTCACACATTCATCCTTGAGCATGTTGAACCTACTTTGCGAAACATTTTATGATCTTTAAATAAATTAGATGTTTTGCCAATTACATGGAATATGGGACAACCTATCCGTTTGTTTGAGATCATGTTTATTTGTTATCCATTCCTTGATAACTTTGGGTGATAATTTGACTAGCTTATGTCTCATTCGGTGACACAGCTAGAGATAGGACTTGCTTAGCCATGCTTAGTACCACTAGATCACTGAAGGGATAATCATATTATTTCTATTTTTGGTAACCTGATGAGCCGCGTGCTCAAGATGTTTGACCATGGTGATTGGTCGTAACTAATCAACTAAAATATGATCTAATGGTGGGTTATGGGTGCATGGTTTTGCATGTCGCACCATGGCAATTAAGGAACGATTCGCGGGACCCCCTTGGGCAGATTCTCGTACTTTCCACAAGCCAGCATGGGCAACGGCTGGGCTTGTGGCGTTTCTTCTCCCTCTCCTAGGCGCCGAAGATGAGGGTGGGCGTGATGGAGTTGGGTCGGCCTGGGGTAGGGTTGATCGACTTTCGAATCCATCGTGGCGCAAGGGGGGTAGCCTGGCCAATATGGGGTGTCCTGTTGGCAGGTGCAACCTCAGCGTGGTGTGGATGGTTTGGGAGAGGTTGTGTGAGCGGTCCTATCACAGCCTCTTACGGGGTATCGTGGTGATGTAATGGCACATAGAAATGTGTG
This sequence comes from Oryza meyeriana var. granulata, assembly GCA_003991445.1. Taxonomy (NCBI): domain Eukaryota; kingdom Viridiplantae; phylum Streptophyta; class Magnoliopsida; order Poales; family Poaceae; genus Oryza; species Oryza meyeriana. Next base: position 36,789 of record RYFJ01001855.1, on the reverse strand, counting down.
TGAGGCTGTGTCTTGTGGGTAAAGTTGTACACCTCTGATCAGAGTTAAATCTATTCGAATAGCCGCACCCGCAGTTATGGGCATGTTGGTCAAGACTCACCGTGATTAGTCTCACCTCTTTTTAATTAAAAGGACTTAATGGAACTGGTATGGTTCAAGTGGATGGTGTGAAGGCTGGTTAACGTGGTGTAACGTTAATCAGTGGAGTCTGGTGAACGTGGTATAACGTTCATCAGTGGAGGCTGGTCAACGTGGTGTAACATTGATCAGCGGAGTCCGGTTAACGTGGTGTAACGTTAATCGATGGAGTCTGGTTAACGTGGTGTAACGTTAATCCGTGGAGTCTGGTGAACGTGGTGTAACGTTCATCGGTGGTGACTGGTCAACGTGGTGTAACGTTGATCAGCGGAGTCCGGTTTACGTGGTGTAACATTAATCGGTGGAGTCTGGTGAACGTGGTGTAACGTTCATCAGTGGAGGCTGGTCAACGTGGTGTAACATTGATCAGCGGAGTTCGGTTAACGTGGTGTAACGTTAATCGGTGGAGTCTGGTTAACGTGGTGTAACGTTAATCAGTAGGGGATGGTTGGGCCTGGTTAACGTGGTGTAACATTAATTGGTGGAGGATTAATATTGTTCAATTAATCAACATTTTATCATTTACGAACTACTACTGTTTACAACTGTTTTACGCAAATGAGCCACCAGCCTCCCTTTGAAATCCTGTGCACAAATGCATCATTGGTGTGGCTTACTGAGTACGGTGGGTGGTACTCTGTCTTGCTATGTCCCCCTTTCCAGAAGAGAAGACCTTGGCTTATACCCCAGTTGAGCTTGCCTGTGGTGTGGAGCTAAAGACACGCTAGTTTCGCCTTTCCGCTACTGTTTTTTTCTGTGTGAGGACTAAGTGCCTCTTATGTAAGTATTTACGTTTTATTTACGTTTGGATCTGTTTATTGATTTGTCATTTTGTGTACCCTGGCTTGATTCCTGGACAGGGATTTTAATACACAAAATAATCTAGAAATTGGCTAAATTTCTGGGTGTGACACTCACTTACGACAGGCACATTTTCCAAGCTGGTAGCCTGAAGGCTAGTCAGAATTGGTCTGGTCTTTTGGGTTCTTGAAGGGGTAAACTTTACTTCTTGCCCATTGGGTCCTTGTAGGGTTATGGTTTTATTGGCACAATCTATTTGTCCTTGGTGTTTTGCCAACCAATCCATTCCTAGGATCAAGTCTAATTCTTGGGATTCTAGGATGATGGGGCTGGCTAGGAATCAAACCCCTTTTATTTCTAGGGTTACTTTTGGGCACGATAGATCCGACCTCATTTCCCTTCCTGGGGAGTGTACGATCATCGGTACCCTTAAGTCCCGGGTTTCCCAACCATTTTTGTTCACCAAAGGCCGAGAGATGAATGAATAGGAAGCTCCCGAATCAAACAAAATGACTGCGGGTACGGAGTTAAGGAGAAATGTACCCATGACCACGTCTGGGGCTTCCTGGGCTGTATCTGCCTGAATGTTGTTCACTCGGCCCCTTCCAAAGGCCGGAGTTGTACGAGAAGCTTGCCCGCTGACTTGTGGATTGGTCCTTCCTGGTACAGGTGCAGGAGCTCTAGCAGTACTGACGTTGGATCGTGTTGGTGCAGTACCCTCCTTTTTCTTAGGGTAGTCCTTGGCATAATGCCCATAGTCGTGACAGGCATAGCACCTTATTCCCGCAAGATTAGCAGGGTTTCTTGGCTGGGCACTGGTTAGGGCAGGGTTACTTCCCCTGGAGCCTGAGGTGAAACTACTTGGTCGAGGTTGTTGTGGCATTGGTGGGCAGGGCATGCTCCCAGTGGGTCGACTGTACTGTGGGATAGCCGGACGATACTGGGTTGGCTGGGTCATTCTCGGTCGTTGCCCACCACGAGGGTTAAATCTGGAATGAGCCATCTTTCTCTTACGATAGTCATCGACTTCCTTGTAGGTATCTTCCACCATCAAGGCCTTATTAATCATTTGCTGGAACGTGGGGAAGTCGTGACTTATAAGCTGAATCCGTATTCCCACGTTCATGCCCTTAAGGAACCGTCGGATCTTTTTTTTGTCCGTATTCACCTCTTTTGTAGCGTACCGAGCCAATTTATTGAAACGGCTCAAGTACTCGTTTACGCTTGAGGATCCTTGCATGAGTTGCTCAAACTCAACTTTCTTCATGTCGATAATGCTTTCGGTCACGTAGGTTGCCCGAAAGGCGGTTGCGAACTCATCCCATGTGATGGTAGAGGAATCCTCATGGGCAGTGTAGTAATTGTCCCACCAATCCGTGGCAGGTCCCCTGAGTTGGTGTGCTGTGAATAGTCTTTTCATGGGAGTGCACTGGATCAAGTTAAGTTTCCGTTCTACATCTTTAAGCCAATCATCAGCTTCTATTGGCTCAATGGTTTGGGACAATTCCGAAGGACGGGATCGGAGGAACTCCGTGAGTTTAGCCCTTCCATTTGGTGGAGCTTGTGGGGCTTGCTGAGGATTCTGCTGGAGCATGGCCAGACTCTAGGCTATGCCTTGCAGAATCTGAGTTTGGATAGCTAGGATTTGCTGCGGGTCTATGTTTAGTGGTGGGGGTGGAGGTAAGTCTTGCTGGGCTGGGTCGGGGTGAGGAGGCGAGTTCACGTTGTTTTCAGACCCTTGTTCTTGATCTTGTGGGTTATTCCCTTGGTTCCGAACTGGCACTTAGTCATCCTCATATCCATATCGGGCTGGAGTACGCCTTTGTCGTTGGTTGCGGCGAGCCATCTATAGGGAATAGAGGGAGGAGAATAATGAGGGAAAGGAGTAAAGGAAGAAAGAGGTACACAAACACAAACTGATTTTTAAAATATAGGTACTTATTTATACAAGAGGGGTGGCCAAGTAGCATGGACTGGACACACACCATGCAAGATACGGACTACCATACATAACACACACAAGCACTACTCGCCACGACTCCTAGTGAGTTGGCGACGATACAAAAGATCAGGCGACCGCTATATACATTCTGCTGCTGCATCCTACTACTGCTCTACTCCTGCTCCTTGCTCCCAATCAGCATACGCTCAGAAGGATCCTCCTCCTTGGACAGGACAGGAAGGTGAGAGGACGGAAGGGTAGGAGCGACTGCCAGTGGAATGGCTGGGAAAGGTGCTGGAGCGGGTGCGGGGGCGTCGGCTGGAGTAGCAACTGGGCGAGGAGTAAACTGCGTAAGGTACTCACGCGCAGTCATGCGGCGTCGGCGACGTGGTGGAGAAGAAGGTGGAGTCGGGGAGGAACTCTGGGAACTAGCGGCATATCCCTCAGTGGGGTCAGGGAAGTCGGAGGTGTGGGCGGAAGTCAGTGTGTGTGGGGATGGAGGGATGAAGTCTCGGAGGGAGTGGTAGTGCCTCTCGAGGCTACGGTATGCCTCTAAGAGTCGGCGGTACTGGTGGTCCAAGGCGGTGGTCATCTCAACAAAGCAAGTCAGAGAAGGAGATGACTCACGGCAGGTGCAAGGATAGATGCTAGTGGAGGATCCACTAACTCGGTGGGGAAGAAGGCGAAAACGGGAAGAATCAATGAGAGGGTAGTACTGGTCGCAGAGACGATGAATGGCCGCGAAGGCCACGTCCTGGTAGGCGAGCTGGAGTGTAGGCCTCACCATCACGAAACGGTGACGGTGTAACTCGAGACGGAGGGGGTGGAGGCGGAGGGTAAGGCGGCAACAGGGAGGTACGGTGGCGATGGTGAAACCGACGAACTGTAGGGTGGAGTATCCGAGGTAATGAGCCAAGTCTCGGAGAATCTCGACGAAGCCTCCCTGACCTTCACCGTAGGAGAGGTGAGTGCTGCTAGCGGCCATCTACAATTTGAAAACAAGAAAAGAGGTTTGTAAAAATTTTCAAAATTCTGCTAAGGGAAGGGAAGAAGTAAGAAAGTCTTAAGTTTTTACAAAATAGTTTTCAGAACGTATCGTCCTTAGGGCCTTCCTATCATGGGGGTTTCGTTCCTAGGGGCCAAACCTAGACTCTGATACCACCTCTATAATGCCCCTTTCCCGTTAACCCGTACAAGTTAACAGAGGAGGAATGCCGTTACCTACAATATCTGTACCAGTCCTAGGAGACCAGCTGGTACATACAGGACATCGGTGGATCACAGCCAAACCTGCTTTATTTAATATACATAGTCCCTACACAAGTTGCAGCCTTGGAGAGAACCCGAGACATGCAACGATACGCTACAAAAGTAAGCAGCGGAAAAACACGGGTAGACCTATACCCACAAGCAAAGCTTGGGACCTAGACCGAAACCCTAAAACTCTTCGTACTCGACTTGATCCTGATAATACTGGCTGAGGGTGGGGTCTTCATCTTCATAGACTTCTGAGAGAAAGTAAGCAAGGGTGAGTACACGAGGTACTCAGTAAGTCGCGGAAATTATGTGGCATGCAAGGTTTAGCAAGGAAGGTTAGGGTTATTTTGCAAAAGTGGTTTTCAAAGATTTTGTGGTTTTAAAACTCTGAGTGTGCTCTTTGAGTTGTCGGAAAGAAGCTCACGCTTCAATCCATTCCGTGAGTTGCTTTGAAACAACTCACCTCAGTTGAGTTAGTTGGGAAGAGACTCGCGTCCCAACCCATTCCACAAGTCTGAGACTTGTCACAGTTTCCAATTCGGAGCGTACCATCCTCTAGTACCTCCATTTAGGTGGATTCTTAATTTTTCAAACATGTCACTTAACTCAGACAACTCAGCTACGGTGTCATCCAACACCCCGGGTCACACATACCAGTTTCAGTCCATACAGGCCATCCATCAGTCATATAGACCGATTCTGGTAACGGTTTCCAACCCGCAAAACAATTGCACAGATATTTATAAAATAAAATCTACGCTAGAGAAATCAATTCACATTCGCCCGTAACCATGGGCACGGCTATTCGAATAGTTCATAGACCTTTGCAAAGGGTGCACGCTTTTCCCACACTGGCCAAGCGGGGAGGTTCGCAACAAGGCCTTTCCAGAGCCTTCCCAGGATAGCACGTTGCCCTATAAATGGGTTCTCTCAACCAAGTACTAGGAACTCATTTCCTGTACTCAGGGACGAGGGTATATCGCTCTCTTGGCACGCAACCGCTCCCACATTTATTAGCAACCAAAAACCATCCTGGAAACACTAGTTACTCGGCTAGGGGCGTCCCATTCCACCCGTGTGGTCGCATTGTTCTATGCTCAGTGCAATTCCTCAAGGAAACAGTCCTTAATGTCACGTGAAGTCGGAGCCACACAGGCAGCGACTACTCATGACCAAATTTTTATAAAACTATTTTATTTCACAAACACTCGACCAAGGGTGTCGAGGTTTTTAAAAATTATTTTATTTAAAACCCTAGTTTTTCCCATCGTCGTACTTTTAGTTTAGGTAAAATAGGGTCATCGATATTCGTACGCAAGTACGAATACCAGGATGATGGGTTACAAGGGACAGGGCAACAATTTATTCAAGGCAGGTAAAAATGCAGCAAATAGGTTAGGCCAGACAGATTTGATTACGATCCGCGGCCGATAACAATCGTGTTCCTAATTATGCAAGTTTTTAGAAATAAAATAAAATTTTTAAATCATGGGTGCAATATGGTCAAGGGTGACTTGCCTTGCTCGAGGTCTTACGAGTCTTCGACAAAAACATCCTTCGGCGACTCCTCGGAAACGGTCTCTACGCGTCACAAAAAGAAAACATGCAAAAACAAAAAGAATCAGAACCTATCTCATACAACTAATAGTGCTAGTGTGTAGATCTTATTTTTTGAAAAATTTTGAGAGTTGAATGGGCTCAAACGGAGTTACGGTTTAAAAGTTATGAATTTTCAAAGTTTGAGTCAAATTTTTGGAATTAAAAAGGATTTCAAAAATTATTAAAGGAAAGAAAAGGAAAATAAAGAAAATAAAGAAAGAGGGTCCAGAGGCTGATAGGTGGGGCCCTTGGGTTAGAGAGAGAAAGAGGGGTACTGTGGCTGACACGTAGGGTCGGTGCAACAGTGAGAAAGAGAGAGAGAGGATTGGACTGACGAGTGGGGCCAGCTTGTCAGCGAGGGGATAGGAGGGGCGCTGACGGGTGGGCCCGACGTGTCAGTGCATGGAGGGGAGGACAGTCGCGCCGACAGGTGGGGCCGGGTCCAGGAGGTGGGCCGCCGGCTGATGCAGCATGCCGTGTGGCAGGCCACGTCGGCATGGGTCACCGGGGCTGACCGCGGCGGAAGATCGACGGTCGACGGTTGCCAGAGTCGATCTCGCTAGCGGCGGCGAACCACGGCGAGCGACCGATACTGGCGGAGAGCGGAGGGATCAAGGAACTTAGTGAACGGCTCAGATTGGTTGCTGGGTGGCGGAGGATAGCTGGCGGCGTTGTCCAGAGTTGGCGGCAGTGGTGGTGGTCGTTTGGTCACCGCCGGCGACCATTTGGACGGCGGAATGGCTCGGGGTTGGGTGGTTTGGGTGCGGTGATGCGCGAGGAAGGAAAAGGAGGGAGGAATTTGGACTCTACCTTCGTTGACGGCAAGAATCAGAGCGGCGGCGATGGCGGACGGCGGAGGGAGGATTTGGGGGTTTTTGATTCTGAGGCTAATCGACAGCGGGGAATGGTGAAGGAGGTTCGTGGTGGTTTGGGGAGCTCAACGGTGGCGGTGGATTGGGCGGTGGAGGTCTAGAGCGGCGGCGGTGCTTGAATCAGTACGCGGCGGAGAGAGGATCACGACGGTGAGCTTGCTCGGGCTCGTTTTCTTGGCGGCTGAAGGAGGGGGTGTGTTGCTGTTAACGCCAAAATTTGGCACGGCTCATATCAGATTCGGTAAAGATAGAAGCTATATCAACCGGGGGAAATTAATCCAGAAGAAACCGGATTTGAGAAGGAATCGTGAAGACCACGTTATGGCAGTTATTTATCTTATCTATTAGATAGCTTTATCTTTTAGGAAACCTGATCTCTTGTCCGATCAGGTCTGTTAGTTTTCCTTTTCTAGTTAGGAAAGTCCTGTTCCGTGTCCTATAAGGACTCATGTAACTCGGGGTATAAATACGTACGCCCGGGCACCTTGTAAATTATCCACACAGATCAATCAAATTCGGCGCATCGCCACCCTTTCGACGGGTTCTTGCTTCTCGAGCGGGGCTGCATCGGTTAGGTCCGAACTCCTGCGAGAGGGTAAGACTCGTCATCCCTTACCCAGGTGTATCTTCCCTGTCTACGGCTGCATCGGTTCGGTCCGACCTCTTAGGCCGATCAGGTATACCACATCACGCGTGCGTAGATCTTATCAGCTTACTGGGGGCGATTTATCATCAGTTCGTGCTGCATCGGTTGGGTCCGACCTACTGAGCTGCCAGCGATAAATCGTTCCTGCTAGGTTGATGGTTTTTGCGCAAGCGTCTTATCAGAATGTATAGCCGGTAAGTTATCATATACATCACGATTGCATTAGATCTATCGGCTCATCGAGGTTCTTTTATCATTATTAATCTGTGCTGCATCAGTTAAGTTTGAACTACTAGATTGATAGTGATAGATTTATCCTTGCTGAGTCGATAGGTGTTTATGCGATGTTCTATCGGAGTGCTTAGCCGATAGGTTATCTTTTTATAAAGCCGACTGTATTATCTTTACTATTTTGGTCATCTATATTATCATCGGTTTTCTAGCCGATGCACATGTGTTTCCTTGGCAGTCGGCTAGCTTACTATTCTGCCTATCTATTTTATCATCGGCTTCTAGCCGATGCACATGTTATACTGACAGCTTATCTATTTGCTTATAGTGTTATCGGTTTCCTAGCCGATACACAGGTGCCATCGGCCATCGGCTACAAGGGGTCTACATCAGACCGTATCGGCTGATAGCCGATGTGCAATTGCTGCTGACCCGGGCACGAGCACAAGCGAGGACCCGAGCACGAGGACCAACAAGGACCCAGACGCGAGCACGCCGAGGACGAGGGCCCGGGCACAGGCGTAGCCGATGTGCGAGCACTGTTGGCGCCATCGGCTGAAGGAAGATTTTATCTGCTTATCGGCTGATCGCTGCTGGTAGCCGGACGCGGGCACAGAGATTCGGGCGTGGGCACGAGGTCCCGGGCTCGGGCAACAGACGAGAACCCGAGCGTGGGCAACAGGCGAAGACCCGGGCGCGGACACAGGCGAGAGCCCGAGCAAGTCGGGCAGTCGGCTCAGGGGAATTCGGTACAGGAGTTATCGGCAATCGTTTGGAAGGAGTCTACAGCAGTCTGTCGGTCGATTGGGTTGTTGGCTAATATTTTCTATCTCCTTGTCAATTGCTGGGTCAAATTGACTGGCACGCCTACGAACCTCAATAATTTAGGACCTGCACTGGAGCTAAGCAGATCTCCCAGGCCTTCTCGTGTCTCTAGGCGCCGAACCAGATCCCGGCGATTTTTGGCGTCAACAGTTGCCCTATTTATAGCGAAGCTTGGGCGCTAGCAGACGACGAACAATGGCGGTGGGAGAAGGGATAAGCTCGAGCTTGGCCGACGAGACTCGTCCATGGCACGGCTCGCTGTGGATGGCGTCATACGCGGCAGAGGTGAAAAATGGGAGGAGGAGATGATGGCAAAGCGACGGGACGAGGTGCCCGTGCGTGCTTGTTGACCTATGGCGACCGATGGTGAGGGAAAAAGCTGCCATGGCCATGGCGTCCTTGACTTTGGCGCTCGGGATGAAACGACGGCGCGGATTTCTCGCCGGCGGTGACGCGAGGATGGGACGGCGGTGTTGACGACGGAGGTTGGTGCTTAAAAAGGGCGAGACAGGGAGGTATGGGCGAGGAAGAATCGAGAGAGCTCGAGAGAGAAGAGAGAGAGAGCACGGCGGCGGGAGGTTGACGACGACACTGTCGTCGTCGGCTGACAGGCGGGGCCGAGTGGCAGAAGCGATCTTGACCGTCCACGGTTTGCATCGGGCGGCCAAGGATGAGGGCAGAGACGGGGTGGCTGACGCACGGGGCCCGCGGGGATTTAATCCCAGGCGCGTGCTCAGCTGGGCCGAGCGGGCCGCGGAAGGAGAGAATAGAAGGCAGGCTGAGAAGGGATGGAGGCGGCCCAAGCTGCACAGTGCCATTTAATATTTTTTTCAGAGATTGTTTTATTTGGTTTTTGAGGATTTGAATTTTGGAAATTGATTTGAATAGGGTTTTTAATTTTTTTCAAAAAATTCGACACACCATTTTTTTGTAGAGGTTCTAGGGCTAATTTTGGAGAAATTTAAGATCACACATAGGCACAAAATTCCAAACTTGAGTAAAGAACCATTTTTTGAATTTAGATTTTTATTTAAAATAGTTTTGGCACAAAATAAAATGCAACCATTACACTACGCCGCCCTCCATGCTGACCTACAAGCTCGACACCTCTGCCAGCCAGATCAGGGCGGCGTTGTTGCCGCCATGGATCCTGCCCTCGACGCCACCCAGGTCACTGCCGCATAGAACTCCACAAGGGACACGCGCCTCCCTCAGCCCTCTTTGACATGTCAACCACCAAGTCGCATTGCAATGCTGTGGCTTGTTATCGGTAGTTGCTGCCTCAGTGGTTTTCGTTGCTAAACTGTCCACTGATCCACACACCAATCCTTCGGTAAGAACTAAAAACAATTTCTCTGTGTACCAAAATGCTGTCACGGATTTATATCCAAACGCTAAAATTCTTCCTTCATGTAGTTCTGAAGCAAGAAGATGCAGAAGTTGACATGATACGAGGTGTCTGAACTGAAGGATTTCATTGTTGCCATTCATGACTTGCAGCTTAGTAGAAAATGTTTGTCCTGAACTGCAATTCGTCACAAGTACAAGCAACACCGGGTATGTACACGTCCTGCATTCATGTAATCTTAAATCAAATTATTGTCGTAATGATAGTGTCCATTTAATTCTGCAATTATTTGGATCAGTTCAAGTGTGTATCAACATTGCTTCCTCCTTTTTAGCTCCCTGTATCGTACTTCCAAGATTTAATAGAGTAGTTGTTCTTGGTATGCAACATGGTGAGATTAACAGTCTGAGCTTGTCTTAAGCTCCTAGAGATCAAGGAAGAATTACAGTTGCAAAGCAGCTTCTCATCTAAGTTAGTGCTTTAAGCATTTAGATGCCGGGGGATTTAAAGCTTAAGGGGGAGTCTTTTGGAGTCCATTTAGGAGTCACTGAATCACTAGCAAGATACCAGGCGTTATCCTGGTTTGCGAAATTATAATTCTGTATTATGACTTATGATAATAGTGCCTTATAGTTTGTTAGGAGAAAAACTTGTAATGGTTGATATGTTGATCCATTGCCTTTGTTGATCTTTTTGTCTGTTACAATCAATAAACTCAAAAGTACATTTCTTTAGTCTATTGAAGGGTAGAATCATAAATGAGCCTAAATAACAGTGAATCGCTTAATATACTTGAATAATTATGCTCGATAAGTCGATATGATGCCCCTTATGTGCTATTTACTGTGACAGTTTGATGTCAACATCTTTTGTTGAATCAAATTTATAGATGTATACACCATTGCTAATGAAAATATTTGATGTGGTTGGCTTATCAAGACTACCGTGTTGTGGGACTGTGGACTGTGTGTGGTGTGGTGTATTCACAAACGTGATTTTCTTTCAGGCCAACTAATGCAGCAGAAATAATTCCCTACTGTTGTTCTGTCTTATAAGTGCTGCATATATCTGTATTCTGCACAATACAATAGTATAAAGTAGTTCAGACGCTATTTCTAATTTTCTACTGATATATTTGTATGCAACTTGAAAGTACATTTTCTCCTTTTGTTCCACGCTTTCCAGCTTGAAGATTTTCTACGATAGCTGCCGCAGTGTTTTCTTCCTCTGCAAAGCTTTCCTTTGGATATTTGTTACTTTTGACATGACTGAGGACTGATAATCTTTCCTTCACTGTTGTTTCCATAAAAAAAACTGCTCTTTCCAACCTTAAATTATCTTCCTCCTAGGAACATTGGAATGTCATACGATTTTGCAATAATTAAAAACTACACTCAGCTGATTTCCTATAAGAACTGGAAAAAGGTTGCCAAGTTCCAAATGGATTTTTATAGGGCTTTAGCTACATGTTGTGTCCCAATTAGCTTTAGCTATATGTTGTTTCCATTTTACGGCCATGCCAGGAAAAGATTGCCAAGTTCCAAATGGATTTTCTGGAACTTTGGTTACATGCTGTTTCCCAATATTTTAGTTATTTTCGTTGTAACACATAGGCACAATACTAGTAACTAATATGTTGGCTCATTTTGTCATCTAAAATCATGCCTGCATTAAAGCATATACTACCTCCATTTTTAAATGTTTAACGCTTTGCCTTTTGAACGTGACGTTTGACCATTCGTCTTACTAAAAAATTTAGTGTAAACATACAAAAATATAAGTCATATTTAAAGTACTTTTAATGATAAAACAAGTCATAACAAAATAAATGATACTTTCAATAAAATTTAAATAAGACAAATAATCAAACATCACGTCTAAAAGTCAAAGCGTCATACATTAAAAAATTGGGAGAGTATATTTTAAAGTAGTCGAGGACTCAAATGAAGGAAGTATAGAAACCTGATTAGAAAAAAAAAGGAGAATAATTCAGTCACTTGAATGAATGAATATGAAGTAGAGGTACCTAAAGAAGCCCGTGGTGTGATGATGGAATCCTATGTGAATTACTCTACCCGCTAGGTTTAAAATTGTATCATCCACATTTACGCACATTCGGTCATAGTTTTAATAAGGTTTTATTGAGACTAGGGGTTTATTGTTAATATTGTGTTTTTGAGCGTATGTTAAAAGGGGTGTGCTTGTGTGTGGTGTTGCATGTGTGTGAACGTTTCTACATGTAATCGAAAAAAAAGATAATTTTTGCAGTGCTCTACTTGTAATAAAATCAATTTAGGCCTTCCATATTTTCTCCAATAGATCATATATGTTTATAATACCTGGTATTGAATTGAAGGGATATAAATGTATCTACTGGTAGTAAACTTATAATTTGATGGTTTATATCTTTCGGTCTTTTCTACTTATATGATAATATTGGTAATAGAATACTAAGAGCAGATATCACCATAAAAATATTCTAAAGAAAGGAAGTAGAAGTACCTCATTGTGAAAACATAATAGTTCTAGAACCTGAATTGAATTTCACCAAAATCCAGTGGTGAAAATGAATTAATTGGACCAACTTCTCTAGAAAAAAAATTACGATTGATGTAGCAATTCTAATAGTCTAATCTGTAAGGAGGGAGGAAAAGATGATAACACTGTTCACGTGCAACGCGTAGTAGAAGTACGAGCCACGAAGCACACATGCTTGCAACGCGGGCAAAGAAGGATCATGATCATCAGTGTTAAGAACACATGCACTCGATCGATGCGGTCAGAAATCATAACGCGCCATGTAGATGCATGGCCGATCCTCGACCATCAAAGTTTGCATGGATTACATGTTAACTCGTGTGTACATGCATGTATGTCCTTTTTGACCAAACGAAAAACCTGCACTGGCTGCCCACTAGAGAGAGGGGCATGGGATCGACATGTATTACGAAAGGAAAACGAAACCAAAGCGGCTTTGAGCTCCCTGCAGAACAGTGGAACACACGCACGCGTGAAATGTCTGTTTTTTTACACTCCAGGCCTCCAGTCCAGGTCATCATCCACCACCCTGTCATGTCTGCTTCAGTGTTCAGACCAGGGTTGAGGCCATTCCCTCCTACTCCTACACATCAACAACTGAAGGTATTATTCATCGTAATTTTGCTACCCGGCATGGTTTATCGCCATTATTTCTCAGTTTAATTTAGTTTTCCGAGAGTAAATGGCTTTGCAACGTAGATACCTCATACTACCTAGACGGTATGGTAGATGATTAAAAGGAGACTGGGTTCATTTGGCTGAAGACCATAAACAGTGAGCTGCAGTAAACCTACGGGATATCTGTAGTGGTTGGTTTAGATCAATCTAATTAATGGTTTTCCTGATGGGGTTTGGTCCACAGAATCGAAAAGTTCTTGCACACGTACAGCAGCAATTTACAGGGACCCACAAATGGAGTACATAAATAATTCTTTGTCTTGTACTCCATGTTATGCTTATGCATGGGCTTGGGCCTCCTGCAATGATTAACATGTATACTCTCATGTTTTGTTGCGTGAGGAGGCAATGATTTCTCAAGTAGGAGTAGCCATTTGCGCCTATCAAGTTTCAAGGCGTGCATGACATCAAATTCAGTACTGTGTTGAAAAGCACATGAAGTAGGGGCCCCCTGCTGCCATGCCATGCCGATTGATATGCATGAATGCACACAGAATTGTTGGCCACCAGCCCACGACTGTGCCTAGGTTTTTCTCCCGTTTGACTGAAAACGGTGACTTAGATTTGCTACAATACAGTGTCTGTATTGCTGAAAATGTAATTGGGTTTCTTGCACAACAATATATTTCTGAAGATTACGAAGTACTATATGTACCAGTATATCTCTGAAGATTAAGCTGTACTACTGTCTAGCTTGTCGAATGCCTAGATCGGATTTGTATTGATTCCTCTGTGCAAATGTCATCTGATTCTGTTCTTTACAAGAAGCTGTACTACAGTTTACAGTGCAGACGATTTGCCGTAGTAAGTATATCTCGCACATCAATAGTATCGTTTATAAATTATGAAAAAGCAAAGCATGTGTACCTCCTTTGGCCAACATTTGTTAAAAATTCCTAAAAGAGCCATCCAGTATGGTTCATTTCTTCCGCTTCCTTTTCAGAACAAGAAAAGAAAGAAAGCTTTTTTTTTGGCGGGGGAAGCAAACATGCTTCTTGACCAAGAGTGCAACGGAAAAGAGCAAGACCGGTCATGTTCAGCATCAATCGATCATGCATAGACAGAAGTCCTTATTAATTATCGACAGGATGAGAGAGAGAGAGACGAAGGTACTACGAGAGCTTGGAAGCGAGGACGCGAGGGCGACAAGGACGGACGTGAGTGACCGGTTACATCAGAAGATGTATATATGCATGCAGGCCGGGGCATTCAATCAAGTGGGGAGGCAAGCGCATGCCTGCATGTCGATGTGGATGTGGCTGTGGTGTACGCTCGCCCAGCAGCGGCAGCAGCAGTTGAAGCAGGAGGAGAGGCCGGAGGCACTGCAGGCAGGCGTGCATTATTGTTCAAGCAGTGAGATAGCACTTCATGCAGCTAGCTAGCAGACCGGCCGATGAAAGCAACAAGCAGCATGGAAGGGCTGCAGCACAGCAGCAGGCAGGCAGACGGATGCATGCAGCAAACAGCGGCAGGGGCGCCCGGAGCGAGCTAGCTACTACTAGTCCGTTACCGGGTGGAGTGGCCACTGGCCAGGCCAGGCCACCATGGGTAGTGTACGTACAAAAACCGCAAAGGCACCCGCAAACGTACTGCTGCAGACGCGTACTGCAGCAGCGCGCGAGAATACATGGCGCACCGGGCACCGGCAGTCACCCGGCGGGAGCCGACCACGGCCACTCGGCCAGGCGCCAGTCAGTGCATGCACTAGCAGTAACTACTAGTGCCACAGCTACGCCGCCGTAGGCCTGCCTTTTCGGTCCATGTAGGTGCGCGTGCAATGCAACGCAAGCCTTGGGCCACTCGATGATGGCGAGGTTTTTTTCTTGTAAATTTTTTAATAATAGAATGAAATTCAGACTTTATGTTTATAAGTGGATATATACAGATAAAAGTTACACGAGTTCTTAGACTCTATACCTTAAGACTAAGTAACATTAAAAAACAAAAAAGAAAACTAATTTATCCGTCCTAAAATAAGTTCATCTTTAGAGAGCTTTTACGGTACTTGGGAGGTACCTTCTAAACCAATTAGTATCTATCATTGATTCTTAAAGGGTAAACTAGAAATAGAAAATAACTTTAAGCAGAGCAGTTTAGTAATTCCAAACTCTCTAGCATAAGAAAAATCGTGAAGGGGATTACCGGCATGGTGAAAAATTGGTTTTCGTCAGCCTTGGGGAAGGAGGGGTCAGCGCCTCAACGAGCTGCTCGTCGGCGCCCACTGTCCGACAGCATGTGGAACCAGCAGCCACAGCGGGCGTTCCTTGGCGAGTTGGCGTCGTCGCAATTTATTTATTTACGGCACTTAAAAGGCTTTCTCAAATGGTTGGTATGTAATATTGTGCATTGGGTGTCCATCTCACCCACATATCAGGGTGCACCTTAGCAGAACCACTTCTTCGATCATTGGTGTATTCGTCAAACAACATCAGATGTTTCGTTTGCGAGCATCTTGAATAAATCAGAGCAAACAAGCAGAATCATTGGCCAAATTCAGCTCGGAAGAGGCCATGATTCTTACAGATGTATCGATCCAACTTTCCTATCAAAGATGATTCTATCTAGATACAAGTTTGCTCTGCATTTTTGTTTGTGCCCTGAATCTAGTTAGACTCTGCTATTGCCGCCTACATGGCAGTTCAACTCCCGCTGACGCTGACAGGCAGGGCCTCGAGCTTTTGATCCCTTGCAGACTTGTAGTTAGCTTAATCTCTATTCTCCAACGATGCAAATGTGAGGTATGTACATTGTACAACAAGGAGGATAGGAAAAATTTTGGAGATGGATATCATTGGGCGGAGCATGTCCAGCAGCGAGCGTGGCGAGTTGTTGCTGCCACTGCGGAACATCTCATCAATGTAGATGACGATGCCCATGGGCTGCGATACGCTCCATCGGGGCTTCCACCACCAGTCGGAACTCATCGCACACCGCGTAGGTCCGCCGCCCTTATGATCCCTCCATCATGTACACCTCCGAGCGGCAGGGAGGATGACATGGGCGTGAAGTACGAATTTGCCCTTGACGACACGAATTGTCAATTACTATTCCAACCTTCCACTTAATACTTGTCACGCCCTAATTTTCGCTCAGGGATTTAAAAATTATTTAATAATTGATTTTTAGAATTTACATTGAATTGCAATGCACTTAACAAGTGAAAATAAATTTCCTTTAATAAATCATGCATGGAGGAATTTTTTTCTTAATTTTTTCATGTCTTAAACTGCTCTTTGAATTTTCTTAGGAATTTTCAGAGCTCAACTATTAATTTTAAAAATACAAACTCCATTTCAGTGACTATCTAAATAAGAAAAACAAAAATTAAAACCTAATATAATCCCCTCCTCGGTTGGACCGCCTCTGGCCCAACTCCTTCCCGTAGCACGCGCTAGTCCGCCGCGGCTTGCTTCCTTTCCTCCCTCCCCGTGCCTAGCCGTGGCCCATCTTCTGGCCTAGCTGCTGGCCTCTGGCCCGCTGCCTCTTCCCCCTTCCTTGCAACGGCCCATATTGGCCCACGAGCACTGCATGGGCCTCTTGCCTTGCCCCCTCACCAACAGGTGGGACCGGGGCCCACCTGTTGGGTTCTTCTTCAACCCACAGCCGCCGAAGCCGTGGCCACGCCACGCACATCACGCCGATCTGGCGCCTCCCCTCCCGTCTCGCGTTCAGACTGGCACGGACTGGGTCGTCGCCCACTCCCCCACCTTCATTCCCCGTTTGCCCCAAAAATCTGTCCATATTCAAGCCCCACCTTCCGTTTTTCCCTCTCCCATGATGCCATCCTACTCTGTCGGCTTGTGCCGCCTCGCCCTAGCCTTAATTCGCCACCTCGAGGCCATATATGGCTTCCTCATGCCTCCCTCTCCAATTCCCCTCATTCCTCGAGTTTCCCCGTGCTCCCTAGCCCGCTCTTCCCCGCGAACACCTCGGGCCACCGTCGCTCCTCAGCTCTAGTCGCCGCTTGTTGCTATTCCCACCCATGCTAAGCTCTGCCGTCACTGCCAACCGCTTCGCCGCGTCGAGGTGGACCTCGGCCACCATTTCCTTGACTCTAAAGAGCACCCAAGGGTCGTCTTCTCCGCCAACCCGAGGCTGCCGCCGTGCACGCCGCTTTCGGTCGGCGCTTGCCGTCCATTCGGGCACCACCAGCCGTCGTCGACCCCTCCACTGCCCCCGTACGTGCTCGGAGACGCTCGGCCGCCTTTCCTTCCCCCTCGAGCGCCGCAGGAACACACCCCCCTCCCCAGTCATCCCAAAGCCCACCGCCGCCAAGCCTCGCCGCCTCCATCACGTTGCCGCTCTAGCCGCACCGCCGCCGCGTTCCGGGCAATCGTAGGCCATCGCCGTCGCCCTGGTGTCCTTTGCCGCCGTCTGGCCATCGGTGTCTTGCCCCGCTTCGGCTTCCTCTCGTCGCGCCACGCCATGGCCGGCGAGCGCAAGCTCGACCGAGCTCGGGAGCTCGGCTCTCCCTCGATAGCCGACATGTAGGGCCTATCGGCAAGTCCCCTCCTATGGCTGCCCGGTAGACCCCGTGAACAGTACCCCGAATCAACCTCAACTGTTGGATCATCCCAATGTAATCCGGTCCATTTGATCCTCTTAACATCTCCAAAGCCATTCTTAGCCATCGATCTCCCAAGATCTGATCCGAGCCATCAGATTTCCATAAAACCCTAAAACAATCTCGGCCGTTGGATCTCATCTGGCCGATCTGGACCGTCCTTCTTCCCATAGACCATGTCCATGGCCTCGGTCCACGGTGGACCGGCCCTTTTATCTCACCGACATGCGAGGCCCACGTGTCAGTAGCATTCCCTCTCTCTCCCGAGGGCTGATGCAGTAATTCTCCTTTTCCTTCACAAAAATAATTATTTATTGCGTCATAAATCGGTTAATTCCTAAAATTGCTTAAAAATAGGTTAAAACTTCTAAAATTCATAACTAATTCATACGAACTCCAAATTGGACCATTCAACTCTCAAAATTTATTTAAAATTGAGATCTACCTATTTGTTTACTTTTTATGTACTATTTATATGGTTTTTACTAGAGTTTTTCCTCATTTTGCTTGCCAGCACTTAGAAGTTCGGCATTTCAAAGGATCGCGACTTCACGGTTTTCGCTCGGAAGATTAATTGAAGAAGCAAGGCAAGTCACACATTCATCCTTGAACATGTTGAACCTACTTTATGAAATATTTTATGATTTATAAATAAATTGCATGTTTTGCTAATTTCATGGGATTTGGGACAACCTATCCGCTTGCTTGAGACCCTGTTTATTTGTTATCCATTCTTTTGATAATTTTGGGTGATAATTTGACTAGCTTATGTCTCATTCGATGACTTAGCTAGAGATAGGACCTACTTAGCCATGCTTAGTACCACTAGATCACTAATGGGATAATCACATTAGTTCTATATTTGGTAATCTGTTGAGCCGCGTGCTCAAGATGTTTGACCATGGTAATTGGTCGTAACGAATCAACCAAAATTTGATCTAATGGTAGGCTATGGGTGCATGATTTTGCTGATCACACCCATGATAGTTAAGGACCAGTTCATGGGAACCTCTTGAGCAGATTTTCGTACAATCACAAGCCAGCGTGTGCAACAACTGGGCTTGTAGCGTAGCTCTTCCCTCTCCTAGGCACTGTTTGGTGAGGATGGGCGTGATGGAGTTGGGTCGGCTCAGGGGTCGGGTTGATCGGCTTCCGAATCCATCGTGGTGCCGGGGGGTAGCCTAAACAACACGGTGTGCCCTATCGGCAAGTGCAACCTTAGCGCGATGCGGATAGTTGGGAAGGAGTTGCGTGAATGGTCCTGTCACGGCCCCTTTACCGTGGGTTACGGGCACATGGAGACATGTGTGGGGCTGTGTCTTGTGGGTAAAGATGTACACCCCTGGCTAGAGCTAAAATCTATTCGAATAGCCGTACCCGCGGATATAGGCGATTGGTCAAGACTCACCGTGATTAGTCTCACCTTAATAATTTGACCTAAAATATTGCTCAAATTAGGTTGGATGGTTGGGCCTGATCAACGTGGTGTAGCGTTGTTCAGTGATGGATTAATACCGACTAATACAACAATTGTTTACCTGTTTTATGACTACCACTGTTTACAACGGCCTTTACGCAAATGAGCCACCAACCTCCCTTTGCAATCCCATGCATGAACGCATCATTGGTGTGGCTTGCTAAATATGGTGGGTGGTACTCAGCCTTGCTATAATTCCTCTTTCAGAAGCAATGAAGTTTAGTTTAGAAGACCTTGGCTTATACCCCAGTTGAGCTGCCTGTGGAGTGGAGCTAAAGTCACGCTAGTTTTGCCTTTCCGCTGCTGTTTTCTCCCCTGTGAGGACTAAGTGCCTCTTCTGTAAGTGTTTACCCTTTATTTACGTTCGGATCTGTTTATTGATTTATTATTTTGTGTACCCTAGCTTGATTTCTGGACAGGGATTTTAGTACACAAAATAGTTTAAAAATTGGCTAAATTTCTAGGCGTGACAATACCTGGCCTATGTTTTAAGTACCTTTTCATCAATACCTTTTATCCTAATGCGTTAGATAATAAGCAATCAACGGTCCAAATGAATCCCAAGCATAATAGAAAGTCTCTCATCTTTGGCTTAACTATTTTGCCCCAAAATAAGTTCACTTCTTTCTCTCTACCTACCCGACCCGTAAATCGATGAGTTTTATTTCTTCAATACCTCTTACCTACCCACCAACCAATACTACTTTTTCTATTGATGAGAGGGACTTTGGTCTTTTTCACTTCATCTTAACTTTTGTTCCAATTACCAAAATTGAACTTATTTTTGGACGGAGGTAGTAAAAGACTAAGCTTTAAACTTCTTCTAAGTCGGGTTTCAATGTTGTTATGTTCTTGTGCAGCATCAACCCCCTCTCATCGCTTCACCATAATCGCCATTCCTTGCGGAGATGCCTACCATAGCGTGAGAGGGAGGGAGGGAACATACCGATCTAGTCCGCCTTGCCACCGCCATGCCATCCCTGTAGTTGCGGATCTCATCCGCACTACCTCCACCATGAATACCTGCTATTACGCTGCCCATTGATGCTGTCCTAAAAAGACACCATTTTAGCATAGGGCATTTGTCCCCCCAAAAAACTTCATTTTTAAAGCAATTAATACAATAAAGTTTTTAAAAGTGGGAAGCGAATACATATGGGTTTACTAAAGTGGAGGACAAATACAATGAAGTTTGCTAAAGTAGAGGATAAATATATCAGAGTTTGCTAAAGTGAATGACATTCTTATATCTTCAGCTTTATATTAGTAAGTGTGAGATGTGTTAAAAAATAGTCTTTTTTGTACTGAGGGAGTACTCCCTATGTCCTAAAATAAACCAAATCCTCACATCCAAAGGCGACTTTGGTAGTGAGCGGAAATAGCTATAGTGCATCTCATTAATAGAACAGTAATATTGGTGGGTAGGTAGATAAGAGGGACTGAAGGAACAATATTTCTCGACTCATATACCGAGGGCATGTAACAAGGTATGAATTAATTTATTTTAGGATAAAGTTTAAAACTTTAAGGGTTAATTTATTGTGGGATGAAGGGAGTAGTGTTCATTTTAGAATATGTACAGTCAAAGTTCAAAATTTTAAATTATCAGTTAATAAAAGAATATTAAAATTTGACATGTCAAAATGGTATGGGTAGATTTATCATGAAAAATACTTTTATATAGTTGTATTTTTATTAACACATAGTTAAAAAAATATAGTGGTGAAACATGTCTATTATTGAAGACTGCGTTGATGTCCAAATCGACATTAAAAGGAACAAAGGTACTTACTTCCTCCATCCTAAATATAAGAAGTTTTAGAGTTAGGCACATATATTATGAAAGTAGGTGGAATTAAATGAAAAATATTATGATTGGTTAATAAGAGGAAGTAGGTAAAAAAATTAAATGAAAAATGGTTGTGATTAGTTGAGAAAAGATAGTAGCCGGTGAAATTGCTATATTCTGGGATAAATTTTGAATGCTAAAAATTCCTATATTTTGAAACGGAGGAAGTAGAATTTTTTACAGGGCTGCATGCTAACTTTTTTACTTTGCTACTAAAAACATTTATGGTTTCTTCTGGAACATAAATTTTACAGGAATTTTTAAAGATTTAGTTCTATTCTAGTAAAAGTATTTCAAAAGTCCTCTATTTCAAAGGCCTTAATTGGCAAAATAGGAGTGCTTCCTTTGGTCATTATATTTGATATTTAAAATAGATTCAGTAAAATTTTTTAGAATTTGACAATCAATTTTATATTAAAATAACTTTGTAAAACTAATAAGTTTTGACACATATATAGTAGTACTACTCAAAAACTATGTGCGCTATTTCTTAAGAAAAATAAACATTTGAAAAATTATTAACGGACAAAGTTATAAAAGTTAACATTGTCCTAAATATCAAATACTTATTATCGGGGGAGTAGTAGACTAATGGAAATATTGTGCTGGAACAGTTACCGAATATATGTGTTGTCAAACTCGATTTGTCACCTCCAGGCTATCTCTACGAATATAGTGTGGTCCACCATGTAATAACTATATATAACTATAACTATAATAATATAACACAAATATAGGGGTTCAACAGCAGTTAGGCTAGCTAGCACCGATGTGTTGGGGGCGGGACATTAGTTAGGTTAGCAAGACCAAGACTATAAGTGTGCTAGATTTGTTAAAGAGAAAATTTGTTCCGATCCAGCACTAATATGCTGTCCTATCGTAGATATACTAAACTTCATCGACTCAATAATATTATATTTTTTTTGTGTCCTCAATTAATATTATATGGATGTTTCGATAAATCAATGGCTATGCAGCAGGAACATCACTTGTTCCAGAACAAAGCGATTTTGTAATATATTGGTTGAAACCTTCACTCTTCAAGTTCAAGGTTTGGGAATAATTGAAGCTGAATTAACTAGTTGATTCTTTTACTGGCTAATTAGTAATTACTGGGCTTCCCATCTTATTGAAACTTGTAGTTCGTGGACAAAAGGAAGCTGCATACTTCTTATCAAGCTATAAGCTTTGTACGTAGCAGCAGTGATGACTGATGACTTCACAAGATTGCGTCACAATAGTATAAAGCAGCGATGGTCATACAATTCCTAAAACTAGTGATGTTCAGCTGTTCTCTTCTTAGGCATGCTGGTCCTTAAAAGTAAGAAAAATAGCAGGTTACTATTTAATTTTAGAGAACTTTTATGGTATAATATACTAGAATGTATATACTATCATTATAAATGATCGAACGGTGTAGATTGATTTGACTACCTCCTAATTAGATTGCAGTATAAAATTAAAAAAAGGTAAATTAGTCTTTAATATAATATACAGGCAGTATATACTATCAGTATAAATGATCGAATGGTGTAAATTGATTTACCTATCTGTTTAATTAGATTGGTAGTATAAATTTAAAAATAGTAAATTAGTTTTTCTATATTATAATAGAGGGCAATTCTGTAAATTCACCGTGTGTAGTGCAGCGCTGGCCGTTTTCCACTTTCTCCATCTTGATCCATTCCCCATTACCGCCGTCGTTCATCATGTTACGCAGGAGCAGCCACACAAGAGGAATCACGTCGCTGCCATGGTCTTTGCTCGCGCTCTGAGACTCAGCACGCACGAATAGTTAGGTTACTATTGATTTTATTCCAAAATTACAAAGATGCCTTTTTCAATTTTGTGGCAAATTTCTAATGTGTTCTTGTATGTACTGGAATTATACTATTAGTATATTTGTACCGTAAAAATTCTCTAATTTTATTGTACTATAAGAAAATGACATGCCTTCCTCTCAAAAACAAAAAAAAAAGCCATGCCTGTATTATGCACTCCCGCCAAAAATTTCACTAGCATATTTTGACTTACCAACTTTCTCCATCTCAAAATATAAGGACTTTTGAAGTTAGGCATAGGTATTAAAGAAAAAGATAAAACAAAATAAGAAATGATTGTAATTGATTGAGATAAGCAAATACTAAAGAAATTAAATGAGTAATACTTATGATTAGTTGAGATAAAGAAGTAGATGAAAAAATAGTTATATTTTAGAACGAATGGCACACCTACTAAGGCCATTTACTGTGTGGTGAGGTGGTGAGTGTCCACACCGGACCACATCGGATGTCTGCTACCGTTGAGGAGGGAGGGGGCGGGGGCGGGGCGAGTGGCCTCAGCTCTCCCCTAGCTTGGGAACCGCAAAGGCACGCTTGGAGCTGCGCATTGGTGAGGTCGTCTCCCCGGCCACAATGAGTCCTCATCCATCTCGTCGGGAAGACCACTCCTACCGTTGGGAGCTTGCTGCTCGATCCACCATCCTCGTCGTTGGATCTGCACGCGTCGCCCTGCCCCGCCGCCCAAGCGACCTCCATCTACATTGGTCCGCGCCGCTGGGGAGCATGACGGCGACCTCCTTGAATGAGCTACCGCTGTTGCTTGACCCGTTCGCCATGGAAACAAGCAGATCTGAGGCAGGGGCCACCGGATCTAAAACGAGGAGGCGGGGGCCTCCTCAACCACTGCCATGGCCTCCTCAATAAAAATGAAGATGAGGCCGCGTGGCTCCCGCGAGGAAGACGAGAGAGGGAAGAGGGGACACGAGGCGGTGGAGAGGGTTAACGCCTCAGCCAAATGAACTTGTGTTGAGGGAGAAGGAGAGAGAAAAGTAGTAATTTTATAATACTTTCTGATTTTAAGAATGGCTAGTGAAGAAGAATTTTAAACTTATTTATAAATAGAAAAAATACAAGGGGCTAACATACAAAATCGAAAATACCACCTAAAACTACTCTGCACTGTAGGAGTACACCGTTTTATCCAGTGTAGCTTTAGTCTATGGGGCATTTGAGACCACTCTGTTCATTGTTAATGCCCTAATCGTTTTTAGTGCTGACGGAAACCTCCCGCCTTACCACGAAGGCTGCAACCAAAAGAGAGATGGTACATTTGTACAAGCATCACAAACGTGGAGTAAGCAAGCCACATCCTCCGTTGTGTACAGATTTTGCATGTTTATTCGTGGTCGTCAGGTCTAAATGAATCCCGCTAAGATTTTACAGTTAAACAAGGAAAGAAAGAAAGAACGAAAGACGGTAAAGGAAAAGGAGGCGCAGGTAGAAATAGAATCTTGGACTGGTAAAAAGGCTTGCCCCTTTCTAGGGATCAGACAGGCAGACACGATGTGGATTCTGAAGAAGGCAGGCACTCCGCACTCCCCTAGCTCCCTCGTCCCGGCCACCCCGGCGAAAGAAAGGAACCCAAAGCCAAAGCACATCGATCCGCATGCAGAGGAGGGCAAAAAATGACAAACGACATGATTTGATGCGTGCGCTGAACGCGACAAAACGCGCGCCTCATCTGTCTCCATCCGCTGCCGGCTCCCGCGACGCGCGCGCGCGCGTGAACCATCGCTCGCCTCGCCACCCACGTCCGTTACGCAGGCAGGCAGGCGGCCACCACGACGATCGACGACTACTACTCCATCTGCGCCTACACACCGTTGCTTTCGCCCGGATCCGATCCGTCGATTCGGTGGGACGCGAGCGGCGGGAGGAGGCTAGCGGCGTGCTCCCTGTCTCAAAAAGAATTAATTTTTGAAGATAAAGCTAGACGAGCACTTATTTAGATTTATTCTTAGAAGTTAGATTTTTTTTTACGTACTTGGTCCTGTACTGGTGTAGTGGTGTGCGACATGTACTGTTACGGTGGCGCGGCAGGGTGCGTTCTTGCATCATCATATCTCCTGGGACGCGCAGCATATGCTGCTTGATTGTCGTACGACGTATGTGATCCTGTGCGCTGCGCTTGCACGTACGTACAGGGAGAGTGACGTTACGTATCGACGAGGAGTCGGAACTGCATGATTGTACAACCTTTTGGATTATTGCTATACCAGTAGCTTCGGAGCACGTTTCAAGCAGATGAAATTCCGAGTAGCATTTCGTGCACTATAGACTAAAATGATATCGGTACATTATGTATTAAAACGTGCAGTATATACGTAGTACAGTGTGTGATTGGAGCATACTTTCTTTCTGCAAGAATTGAAGCATGCTAATGATTAAGGACGTGCTAAGCTTATTGTCCTTTTTTACTACTTGATACAGACATACTGTCACTACTCGCATAAACTTTGGAGAACAAACACGTACCCACACAATTATTTCCATGTCCTCTCTGAAGGAAAAAAAAAGATGCCCTTGCACAGCTTTATCCGTTGTGTGATGCGCTGTTGTCACTATGGACGCCTTCATCATCGAAGTGGTTCCCTGAACTTAACACAAAACCAGCAGAGTAAACGGTCAAGTCATTGCAGTACAGGCATGTTACATCCTTCTCCAAAAGTTGCCCGTCGCGAAGTGACTTCTTGGAATGCAGGCATTCTGTAACAAGAAAGTTAGTGGCACATGACAGCAACACACAACTCCATTTCACATCGAAATCAGCCACGATCCTCTTGTTTTATCTGGATTACGACTAGTATTACTCTCTTCTTCTTAAAAAATTTTGATATCTTATATTTATCTATAAATATACTCCCTCTATTTAAGAATATAAATATTTATAGGTTGTTTAGCAAAAACTAAAATTAAGAAGTAGTGCTCCTTATTAAATGATGGATAAATGAAGGTGAGAGAGTAGCTAGGACTAAGATAGAAAGGAATTTGAATAAAAGGTGATTAATGAGATAAGTATTTGTGTAGAAATGCTTCTATTCTTAAATAAAATCTGAATTTTTCAAATAATTATACCATTGGATGGAGGGAGCAAGAGATTTGAGATTAAAAAAAAGTACAGTAAACATCACCTCACTTATGGTTCAATCCCTCAACTTGTCACGTTTTATACTTTATTTCTACTGTGTCTCTAAAAAGACTTTATTTTTAACCATCTCACACATACTAATATAAAACTAAAAGATTAAAATGCTCTCTATTTTAGCAAACTCTAATATATTTGTTATCGACTTAAACAAAC
Organism: Oryza meyeriana var. granulata; assembly: GCA_003991445.1. NCBI lineage: Eukaryota > Viridiplantae > Streptophyta > Magnoliopsida > Poales > Poaceae > Oryza > Oryza meyeriana. Next base: position 10,882 of record RYFJ01001855.1, on the reverse strand, counting down.
TCTAATGTATTTGTCTTTCATTTTTCATTTTAGTAAACTCCAATATATTAGTTTCTTATTTTTACAAACTTTAATATATTAATAGTTTCAAAGAATAAATCTACGTAAAACAGATGGAGTATTAAATATATCAAAAAGTACAAAACGAGCTAAAATAGCTGCTCGGCTCGGTTTGTTTAAAAGCTCGAGTCGGCTCTCGTAAGCCTAGCATTAAAAAAAACACTTCAACAGTATAATCATTTTTTTGCTCAACCTGTCCATGAATCATCATTGATAACAGTATAATACATGTACATGGATATACTACTCCATAAGGCAAAAAGTCCACGATAACACAAGAAGCTACAAACATCAGAAAAATGAGGACAAGAGGAGGACAGCGGCTACTCTATGGGGGCCGACGAGGCAGCAGCTGGAAGGCTGCCAAGCACCGGCCACTGCAAAGAGCCATGCGAATTTTTTTATTTTTATATTTATTTTTTAAATTTATGAAATTATATATTTTTTAAATCTGGAGGATTGTTTAGCTGATGTTACATGGCTTGGGGGAGTCAGGACACCTATATTTTTGTAGGTGGCCCCTTTCCTTCCTCTCGGAGAGCGGTTTATCCCCTCCCTCCCCTCTCCCCCACCGTGGCCAAGGGGTGAGGGCCGCAATTTTGCATATGGCCCTTGGAGGGAATAAACTACCCTCTAGGAGGGCGGAAAGGGGCCGGCAACTCCCCCTCTCTGGCCATATCATGTCATCTAAACCGTCCTCCATTTATTTTTGCAAATTTTAAAAAAATATAGTTTTATAAATTAAAAAATTCTTGCCACGCCCCTGGGTACCACGAACGCGAGCCCACGAGGCCACGACTTGCCGGCCACACCCATGAGGACAATTCGACAAGGTGGAAACGTGCACGGCAGAAAGAGGTTGTGGCTAGGGCAGTGTGGTGGTGGCATGCTCGATGGAGGGCGGAGGCACGGTAAATAGCTGCCGCTACTGGCTTTTGCATGCGCGCATGAGAACTGAAACCGACGATGGCTGGGGTATGGGGACCAGAGGAGTGGGGTGGGTGGGAGGGGTGGGTTAAGAGATTTTAGTGGGCTAAATTATTGGCTCAGTCGCCAGCTTCAGCCCAAGAACGAGCCAAACGGTGAAACAAACCACCGAGCAGCTCGCGAGCTAGCTTGGGCCTGGCTCATTTAAAAATGAGGTAGGAAGGCGGCTCAAGCTCAGCTTAGTTGGCTTTTGAGATGAGCTGAGCTACATGAGCCTGACCTTTTTGTCCACCTCTAATCCTCATGTGTCATATTTAAAGTACCAACGATACAACATAGAAGCTCCACACGATGTGAAAAAACACCAGCTATACTCATTAAGCAAAAGAGTACATTTCAGTTAGACCAATGCTATGTTGTGCTCGTTCATGTTGCGGCCCGTGATCTTCTATCAACATCAAAAGGACTATCCATGGTTCTAACGTACTTTCGCTCTAGCTATGTCCTATTAAACAAGCAATAACAACACGCGACTAATGGCTGAAGTTATACACACTAGAGACGCATGGATGCATGGCCGAGGAAGGTTATCGACAGGCAACGGTGTCAACGCATTCTTTAAACTTAGAAAAACCATTGTGTCCGAATGCAATGATTATATTTTCTTTAAGCAGTATAAAAATGGAATCTCCAGTGCCTGGAAAGCATGTTCACATCGTCGTTATGAGTTACGGGTATTTGAAGTGACTATGATTATCATCAAACACTTATCAAAGCCAAAAAAAACAAGCCTATTCTAGCTAGACCAAAAGGAGGGGTGGAACTTAAAAAAGGATTGGATGAGAATGTCCTCAAACATATTAGAACATATTGGATTGAATTGAAACCTAAAATTTGGGGCCCTTGTGCAGTCGGACGCCCTATACTTGCCCATATACCGAAATATATCCTAAAAAATATCAAACAAATAGCCATCACTAGAGTGGCGCGCGCGCGCGCGCGCACACACACACATATATATATGCTTAATCGAATTCCATTATTGAAGAACTAATGGCAATGCAGCATTGATAAGCAACACCTCTAGCGCACAAATGAACTTGTGAACGAAGACACCAAACCAAGCCATGTAGAACCATTTAGATATACTGTTCAACAAAAATTTTGATTGGATAATGTTTTTATTCAACCTAGCACATCGATTTATATAAACTTGAGGTTCGTCTTACCCTAGAAAGAACAATTGAGATTAGTCTCATGTATTTTGCTTGTAGTTCATTCTATTTTCCCAATGATTTTTCTTCTGTTTCCTCCAATTTGTCTAAAATAGTGGCCATCCATTTGTTGGCAAGATAGAGAGGAGATGTTTAGAGGGTGATGTGAAAATGTGGCTTGCATGTTATCACAATCGAAGGGTAACATTACTAACAATGAGAACCTCTACCCAGACTAGATGGCGGTCTATGTTTTGCCACATTAGAATGATAGAGGACACTTGTCGATGATATGGGAACCAAGGTTCCCCGCGTCACAGGTGCGGGGCAGCCGGGCACCACGTCACCTATTTCCCGAGCATAGGGAACAGCATGAATCCATCCGGAGAGCCGTACACGCTGCTTTAACGCCTAGAAATTCGTAACCAGAATTCTGAATATTCGTGTGTATTAAATCCATGTCCAGGAAAATCAGGGTACACAATACCAAGTTAACATACAGAGTTCGTCTTACAAACAGAATAAAATTGTTTTACATAAATGCAGCGGTAAATATAAATAAAGCCTATATACAGCTGGCCAAACGGAGGCTTCCAATCCACAAGCGTCTTGACAGCGGATCCAGCCTAGTCCTCCTGATGATCCTCGTCAGATAGGTACTCCAACACTGAGAGGGAAAAGGGAGCAAGACTGAGTACCACCTACAGTACTCAATAAGTCACACCTGTAAATATGCACAATGCACAGGAGACAAATATAGGCTAGGGGTTTATTTGCGTAAAAGCAATTGCAAACAATAGTAGTTCGTAAATAGTAAAAGGTTGATTAATTGAACAATATTAATCCTCCACTGATCCATGTTACATCCATCCTATCACTATAGCAAATTTTAAGTCAATTTATTTTAGTGAGACTAATCACGGTGAGTCTTGACCAAAATGCCGATGACCGCGGACACGGCTATTCGAATAGATTTTACTCTGGCCAGAGGTGTATAACTGTACCCACAAGACATAGCCCCACACACGTTCCTATGTGCCGGCATGTCACCATGACACCCCGCAAGAGGCTGTGACATTCATGCAACCTCTCCCTAACCATCCACACCATGCTGAGGTTGCACCTGCCAACAGGACATCCCATATCGACTAGGCTACCCCCCTTGCGCCACAATAGATTCGGAAGCCGATCAACCCGACTCCGAGCCGACCCAACTCCATCACGCCCATTCTCACCAACGGTGCCTAGGAGAGGGAGAAGAGACGCTACAAGCCTAGCCATTGCCCACGCTGGCTCGTGGAATGTATGATTAATTGCCTAAGGGGTTCCCGCGAACCGGTCCTTAATTACCATGGGTGCGACGAATAAAACCATACACCCACAGCCCACCATTTAGATCCAATTTTGGTAGTTTAATATGAATATATCTGAAGTTCCATTTCCCGACATAGAGTCGAACAATAAATGTAAATAATAGCATTTATTTCCCCATATGAGCTAATAGTCTCTAAGCATGGCTAAGCATCCTAACGGTATTCACGAGTCATATTATTACCTAGCTACAAAGGTATACAGGAGGAATCAAGTCATAGTGATTAAAATTGCATTTATATAGGTCAACCTTCCCACATGAAATGACAAAATAATGCATGTTTATTAATTCAAAACAAATGTTTTGCAAGAAATGGGTACAAAATGATCAAGTAAACGATGTAACTTGCCTTGCTCCGGCTCGGCGAATTCGGCAACAACTTCGTAGTAAACTAGAGGGTCGACTGCGTCGGTTTCTATAGCAAACAAAGCACAAACAATACATATGGACTCTGAAACAGGGGCTAAAAGTATTTTTAATGGATTCTTGATATTTTCTGGATTTAATAAAATTTGGATGGAATTAATCGAAGCTCGTATGAATTAGTTATGAATTTTAGAAGTTTTACTACGATTTTACTATACAAATTAATTATTAATCGATTTATTGCACAACTAAAGAGGATTATTGTGCCAGCGGACCACGAGGAACCGGCGCCGACAAGCGAGGCCCACGGATCAGCGGCACGGAGAGGATGGCGCACGTGGACCTAGTCCACGCAAGTGGGCGCGGCGTGGGCGCACGCGAGCGGCCACGATCTGCCGGGCAGATCGGACGGCTGAGGTTGAGCCAAGGCCGAACCCGCCGGCGTGCACGGTCGGTGACGGTGTGCACGGCCCGATGGTCGCCACCGGCGACCATCCGACGTGGCGGAGGGCAGCGGCGAGCGGCGGAGAAGGTGAGGAATGAGACGAGGTGCTCACCGGGGTGCGGCGACGGGCGGAGAGCGGCAAATGATGGCGAGCCGAGGGGATTGGCGGCGGTGAAGCTCGGGAAGACGACGGCGACGGCGTCTCGACGGCGCAAAGAAGTGACGGAGGCGCGGACGGGGTTTAGGAGAACCTGGTGAGGGTGTAGAACGTGTTAGGAGAGAAAAAGACCAAGTAGGTTGATGGAATTCCACGGCCGACGGCCGGTGGTAGCACTCACCGAAAGGGATGACGAGGAGATCGGGCTTCCGGCGGTGGTAGAGCGCGCGGGGTTGGTGGCCTAGATGCTCTGGAGTGCGGCGAATGCGGTGGTGGCGAGAGTCGCGAGCGGCGGCGACTATAGTGGCGGTGACGCTCGGCTAGAGGCGGCGGTTCGGGAACTCGGTGTGGAGGGGGTTAGAGTACTCGGCAGATGGGGGCAACTGAGGGGAAAGTGAGGGTGGAGCACGGGGAGGGTTTTTATGTGCTCGACTATGGGAGTTCGTGGCCGGGTTGGCCGAATTTCACGAGAAAGTAGGGTAGCGGCGATGGCGAGATTGGCGAAATTCGTCCGCGAGCGTGCGCGAAGAAAGCGCAGAAGGTAGGGGAGTGGATAGGCGACCGCGTCCACGTCGTTTGAACCACATGCAAGGACGGGAGATCGTGGGCTAAGGCGAAATCGCACGGTGGGGTGAGGAGATCCCCTCCGGCCGTTTCGGCTAGAGGTTGACGACGGGTCCGACATGTGGGCCCCAGTCCCACATGTCGGCGGGAGGGAGAGAGACACGGGCGAGCGGGCACTGGTGAGCGAGTCCTGACTGTCAGTGGCGCGGGGAAAAGAGAGGCGTGGGCACGGGAGCTGACAGGCAGGCCCATGCGGCAGAGAGAGAGGAGAGGTGTGCGTGGCCGCAGCCAACAAGTAGGGTCAACGGGAAGGCGCACGCACAGCGCGGGCCGCGGCAGGCCAAGGAACAGGACTGGGCCAGCGACCCGGCGGGAAGAAAAAGAAAGAAAAAGAGAAAAGGGAAAGAAAAGGAAAAGAAAAAGAGATTCCAGGAGGATTTTAATTCCGATAATTCATTTTGATTTATTAAAAATACTTCTAGTGCTCTAAAAATTCCAGCAAAATTCCTGTTAGTGTATTTTGGTAAGGAGAATATAGGAAAAATATTTCCAGCCCTGATAATTTATTATTTTGCATTTTACTTATTTAATTAATTCCCTTGGCCTTTTAAAATAATTTCTTTGAGGCTTTTTCTTTAATATATTTTGTGTGGCTCTATTTAAAGGGAAAATTTAGGGTGTGACACCCGCTGTGCTCAGGAAGAAGCTGGAGAATGAGAAGAGCATGGAGCTGCGAAGACGCCCGAGCTGCCATCGATCAGAGGAGGTGGCCCCTGGCGATCGAACTAGCTGTCGATGGCAACATCAGGATAAGTGCAGGTAATCAGGACATTTTGACTAATCAAATGTGTAGTCAGTACAGCTTGGGGGCACGAGCAGGCTGCTCCCTAGCACCAACCAAGGCCTTGTCTAAATCCGCTCGGGGCACTCGGCCCCGAGCACCCATGACCCGGTCTGTAGGGTAGTGGGGCTGAACGGCTATCGGTGCATTTAATGCACCGGAGCGAGGCGTGCTACCATGCCTTGTCCTTCGTGCACCTCTCTAAGAAGGGGCGATGTGACATATATCTATCCGCCAGGGTGTGCGCGCGTGGTAGATAGGTCAGGCCATGTCACTTGTCGCCTATCAATCAAAGCCCTGTGCAAGCTATCAGAAGGCATGGGCTATCACACGTCCCGCTTGACTCCTAATGGTCTGCCTACTCTCCCCACTTTTTGTCTACTCTGCTTAGACACTGACAAGTGAGGCCACAGGATGACAATGATCACCAATGTTTTCTCCACCAAAGCTCCCCCACGTGAGAGTGGGTGGCATCTGGAGCACATGGCAGGCGCCTGGGGTACATGGCTGCCACCCATGGCCTCTCGCTGGGTTTGCTTCATGGGGGCCCAGCTTGGAAGAGCGCAAGGCCCGTTGGAGGGAGACGACCGGTACTGTGCTGCAAGCCCGGTAGGGTGTGCCTACCTTGTAATCTAATTATAACCTAGCTATAATTTTATGGGGTAAGTTTTTGGCGCCCATCCCTCCAATTCAGTCACTATGGTACCAACCATGGTATGTAAGGGTAGGTTCAAGACCATGTGGGGGTGGGGGGACTGGACTCTGAAGCATTCAAACTTAAGCATAACACAACACACACAGAAGTAGGATACTATGCCTCCGGACGGCCCAAACCTATCTAAACCCTCAGTGTCCATCTTTTTCCACCTCCTAGGCAATCTCGAGAACCACAGCCCCCCGGTCGAACCTTAAAGGGGGTCTGTCCGGATCCCCGCTCTCGGTGTCCATCCACCGACATTACTGTTAAAAGCCTTTGAGAGATTCTCCTTAGGGCAAAAGAAAGGAGAGTCCATAGTCTGGCCCCCCCCTCTCTCCTTGCTACTGACGGCAAGCCACCGGTGGTGAGAGGGAGGAGGTCCGCTTTCTTCCTTCTAGTAGTAAGGTTTAGCTTAGTCGGGTTTTCTTATAGTCGGGTTCTTTCCGTTTGTCAGTGTCCGGGCACTCTGAGACTGTCGATGGGTCACCGGCGTGTTCTCCATTGGGCTCTCCTCATGGTGGTTATCGTCCTTGGTGCTTGTGCTAGGGTTGTTGGCCAATATCGGAGAACCTAGGTTAGCCCAAATAAAAGACCCCTATCTTTTCCTACCTCATGGCAAGACAAGGATCTGAGAGAAATTGGTTCAAGCTAATGGTTGCATTAGCCAATCTACAACACTCTGATGCAATTTCTATGTGGTCAGCGCCGGCCATCGTCTCAATCTCTGGCGATTTCTCCTTCAAGGTTAAGCTGGCCATTCCCCAAATCTCTGGCAAAGAAATCTCCTTGAAGGTTAGGCTGGCCAATTTCCATATCTCTGGCAAAGTCATGAGTTAACCTCCATCATTTGGATGCCATTTGCTTCCTGGTGTGTACAGCGCTATATGTACCGAGCTCCATGGAAGCTCGTCACCACCTGCGGTGTCATTGCAGATGACGAAGCAAGCGTACAGCGGCTGCATGTATCTGGTAGCTTTCTTGTAAGATTACGAGGTCTTTTTTTCTATTTCCAGGGGTCAGTTGCCTGTATTCTGTATACTGTTATCTGTGGGGACGACCCTGTGGTCCTCAAGTTGGAAGATGTGTCTATCAATCCAGATCGCTAGGCCTTCGGCCATTGCCTTTTCAAAAAAAAGAATGATAAAGGACACGTGGGGGAAATATCAAGTTTGACAAGTTTATATTACCTTCGACGTAAAGCACTTCAATAGAAATAATCCAGTAGATTCCACCTGATGCAAAAACTAGAGTGGTACAAAAGTAATGTAGGCCACTTGGATGAACTTTTTGCATGGTGTTAGTTGATCGGTTTTGGAACCTTTCATCATAAATGAGCGATCTCCGTGAGCATATAGAAACTTCAAACAAAGCATGCCCATTTTATTAAAAAAAAATTGTTCTGTTTGACACAATTTTAGCCCCTCATTGATTTACCTGGATTGATGGTTTGGACAAGTATTGTAAAGGAAAAGGTCCATTTTTACAACCCCATTCTCCCAGGCAAACATTCATCTGTTTCTAAAAATAATCCCTGCATCAGCTCTAAAAGCGGACATTGTTCATTTATTCACTTTTGAAACATGGTTAAAATTAAAAAATACCAAACTCAAATTTATTTAAAACCAGTTAGTTATCATATGAAGGTTGTTAGATAATGGACTACGATGGGACATTTTTATCTCTCTATTCCGTCTAGAAAAGCACTTTACTCTTATCCTATCCCACACATACCAATACAAAGCTCAAAACGCTAGAATATTCTCCACTTTAGAACCAAAGGTACTCAATGCATTTGTTTCTAGTCACATTTATCAGCAGCCCCAATCCTAATAACATTGATGCAATCTCACTATATTCCAAACTTCGAACTAATACAACTTCACCATTATTAATATGCTTGATGCGAGGATTCATTAAACCGGCCGCCGGACCTACGCCGGCTTGCGAGAGTTCCGACTGTGGTGGGAAGCCCGACTCGAGCGTTTCGCAGTGTGAGACAACTCTCCTAGGCTAAAAAAGAAGTATTTGTGGGACGGAGGTATATGTAGTAACTTAAGGCGGAGTCGTGCCTCCTTTGGTGGCCCCCCTCATTCCTCATTTGCATCTGTGTCAGACATTGTGTTTTGCTCCTTCCTCATATCTGCGCAACCATCGCAAGATAGTGCATTATGTTTAGTTTATCCTTCCAGCCTATCCCCAATTGTATGAGCCTGACACATTGCAGCGTACGGATATGTTACTAATATTGTGTAAAATGAGAGTGGAAACAAGGCTTCAGGCTAGAATTAGTTCTCTTTGTTAGATCGCATATAATTGGAGTGATGAATAATTGGCAAAAGTAATCATTGTTTGTACTAAGTTGGACCAAGTTGGGAAGAACTTGTTTCTGAAATATGTTTTCTTTGTCTTTTATGCGCAGGTGAATTTAGGAGATGATCATGGCGAGTGATGAGAGACTGAGAATAGGATAAGGTTTCCGAGATCAGAGATGCCGTGCTCTAGTTTGGACGCATAAAGATGATGGATGAAAAATGCACACATGGACGAGGGAAGTTCTGCGTCAATCGGGGTTTCTGGACATGCTTCGTCCCCATACTAGTAATCATGACCACTCTGTGGACCAGGCTAGTAGAGCTGGTGGATTAGTTCACATCCTTGTTTATGGGCACCTTTGTATGCACACTCCATATTTGGCATTTAATTGACCTGCACATTATATGTTGATGTTAGGCCAAATCATGTGAGTTATCATCTATCGACTAGTATAAAAAGAGATTATAGAGCGAGAGAAGACTAGCAGATGTCTGACTATAGGATCGAAATTAAGCATCAAGAGAAAAAGAGATTTTCTTTAGATTGATCACCAATGACGGGAAGTCGTCGAGATATGGCTCGTGCTTTTCTAGGCAGCATTGATGCATGGATTGTGATAAGTAAAGTGAGCAAATTATCTATGATCCTGTGTTAATATCGGATTTCGCAATGGTGAGTTTTTCGTCAGTGTTTTTCTCTGAATTTTATTATGTTTTAGTTTGATATAATCGATTCCATATTCGAGAGTGGTGTTTTTTGTGTATGGATCCGTAATGAAGTCTAGTTTCTATCTTCCAATTTGCTTAGAGTCTATCGGTAATTTTTTAATTAATCTAAGTGTAACTGCGCAGCTAACATCTGGCCCCCTTGGTCGTCAAATTTAAATTTGACTTGGATCTCATCAATTTTATCCCTTTTTTCTTTTCTCGGTCAAAATTGAACCTGGATATATACAGAACTTATGTTTTAGGTTTAACATCAAATAGATTTGAATTGATGAAGTGGCTCTAGCGACTTCGTTTGAGGGCTCGTTCTGTTATTTTCTGTTTCGCGTACACATGTCATATGACAGATGGGCATTGTAGTGGTCCCTAAGCTATCTGTAATTCTAGCGGATTACACAAGTACAGCCATATTTGCGTCTTGAGACATATCTTGGATTGATCAATTATGTGTTCGTTAGATTAGAATAATTTGATTATATTTTATTATTTTTGCTTATTTAAACATTTGCATTGTAGATGTTATCTGAAAATCGGAGAATCGAGCAAAGTCTGATGTCATCACGCCTTCTCATCACTTTAGTAATCGATCCACAGACCTTCCTTTCACCCATCCTACAAGTGATATAAAGCTGTAGATTTAGCATATGTTAAGGCCTGGATATGTCTATGCGAACCAATATAGATATTATCGTAGATTCTTATCCTCCTATGTCTTAATGATTCTATATCTCTTATTGAGAAAAGTCATATGCAATCATAAATTGAAGCTCAAGGTACATGATGTGATTTTAAATATCGCAGACGATGTGCCTCGCAAAGGAAACATGAGTAGGCTGTGACACATGTTGATGTGTTTGTTACAACGGAAGACAAAGCCGACGTTGTTTTATCAAATCGATAAAACAGCTAAAACTTGATTTTCAAGGAATTTCAAAAAAAGAATTTGATGGAGATGCGTTTAAAGCTACTGCGCCTCTACTAATAGCAAAATATTGTTGACCAGAAACATCTGCTGATAAGGCTGCCTATCATAGCAGGTTCAACTAAAATTAAAGATTATGAAAAGAAATATTTTATCAAAAAGGATTTTTGTGATTTCGTGATGAGTGAAACCGACATGACGATCATCACATTCAGATCTACTTTTGTCTAGTTTGAGAAAACATGCACTAGAAGCAATTTACTCGTGTGGTATAATGGA